>WOVY01011578.1:0-410385 GCA_013436015.1 Rhipicephalus annulatus
AAAAAACATCCAGGAGCTTGTGAATGCTCTGAATATTGTTCCTAGAGCCTGACAGTTCTTGCATCAAGGAAAGTAACCACCATACCAAAAGACGTTGTATACTGTCTCGCGAGCGAAGACGGGCCTATCACGACCTCCCCACTTCTGTGCCAGAACAAATATTTCTCCGATTTTTGTGGCCCCCAGATAATAGTGTTTTCGATATTTGTCTTGCGGTACACCGAGGTACGTATTAGGCTAGTTTGACCTTCTAATTCATTCGTACACCACTGGGAACGTTTCCCCATTGCCATGCTACAGGCCGGCATTCTGGTCTAGGTTAACAATACTACCAGTAGAATCATGAAATCATTGCGCAACATTCATGCTAGCGGGTACGCTCTCCTCATTGCTAAAAATATGGCAACATCATCCGCCTATGTTCATATCTTTATGTCACGCACTCATAAATTTAAACTGTGAATACTTAAGGTTTTTGTATGGCTACAAAGAGAAGTTTTAGGGACAAAGGAAATAATAGAGGCAAAAGTTGGGAGTCATATTTTACAGATGAACTGCATTAACTTTTCCATTCAATTGGCAGTTCAACTCCAACTTTGTGGAACAATTGTCGTAAGCCACCTGGACACAGTGTAGTACCACAGAGCAAACGCCAAACAATTCAAACAATGTACTATGACAAACTAGATCAAAAGCTTTCACTGGATCAATTTGCATCATTGCAACTCTTCTGAAGTCAGCGTCACAGCCCTCCAACGTGCTTCGTGTTACATGATTGTTCGTAACGATTGACTGTCTTTTTATTCCACAAGATTATTGTGGGCCAGCGATGGTACATAAACTTTCACAAAGAAGTGAATAATCAATAGTAAACGCATGTTTACTAGTTTGCGGGGTATTTCACTACTTTCGCGGCATACTTTTGTCAGCCACCAGCTAGTACAGCTTGTAAGTTTAACCGTTACTGACCAGGGAACTTTTCTTAGTGTTTGGAACTAAGAAACTACTAAGCCACTTAAGTTGCTAGATATTTTGTAGGTGCCGCAGTACATTTTGCCGTAAAAGTGACATGGTAAGAAAAATTTAGGCAAGCTCTAATTTTATTGACTACATTGAAATAGAAGTTTCGTGCTACGTGATGGCAGGCACATGAGGAAATAAAAGGAGACATTGTGATGCGCAGAAAACGACAATTATCTTATAAATTCTGAAACTACTAATAGGTGCGCATCGCGCGGTACTAAAGCAGGGGTATATATAGCCTTGAAGGTGCTCCTACAGTAGAATTTTGCTATGTCTAAGTCGTGAAAACTTGCTTGGGCATGCGTTTGCATGCGTCATCTCGTCATCAGTTCATTTGAGTTCTCATACTCATATGAGTATATATTCATGTGAATATGAGAACTCTTATGGGCATGTCATATCTTCATATGAGTCCATATGAGCATATGCGATTCACATATGTTTGATCATATGCGAATCTGATTTGTTCATATCATCTTGTAGTCAGTTGTCTCTAAATATGTGGCCGTGATGCGCATTTACCACAATATAGTTAATCACGTAGATAGAAGCGATTAACTTACAAGGGTCATGTCAATTTGTTTTTTCACCCTATACTTTTGTAATACAATCATTTTGATAAGGTAGCGCACACGAACATTTAACAAAATAGGCGTAAACCTCTATTAGCCCAGGCTACTAACAATTTAGTATTAAACTAACCATCTAGTCAGCAATATTGTCTTACTAACTAGGAAGTAATTTTCGCTAGCCTGCATTATACTGCTTTTATAAGCCTATAAGCCTATATAGCTGATGTTATCAGCCTATAGCCAGACATTTATGGTTTACAGGGTCCTTACTTTTGGGGATCATTACAGTGTATGATTTCTTGAATGAAAGTGGATTACCCTTGTTACTCCTCGGCCTTAAAAGCTTTCTAGAATAATTTCGTTATTTCATTTGGGCAATGAGATTTTCCCTCGTAAAAAAGGAGTATTACTGTTTCCATCTCACCTGCAGTTATATTGATCGATAGACTTTCTGTATCTTGGCTATCTGTGTGTTAGCAAAGAGCTTGGGGAGGCTTTTTAAGAAGTGTTTTGTTAGAAGAAATAACAATTTTTGATAATATTCTGTAAATGGATTCTTCTTTATATGATAAAACCTAACATACAATGATGCTGAGGAAATTATAGGGGATATTATTGCAATATTGGAAGTATATAGTTGTAATGCAATTGTGAAGAAAGAAAACTGGACAAAAAGATAGCTAGCCGTTGGTATGGACCGAACCTGCAACGATTGAATGACGCGTCCGGTTCTGTACAAACTGAGATACTACGGTGGCTATCCCACCGCCCGCTTTGTATGGTATATATGAGCATTTACACCTAGGAGGGTCAGTCAGCGCCACCTGTTGTCATTAGGGCAAGTTTGAGACACTCCTTTGCACGTTGGCGTCACGTAGCACGTGACGCCAATGGCGCATGCTGGCGTCATGTGCATGCACATCCTGGCATGCACAATAGGCACATGCTGGTGTAATGTGCTACATGACACCGTATCTACTGTTTATGAAATTTGATAACCCCAGCACCAGCCCCACTATTCACATTTCACGAACATTGTTGTCTACTGAAAAAACAGTTTGGAGACCTGGCGTGGCTCTGTGGTAGAATACTTGATTACCTTGCAGAATGCTGAGGTTCAATGCCTGCTAAGAATAAGATTATTAATCTACGCGTTGATTAGGTCAACGCTGCAGATGCCACTTTTTAATTAAAGGCGAAGCTCCTTAGGGCAGACCTAGTAGCCGTCTATCACGTCTCACAAAAACCACACCGAAACTGAACTCTTGCTGAGAAAAGAACGAAAACGTATTTAATACGATCAACTTTATGTGTAATCAACCATACGAAAGCGCAATACATGATCACTCGCGCCATCCGTCTGTCCGTATCCATGCATCTGCCGGTCCAACCACGCGTCCATGCGTCCAGCCTTCCATCTTTCCGTCCATAATTGTATCCGCCCGTGCATTGGTGCATACATCCACCTGTCGGTCTGTTAGAGCGCCCGTCCGTCTATCTGTCCGTCCTAAATACTTGTCAGTGACTTCAACTTAGATATTATGCACCTTAGGGTCTATAGGCCACTCGTAGTCATTGATTTCGTTGAGATGCAATAATTTTTTAACGCACTCGAATTTAATTTACCAAGGTTGATTCACGGCGTTTTGGGTTGACATAAACTACCAATCACTTTCAGTATATTGCGCTCGTGTATAGTTGAATTAACCCGATGTGACGGCTGCACTGTAGGGGCTCATATTTTATAAAAATTAATAGCCAACACTGCATCATAAATTGACGCTACAGGAACCTTACGACCTACGTGAAAAGCAGTATCGACACCTAGCGTGGCTCCGTGGTTGAATACATGGTTTCCACGCAAAGTGCTTGGGTTTGATTCCTGCTGGGACCGGGACAATCTTTCTTACATTCGTCTGGTCAACGCAGTCATTTTCGGCTTTTTTAACGCCCCTGCATTAAAATCACGCATGCATTTTCTTGTCGTTCCTTGGAAGAGAAGGCTCAATCACCAATGGCACATACCAGCCCGCGGGTATGTGCCACAGTCTAGCGCACGCTGTTTGATGACGTACGCGACAGGATTGTGACAATATTCGTGTCCTAAACAGTGAGTCGTATTTGTCAGCATCCATCTTACCTTCACATACTAATTATGGTTCACCCAAGGCTAACGGGTGATCAGCACCGAGACGTAGGCGGCCAGATAGATCTTTCGATGTGTAGATAGACGCCTAAAGTGCTTGCAGTACGCGAAGAAATACTTCACATTTCAAAAAACTGTGCCACAGTTCTTCAATGCCATCAGCCACCACCTCAACAAAGTGCACATTTGACTTATAGTCGTGCAGTGGGTACATCGCTTCACCGAAGATGGAAGAATGGCCTTGTAGGTGCTTTCCCATTTTACAAAAATCATAATGATTTATGTTGTGGTGGGTAGCATGCAAGCGTACCTGTATAGTCACCCCAAGATTTTTTAAGAAGGATACACAAAGGCAGATTTTACAGCTTTAATTATTGCTGTTCAGTGCGTATCTCGCGGACCTGATAAATTGACATGTGGGGTTTAACGTCCCAAAACCAACATATGATTATGAGAGACGCCGTAGTGGAGGGCTCCGGAAATTTCGGCCACCTGGGGTTCTTTAACGTGCACCCAAATCTGAGCAGACGGGCCTACAACATTTCCGCCTCCATCAGGAATGCAGCCACCACAGCCAAGATTTGAACCCGCAACCTGCGGGTCAGCAGCCGAGTACCTTAGCCACTAGACCACCGCGGCGGAGCTACCTCGCGGACCTGGCGGGCTTTTTTGTTTTTAGGTGCGAAGCAGCTCAAGGCGGGTTCTTTTTCATCCCTACCATGGCGTCGAAACCCCCACTGCGCAAGCTCCTCCACTCTCCTCAAGGATCACGAGTCGGCTAGGCAACGCGAAGCCGAATCCAAACGCAAACGTTGAATAGCGGATCCCGAAGCGACGAGGCAACGTGCGTCGGCGGCGAAGGCAACGAAACGCTTGAAGCAACTGCTGCAACCCAAGACCGATGGCGCCCACGCGTGGATAGAGCAAGATTCCCTTGACCGGAGCTTCGGCCAGAACAGCAGTTGGTGTGACTGGCTTTGGTTCGATGACAACCTGACCAACGTCGGCAGCATTCAGAATGAACAACAGCGGGACGCGGTGGTTGGCGTTCTCAACCTACAAGGAGGCGTTAACGTCGAACAAGGTGCCTGTGAATAGCGTGATCAACGGGCAGCGCTACCTGGTGAAACTCGCACATCTGCCCGAGCTGAGTCCGGTAGAAGAACGGCTCATCGCGCAGCATTTGGCATACATGAGCATTAGACGCCTCACGGACGGCAACTGGGAATACGGGATCAGCGGCAGAGTTGTGAACGTGCCCATTGAAGTCCAGGAACTCAGTCAATGTGAGCATTAGACGCCTCACGGACGGCAACGGGGCATACGGGATCAGCGGCAGAGTCGTGAACGTGCCTATTGAAGTCCAGGAACTCAGTCAATGTCTCCCTAAAAACGTCTTGATGACGCGGCCACCAAAATGATGTGCACGTCCTGATGACATGCGCATCAAACAAAGTCTCGTCAGGAAGGATTCGTGCAGGCGTGGTACCACAACGTGCAAAACGTCTTGCTCTGCTCTCTTATACTTTTACAGTACATTCTCATTCATCCTATCAATAGGTTACAGAATATCCCGCGCAAGGGAACCATATCCTCGCTGCTTCGCAACCACCCATGGTTCCCTTTAGCGGGAAATGGTTTAGTTGTTTTTTTACATAGGAAAGATACTACACTAGTATCTTCTATTTCCGAACTCTCCATGCGGTTTCGGTAAAATATTTGAAATAGTTTTTATACTTCGAGAGAAACGAAGACACAGAGAAGCGAAAGAACAACCGTGCCAAATCCTATAGGGTAGCATACATCGTAAAAAGTTTCAGATCAGTGTCTTAACAATATTTCAATGTATACATACTGAGACATAGCCGGATTTTTTTTTGGGGGGGAGGGAGGAAACCATAATTGATGCATGTCCGTGTGAGCGTTTGTATGAGGGCGTACTAAAATAAACTAAGAGTTGACTGAGCTGTGTGGTTAAATCCACCATAGCCCCACTTTCCCCGCTTTGCTGCGGCAGTGACACACAGATCAACGCAATATACCAAAGAATGCCGTCAGCTTCCGATGCTGTGTTCACAAATGCAAAAGGAAACGGAAATTTGTCGCTAATATTCATTAAATCCAGTCATAATCTTGCAGGTAAACAAAACGATTCAGCCAAAAATAAACAAAAACATCAAATAAAATTGATACGTAAGCGGTCTAGGTCGCAGCTTGAGGACAAGAGCGAGCGAAGATGTCCCAGGCACAACTCGACAGCTTACCACCGCTCGACGACAACACGGTGACGAGCTCTAATTTCCCATCAGCAAGCTGTGAGCTTCAAGTTTCATAAGGACCACTCCCGGCGGAGGTTATGGTGTTGACAAACGAAAAGAGGCTGCCGCAATCTTGGCTGAAACTTGATGGCAGCCGCATTGTTTTGATTGATGACAGATGGCCTATCGCTCCCGTCGTCGGTGGCGTAGAACAAATTCTAAGGTGGCCTGGTGCCCAGCGCTCAATGACGGTGTGGAAGTATTTCAACAAAGATTGCTGATCTCATGGGCTGAATTGCTGATCCTTGTTCGTACTTCGCGGCATCCTACCCGGGCGGGAGCGCGAGTGACAGCCCTATACGCGATCTGCATTGAACAGCGTAGGCTTGAGCGAGACTGCCCCGCCGCGGTGGTCTAGTGGCTAAAGTGCTCGGCTGCTGACCCGCAGGTCCGGGATCGAATCTCAGCTTCTGCAGCCGCATTTGCGATGGAGGCAAAAATACTGTAGGCCCGTGTGCTCAGATTTGGGTAAACGTTAAAAACTTCAGGTGGTCGAAATCTCCGCAGCTCTCCCCTACGGCATCTCTCATAATCATATGGTGGTTTTGGGACGTTAAACCCCACATATCAATCAGGCTTGAGTGAGACTAAACATGGAGCGTGCAGCCCTGTGGCATGCGCACCACGGCAACGAGCAATTCCGGTATATGACTGGAAGGGCATGCGGGCAAGCGGGTCTCCGGAGGACCAATCAGCTGCAACAGCTTCGAACATACCTGGGGTCGCTCTGCCGACTAAAACGCGCTGCATCAAGCCGGAAGCTCTCAAAGCATGCTCAGGGCCTCCTCAGGAGGGAGCGCTTCGTGATCAAACGTTTTTTTTTTCCTCTTACATATCTCTCCGTTGCAATCAGAACTTGTTAAAATGGTTGTTTGGGCGAGTTAGTGATTCATGATGGTTTAAAATACGAGTGCGATACTTGGACAAGGACAAAAATACAGTGAAAAGCGCATACTACCAACTGAAAGTTTAATCCGAAGGCTGTGAAATATCTACTGACAGATGAAACATTTCATAAGCACACACGATAAGACCAAATCACAACCCAACTTAACAAAATCAATAAAATATCTCGGTATATAATTGTCCCACCTCACCAACCCCCACTTCGGCTTAGAACGATTCCTTAACGCCTAAGACATCTGAAAAATTTCAACGTTGCTCAGCGTTCACGTTGCTCGGCGAGCAACTGCAGGCGTTGTGAACGTTGCACATGAACGTTGAACGTTATATTGAAAAAAAACTGGAAGATGCCTAAACGACAGATTGCGCGAGCATGCGTGGAACGTTCGCAGCGACAACGAAGGCTTTCTGGCCTAACTTGTCAGTAGATGTGTCTGTGAAGTTCAGCTGGGCCGCCCGCCCAGTCGTGGTTGTTACGAAACGCAAAAAGGAGCGCACAAGGATTACAATTGAAGCTGCAAACATAGCACGTAAATACTTGACTTGCGTGAACAAACCGTCAATAGCTCTGTCCGATAAAGAGCTGGCATTTTTAGACAGTCGCAGGTGCTATAGGAGTTAAGCAATCGCTGTAAGGAACGACAGATTGCGCGAGCATGCGTGGAACGTTCGCAGCGACAACGAAGGCTTTCTGGCCTAACTTGTCAGTAGATGTGTCTGTGAAGTTCAGCTTGGCCGCCCGCCCAGTCGTGGTTGTTACGAAACGCAAAAATGAGCGCACAAGGATTACAATTGAAGCTACAAACATAGCACGTAAATACTTGACTTGCGTGAACAAACCGTCAATAGCTCTGTCCGATAAAGAGCTGGCATTTTTAGACAGTCGCAGGTGCTATAGGAGTTAAGCAATCGCTGTAAGGAAACGTGGGCGTTGGTATAAGGTGGGGCTTATATACTTAGATAATTTGTGAATTTTGTTCTGTTGGTTTGCAGTTTGGTGTTAGCATGTGCTTATGAAATGTTTCATCTGTCAGTAGATATTTCAAAGCTTTCCGATTAAACCTTCAGTTGGTAGTAAGCGCTTGTCCTTACGTATCGAGCTGGTATTTCAAACATTACGCAATTAGAACGGCGTATTGAAGCTTCAAGTTGCATTCCTTTTATAAATATATTAGAACAAACTTTATTTGTTTCATCACTATTATTATTCATTGTTAATAATTCATAATTTATTTAAATAACAATTTTCTTCTTGGAATGTTTTAGAGTGCATCTGGTTAGAACGGATGGAGAAGGGACACAGCACTGGCGACTCCACAGAAATTGTCACTCCCCTCACCCCAACTGTATAGGAAAAGGGACGCAGATGCTCCATCATCTGGCGGTGGCTGCGGCCTTGAAATAAGGTAGTCAGACAACAGGTGTCAGCAGGGGTACATATTTAAATGGGTGCTGCAAAGTGACGGCATCTGACGTGCCTGGGTCGTCCGCGCTTTTGAATGTAGTCAAAGGCGGACGGCCGAGGATAGAGGTGCGACACCGAAGGGGAGCGTTAGCGGCCACTTCCAGCCAGCCGAAGTCCTTTACCGTTCCGCCTACTTCGCACGACGAGTTATACACTGCAAAACGTATTTTCCCTTGATTACGTAAAAAGGCGTAGGTTGGATTTGTGGGGTTTAACGTCCCAAAACCACCATAAGATTATGAGAGACGCCGTAGTGGAGGGCTCCGGAAATTTTGACCACCTGGGGTTTTTTACGTGCACCCAAATCTGAGTACACGGGTCTACAACGTTTGCGCCTAAAAAAAAGGGCGTAGGAAACATGCTGCCAACCACTTCTCTAAAAAGAAAATAGTACACCAGAGATCACGTAGGACACATAGAACGTACAGCCCGTTCAACTTTCACGGAGATCTCCGCAATGAAGAAATAAAGTAACGGCTGCTACGGAACAACACCTGCTCCGTAGGGCCATTTCTCACACATTATTCATAATACTATTGCTACATGTCTGTAAATAACAAACGTGTTTCCATTAGATTCAAGAAGAGGCATACGTAATCAGCAGATCTTTCTTCTGCAGTATAATGTAATTCAAAATTTCCCAGGCCACTATTCCAACTAATCCTGTGGCAGCGTCACCTGAAAATTTTGATATATGGGGTTTAACGTCCCAAAACCACGTCACTTGGGAACTTTGGCTGCACCTGCACATGCTAAAAAATTTACGACGTGAATTCAAATGTTTGAAAACTAACAAGGACAAGTATCCTATTTACTAAAATCGAATTTTATTTTCCCATGGTCATAAAACGAAATACAACACAGACATGCTACAAATTGTGTGAACAAAAATTGTCAAAGAATTTATTTTATTTCGGCGGCTTAGTATCTGGAATTTAAAATACGAAGAAGGAATATCTTAACTTCCAGATACCCAAAGCACTTGTTATGTTTTTCTATTGTGTCAGTATTGTGCAGACTTCTTTCCTGAAAAAGAGGGGGAAAAACATTTTGTCAGCACAACTATACACCAACCGAGATGAGAGCAAAAAAAAAAATTGCCCGCAGCTTCCCTCGGGGGAACACTGAGGAGGATGCGGAGCATATAATTGGTTAACGGGGTGTTAAAGTGCGACTTACTTGGGTCGATGGCTAAATTGGTTAACGTGGTTGTGAAATGGGGTGTTAAATTGCGACTTACTTTGTCGATGGCTAAATTGGTTAACGTGGTTGTAGGAGGGGGTGTTAAATGAGTGAACACGTACACACGTATGCGAAAGGGCGGCGCTGGTCGAAGGGACGTCGATCATTGTGTTTGTGGATTCGTTGGCATTCATTTCACGGCGACTTCGGACGTCGACGCGCCGTACAAACCAACGGACGAGCGGCAACTGAGCGAGCGAGCGCCGACCTTGAGTATATATACAGCGCGACGGCGCATGCACTGTCAGCTGTCGAATGTTCTCGAAGGAGAAGCGCGCGCGCGGCACAGATGGCGACGGCGCGACGGCGCATGCGCTGTCAGCTGTCGAATGTTCTCGAAGGAGAAGCGCGCGCGGCACAGATGGTGGGCGACGGCGCGACGGCGCGCGCGTCAGCTGTCGAATGTTCGAGAAGCGGCGCGGACGGCGCACTACAAGGCGCGAGTATAAGATGCTTCCGCATCTAAAACAGTGCGAGCACAATTACTTTATTCATTTCAAGACTCCTAATAGGCATTGTTAGAAGCACTGGCTTGCAGCACAAAAGCAAATGATCCCACATAATAAATAATAATACATACCATACAGAATGAAATGGCTGAAAGCACAAACAACTTCATAAACCCACCAAAAAAATGGCTAACAATAGTAGTTGAGACAAAAGGAGCAAAGGAGTAATTCAATGTATTAAACAATACAACGATTAGGGTACTGCCATGCAAAATCACCCAGCATTTTTTTTACCATCACGAATATCGCGGAAAAAATTTTCACGTTTCTCGAAGTTCGAAGCTCGTCCTGGTCATTTATTCCCATTGCCAAAAATTCTGGTTTTAACTTTCTGTCTTAGAGTCCGATTCTATAGTTTATCTGTTTCTGAGTCTAACCATATCTCTAGTGCCCATGTCGACTACTTCTCCTGGCCAGGCGCGATCCGCCTAGTCAGCGTCCCTGCCGTCTAATGAATTACCGCTAGACTCCTTTTTCCGCAGTGGTATCGACAGCATTCCTGTAGCACTGGTACCTACGAATGGAGGCTTCATCAGACTTTCTAACCCTCAGGTGGTTCAAAAGGAACTTAAGACAACTTCAAATTATTTCCAGACCATCACAGATGTGCGCCCATTTGGGCGAGGAGGTATCGTGTGTAGGTCGCCGGATCAGACCTGCGTGCAGGATCTTCTCAAATGCACCTTCTTTGCTGCTACCCCGGTGAGTGCTTTTATTCCGCCACACCTTGCATGTACCAAAGGCCTTGTACGGGGAGTCGACTCCAAGCTGAGTCCAGCTGAGACCCTAGACAGGCTCTCTGGAGCAGGCGTAATTTCAATTTACCGGTGTAATCGCCTAGTCGACAACCAGAGGGTACCAACCGAATCTGTTATCGCGACATTTGTGGGCACAAAACGCCCGTCAGAAATAAAATTATTGCCACTGATATTCCGAGTAGAACCCCTCGCTTCTCGTCCGATTCAGTGCAAGAACTGCTGGAGATTCGGCCACAGTGCGGGAGGATGTAAATCTAACGTTCATTGTAGCACCTGCGGAGAGAGTCATCCGTCAAGCAATTGTACTGCAACAGTGGAAAAGTGTCGTCTCTGTGGGGGCAGTCACTGCGCCGACAACTCTGACTGTTCCGCTCGTTCCCGGGAGGTTCAAATCCTAGAAGTTATTGACCGCCGCCGCTGTTCTCGAAGGGAAGCCATTGACATAGTTAGAGACAGGGCTTTTGGATACTCTGGTATTACAGCGCGCTGCACTTCCAGTATGGACTCAATCCTATCGCAGGCTATTGAAACTGCTGTGGAAAAGGCAGTGAGTAAGGCAATGGATAAACTAATATCTAACCTTTCCGACTGTTTAGTGCAAATTCTTTCAAGCCAGATTGGACAAACAGTACAGACTAGTACAGAACCTGCAGTATTACACATTACCAGTGACGCCACACAGCTACGCAATGTAGTGATGGACGAACTTTCTGCATCTGCAGGCAAGGCTTAGCAGCCAGGAACACAGGTGCACTTGGACCGACATTCGCCTCGGCCGAGTACAAGTACTGATACAGATATGGAACTCGATATACGATCTAATAAACGTACCAGATCCTCTATCTTCACCGATCTCAAGTCCAAATCTAAACGGAATGAATCAGCTATTTCGCGTGAAGATGCTAACAAGGGCGTGACAGGCGCCTCTGCGGTGCGCTCAACACCATAGGTCAGTTGAGGGTACTACAGTGGAACTGCCGTTCTATATTCTCAGCCTCAACCGACTTACATTACTTTTGCAATAATTTTAATCTTGATATTATAATTCTCCAAGAAACTTGGCTTACACCAGATAAAAATTTCCATCTTGCAGGTTTTCGTTCTTTTCGATTAGATCGCCCATCACGTGGTGGTGGCTTAATGATCCTTGTATCAAGTAAGTTATGCCATAGGGCGAAAATTTCTTTCAGAATGTTAGACTTGGATTGTGAATTATTAGCATTAGACTTGTGTCTCCCCGGATACCACCCTTTTTCAATCGTAAATTGTTACTTCCCCTCCAGTGTGCAAAGCACGCGTTATCTTGACAGCGTTTTGGTAGCATGTAGAAAGGAAATTGTACTCACAGGAGACTTTAATTCACACCATTTGTCTTGGGGTATAAGGACAGATTCTTGTGGTAGGCGACTGTGGGAATGGACTATTGATCACAACCTTTCCTGTCTGAATAAAGGTCATGTAACATTTGTCCGAGGTCAAACTAGCTCAGTATTGGATATAACGTTTTGCTCCAATGCAATCAAGATTTTGTCATAGGCTGTTCTGGATTCGGCAACTAACAGTGACCATCTTCCTGTAGTTTTTGACATTACTTGTCCAACAATAACTTTAGATCAGCCAAAACGCACATACATCAACCATAGCAAATTTCAAGCCTGCCTCCGTTCTGCCATTTCCAAGCTTGGAAATGCCAGTACTAAGGAGATTGCATCTACGATTGGTTCAATGCTGGAGGGATCTAGAAAAAATTCTGAATTTTCTATTCCATCCAATAAACGATCCTCCTCTCGTTGGTGGAACGATGAGTGTACGCGCGATTATAGAAGACGAAAAGCCGCTTGGAAAAAACTTCTTCTTAATCAGAGCCCAACAAACTGGAAAGACTATCAATTCCTTGCTGGCGTATTTAAGCGTACAGTGAACCGCGCGAAAAAAGAATACGAGAGTAGACATTTTGATTATCTTTCTAAATCAAAAAATAAGCGTGCTTTGTTCGCTTATCTTCGGACAAGAAAAGTACTACCAGAACCTTTAACGTTGCAGTCATGTGTCTTGACGCCAGTAGAAATGAACACCTCTCTAGAAGACATAGCGCAAGGTTTAGAACGCCGCTTCACTGCGAATTTTTCGGCTATTCAGTCCGTTCTGGTAAACTTGCATGAATTTCCAGAAGTTTCTTTAGCTGAATTGAATCAGACAGTATTATGCTTACCGAGGACGGCTCCCGGACCAGATGGGATTACGAACTCTATGTTGAAATGTTTACTCCAGGAATCGCCTAATCTTTTGCTAGAACTAGTGAATTATTCTTTAGGGAATGCATGGATACCTCCAGAATGGAAACTTGCCGAAATTGTATTGTTGCTAAAAAATGAAAATGATGCATACACGTTGGATAACATAAGGCCGATCGCACTGACATCAAACTTAGTGAAATTGGTTGAGAGAATCATCAATATACGAATTAATGAACTTATTAACATGAGGTCTATTCTAAGTCCTTGTCAAATTGGGTTCAGGGCTGGTTGTTCAATTCGGGATGCCCACGTTGACTTAGAAAGTAGGCTTTAATTAGCTCGGCTACATAAACAATATGCTGCTTTAGTTACCTTAGACATCGCTAAAGCATATGATACCGTGGAGCACTGTATTTTGATAGATCGATTAGAATACCTTGATTTTCCATCATACATAGTAGCGTGGGTTCACAATTTTCTCGCAGACAGGAAATTTTATTGTTTTAAAGATGGGTTTTCATCATCTACTCATACCCGAACGAGGGGAGTACCGCAAGGCTCGGTGCTTTCCCCCAGTGCTATTTAATTTACTAATGAGCACCATCCCACGTAAACAGGATATAACAACTTATGTTTATGCAGACGACATCGCATTTTTTGCAATTGCAGATAACATTCAGACCTTATATGAACGGCTGCAGACTTACCTTAATATATTGGAGAGCTGGCTCGATGGCAACAGCTTTTTACTTAATCCGAGTAAATGTGCCCTCCTTGTTTTCCCGCTGCAATACCCTGTGAACATCTCTCTGTCTTACCATCATGAGGATATACCACAGGTGGAATCTGTTAAATACCTTGGAGTAATTTATCACACATCGCTTAACTGGCAATCTCATATCGAATATGTCGCCGGAAAAGGTGTGCGGGCCATTGGCATATTACGTAGGCTAAGCAACTACCGCACAGGTATGAGAAGAGACACATTATTAATGATATATCGCATGTATGTTCGTCCCATTTTGGAATTTGGTTGTGTGCTTTTCTCTGGAGTTCCAGCTTACAAGTTGCGGCCTCTAATTCTTCTGGAAAGAGAAGCTTTGCGCTTATGCCTTGGCCTTCCCAGAACAGTCGCCAACAATGTGTTGTATCTCGAATCGAGGGTCCCTCCACTTTCTTGTAGAATTCGCCTTCTGACTGTTCAGACATTCTTAAGAATTTATGAATCACCATTACGACATTCCGAAACAGCCTTTATTTCCACCCCGGAATCATTTTTTGCTGCTAGATGGCCGCGATTTCACACGCCACAAATTATATTTGTGCAAAATTTACTGGAGCCTCTAAACTTACGTATATGCGACGTCATGCCGAGTCGTTATAATTCAGCCCCGGTGGAAATTCAATTCGACATTTTTCCTAATAATGCCAAATTATTTCCCCATAATATTTTGGATGGTTTACTACAAGATCACCTGCGCCGTATTACAACGAACGTTATTATTGCTACAGACGCATCGCAATACGACGAAAAGTCAGGGGTTGGTATTTTCAGCCCGATTTTAAATTGGATTTATTCCCTTCGACTACCCGATTTCATACCCGTTTTTGTGGCTGAGTTTCTGGCAGTAGTGCTCGCCTTACGCAAGCTAGATACAGCAATTACATCAGCTGTCATAATAACAGATTCCCTATCTCTCTGTGCAGCACTTTCTGTTGGTGCTGATAATCACGTAACAAGGGCGTTCCGTGTACTAGTACCTGTGCATTTGAGAAAAGTGCGATTAGTTTGGGTGCCTGGACATAAAGGTTTGTTTCTGAATGAAATAGCCGATTCCTTAGCTAAGTCGTCAATCAGCGAACCAATTCTACCGCTCTGTCCATCATCCGCTTATGTGACCGCTGCTCGATTCCGCAGACGTACGCTTATGCAAGTCTTTAAAGGTTCAGCACTAACAAACTCTACAGAATATCGCCATTTATTATATCCCTGGCGAAGAGACTTTTGCCGCACTCGAAAACAAGAAGTAGCTATCACAAGGCTGCGTTGCCGGGTACCAAATTTAAATTTCTATAAACACAGGTCTGCTCAGACACCTTCGCCACTGTGCGCATTCTGTGATGAACTGGAAACAATAGACCATTTCTTTTTGACCTGCAGGCGGTTTAACACATTACGAAAAACCCTATTAGAAATACTTTGCGTGGCATTGGTATGGACTTATCTCTGCCTGTCATTTTGTCTTTTGGAGCTTCCATTTCTGGTTTCTCTAATGGCACAGTATGCGCGGCCGTCCGGGACTATATTGATGAAACTAATAGGTTGACTAATTAACCAGTTTCATTATCTTAACATGTCAACATAATTATATAAGTATAAAATCAGATTATTGGTCTATTCTAAGAATAAATTTGTTTATGTAAATATTTGTATGCATTACATTAAGCACCACACTTGCCTATAGGCTATCGGTAATCTTTCTGTTATACCTCCATCATTCTAAATCTGAACAGTAAATTTTAAAGCCACTCGATTCTTGGCCAATCCCTCACAGTGGGTATGCGCCACTAACAATAGGAGAACAACAACAACAACAACAGCATTTCCTCCTAAAAGCAGCGATGGCGGCGTCTGAGCTCCGCTTAGCACCAGCCAAGATGACGGGTCAGTATCAACTTTTTTTTTCTAAGCGAAGATTGTTACGACTCAGATAAAGCGGTGGTGGTGTCGTACGCGAAAAATCTGGGGATATGTGATCTGTGGCCCTTGAAGGTGCGTCAGTCAATGGCGTACTTGTATGCGCCGTATATGCAATCTCTGGCCCCGCGGCACACCTGCAGTGGCACTCTGTGCCATGTATCTGTGCTCTTTTCTGAGATCACTCGCTCTTCGGGGAGCGCACTGCGACCGACTACCCGCATTGCGGCTGTGTGCCTGATAAGCCGAGTTGTTTCTTCAGGTTGTCCAGTCGTGGTCGTCACGAGCATGAGCCCTGACGAGACCGTTCTCGGTGCTCCTCAGGAAAAATCGCCCACTATACCCTGAACGACGACGGCGGGTAAGCCGTGACATGTAAACTTGTCGGTGTCAAAGACTGTAGTCGTAAGCTGTCGTATATAGGCCATGGAAAAGAAAACCCAAATATACCACGCAAACTACGCGCGAGCGCTGCATGACGCGGGCTATACTTTCTAACGATTCTCGGGGTTTTACATCCGAAAGAAAACCACATTATGATTAAACGACACCATAGTAGAGCTAGTGCTCCAGAAATTTACATCACCTGTGGTTCTTTTATCATCATGATCATAATCATCATCATTATCATCAGCCTGACTACTTCCACTGCAGGACAAAGGCCTTTCTCATGTTCCGCTAATTAACCCGGTGCTGTGCTTGCTGCTACCAATTTATAGCCGCAAACTTATTAATCTCATCTGCCCACCTAACCTTCTGTCTCCCCCCTAACCCACTTGCCTTCTTTGGGAATACAGTTAGTTACCCTTAATGACCAGCGGTTATCCTGTCTACGCGCTACATGACCGGCCCATGTCCCATTCCTCTTCTTGATTTCAACTATGATATCCTTAACCCCCTTCTGTTCCCTAATCCACTCTGCTCTCTGCTCGTCTCTTAAGGTTACACCTGCACTCTAAAAAATATATACCCTAAAAGGTGTAAAACGGATGTATGCATAAGAAACACCCTTGTAAACACCCTTTTACGCTACTATTTTTAACAATAAAGTGTTTGTAAACAAAACACCCCATTTACACCCATAACAGAAGGGTGTAAAGAAACCAATAAGCAAATATATGATGATTTCGGGTAGATTATGCATGCTCTTGAGTTGGGTGAACATCAATTTTAATGTCAAAAGAAAATATCAGTCTGTGTATCATGCACATGTACCAATTCCCTCACTGCTATGCTGCAGTGGGTACGCAATGTGAAAAAATACAAACGAGGGTGGCATAATCAAGTACATGCATGCATCTTTAATGACTGCAAACATGTCGTTTTCTGGATTATATGACCAACGAACAAAAAAAAAGATTAAACACAAGACAAACAGCATTAATGAACAGATTTGAACATAGCTACATTGACAAAAATCTAATGTGTATTAGGTCATACATCAGCTTTGTACATTAGCTATACTCTCTTTGTTGTAGAAATGTCAATGAAAACTGCAAAAAATGGAAGCATCTTGACCTGCATGTCCAGGGCACTTCGAAACATTCGGCGACAAATAAAAGTATTCAGCCTATATATGCCTTTCTGAAGATATGTGTGTGTTGTCACACAATCAACGCATATTCCTATACTTTTTCGCTAATGTTGACAATATATTGATGAAAGTGCTTATTTACAAACAAACTATTTCGTAAGTCTCTCTTAACCAGAGGAGAGGTGCTTGTAAAATGTACCTCACATCCTTTAATGAACTCTAGATGGGAAACAAAAAAGGGGCAAATGCATAAAGTAACAGCCCTACACTGGTCACCACTACTTCAGTAATGAAAAAAACCAAAATTATCGTGCATTAAGTCTATGCTCTTAAGTTAGGTGCACATAAATTATTACGTCAAATGAAAGCCTGAGCCTCTACATCATACACATGCAGAAATGCACATTGCTACACAGGCAGAACAGGTTTGTTTCCAAAAAAAAAATATAAGTACACTGGCCGCGCTTGGGGCAAAACTCAGTATATACCACAACAAGCATTTATAACTGTTCTCCTTTTGTGTTCTCTCAGGTACACAGGTTCAGCAGTAGATTCTTGTAAGGACCTTAGGATCATGTGTGTTCAGTGGCATCGACAATATACATGTGAAAACGGTCATCAAAGGAAATAGTCTCAAGGATCCTTCCCACAATCACAAGAACCCTGTTCACAAAAAGTATTTCGCTTAGCTGTAAAAACTGTGGATGGGAATGATCACGGACATCATTGACAATATCACACCATGCTCTGGGTGTCTTGCCAATCATTGTTACAGCTTTCGCTGAAAATATACGAGTGCTGCTCAGATTGTTCTGAATGACATACTCTTTGGCAGTGTCAGATAGGTGTTCATAAAGCAGCTGGCAGCAGCCAGCACTCACAGAAATGTCTTTATTCTCATCATAAGTGAAAGAAAAACACTGAAGATATTGGCGTCACAGAGCTAGGCTATGGGAAATGTTTTTGAAATTGTGGATCTCATGAGAAATGTCCTTAAAATATTGGTGCTTCACTTCGAAGCGCGTTGCCCAAATCCCAATTAAAGGGCCGTATCTTTGAATGAGTGAAGGGTAGTGGATTAGGTAGTGCATTTTGCATGGCAATGATACAGAAGGAAACAATTAGGTGAAATCTAGCAAGAAAAAATATAATTTTTCACTGCAGGTATCCCACATAACAGACTGGAAGCTTTCGGCACATGGTGATATCCATGATATCATGGAGGAGCAAGTAAAGTTGCCAGACTTGATCTTCTGATGGTACACACTCTCCAACAAAAAGAGACAAGTGGCGAAACAAACAAAATGACTATGTAGCTGATCCTTTGAGTGGTGTCTTTAATTGAAGAAAGGTGTTAGAAATAGCTTCTGGTCTATTTCCCACATCACTTGAATCATAGCCCCACGTGGAAATGCATCTGTTTAGGAACTGAAGTGAAAATAAACCTTTTGAAATTAAATTACCAATAATATGCTTCATTGCAAATGGTATGACGCCTTCAAGGAAGTCATGCATTATATCTGGTGGGAAGTGTTTGGTTGGATCAAAGCCATCACATTGAAGGGCACCGGAGCTTCGAACTCTATACAGCGATGTCGTAGCCAATCCAGCACTAAGCACGGTCAAGTGGTGATGGTGGCCTGCAGGTGACCTTAAAACAGTCACTTTCTAAGAACTTATAGTTAATTTCAGTGCGCAGTACAAATATGAAACCTTTCAGCACCTTTACTTTCACAACTATACCCTGAGTTTCCAACATTTGGTTTTGGGACGTTAAACCCCACATATCAATCAATCAATGAGTTTCCAACATTTTCACATCTTCAAGCAAAGGTGCCAAGATGCTCGGTAACCCGTATGTGCGAACAAGTTTGTTTTTTACTAAAACAACCAAATTAATTCCTGTTAGAGCAGAGCGGAGTTTAGCGCTCAAATTCAGCACTGAGAAGTAAATTGCTGTAAGTGTATGAGTGCCTCGTTTGCTACCTAGAGGGTTGCACACTTAAAATTCGTCACTATACAGTTGCAGACAAATCTTGTTGATGTCCCCTGCAAAGTATTTGTGTTCGCTAAATGCACTCCCATCAAACACTGAACAAAAGTAGTTATCCACTTTCAATGGGGTGCTGAAGTCTCCTGAAAGAGTGACATTCTCAAGGACACACTTTAGCACTTCACACAAAGGTACATACTCCATTGTATCAGCTTTTCCATTAAGGGCTCTACCTAGAACAATTGTCTTTGGCGAAACGAATGGAAAGTGCATTCTCCAATAATTAGAACGGCCTGAAGCAGTCAGCAGCTGGTTCAATTAACGTATTTGCAGCACATCATCAACTATATTAGCCAACTCTATGTTAGAGTAAAGCCGATCGTGTTCTAGAATAGCCTTTACAAAAAAGATATGACAAGATATTCATGTCCATATACACCTACTGCGCATCTTCAGATCGCGTGTGCGAAATAGAAACGGACTCGCGTGACCCCTCAAATCCTCCTAATCGCGATTATCCTGTCATCAGAGGCCCATCTTCTCCACTGTAGCTAGATGCTAACACAAGTTGTAATACCTCTAACCCTGACTGTTGTTATTTGCTTTGTAATATCAGAAGTGTTATCAACAAGCGTGATGCCTTGTCTTCGTTAGTAAACACGTGCCTTTCCGATGTGATAGTTTTGACCGAAACCTGGATGTCGTCAAAAGTTGAAAACCGTGAGATCCTGCAGTGCGACAAAAAATTTTCCTTTTTTAGGTGTGACCGTGGCTCGCGTTCTGGTGGCGGTGTCTTGATCGCTGTTTTAGAGGAATTCATGTCTTTGAAAATTCCCATTGTATGTTTCCTTGAATTGGTGTGCGTTCAAATCCGCATAAGTCACAAAGATGTCATTGTTTGTGCCTGCTATCGCCCTCCGAATGCGCCATCTGGTTTTTCCAATGATTTTCATGACGTCTTGAGTGACTTGCACGTGAGGTTCCCTGCCACACCAATTTTAATCCTAGGTGATTTTAACTTTCCTGATATTTCGTGGAACAACTCCCATTTATCGCCTGGCTCTGGCTCCTCTGAAAGCGCCTGCTTCCTTAACACATGCGCGCAATTCAATTTAATGCAGCTGGTTATGTGCCCAACTCGCATTACACATTCAAGTGCTTCAACTTTAGACTTAGTTCTGACTTCTCACCCCGATCTCGTGCAATCGCTTTCTGTTTTGCCAGGCCTCAGTGATCACGAAGCAATCGTTTTCAACCTCCCCTGCGCATCGCCCCGTAAACAAAAAAGTAAAAAGCGATTCAGGGACTACAGTAGAGCTGATTATGGAACCATTAATACCGAACTTGAACATTTCACCTCCGTTTTTCTAGAAGACTTCAACCAAAGATCTGTCAACAATAACTGGATGCTGTTTAAAAATAAAGTTGCCGAACTCGTTAACAAGTACATACGCGAAATCGCATGTAACAGTCAATCACCGTGGTTCACGCCAACATTGAAACGCCTGTCCAATAAAAAGAAGCGCGTTTACCGCCAAGCCAAGCGTTCTAATTTATCTGAAAGATGGGAGGTTTACAAAAAGGTAGCCGATGAATACGGGCGTGCTTTATCCGCGGCAAAGGAGTCCTTTCTTCAGCAAACGCTACCGTTAATTCTGCAAAACAATCCCCACAAATTTTGGCAGGTCGTTAATGGGGGCGATAGGAAACAGATTGAACTTACCACTGACACGGACGAAGTGATTTCCAGTGAGAACGTTTGTATCACCCTTAACCATGCATTTTCTTCATTCTTTACGAACACTACTCCTGCCGTCCTTCCAGGTGTTCAAGCTCGCGATTTCATTGTGATGAATTCTGTACACGTTGACCAGGCCGGCATACGCAAGTTGATCCAAAATTTAAAAATTTCGTCGTCACCAGGCGTCGATGGCATTTCTTCTAAATTTTTGAAAAACACTGACGTTCATTCCTCAATTATTCTGTCGAGACTTTTTGATCAGTCATTAGAAAAAGGTGTTCTCCCAGAGGACTGAAAGGTGGGGAAGGTGGCTCCCTTGTTTAAATCAGGAAACGCTCATAGTCCCGGGAACTATCGCCCCATTTCACTAACCAGTGTACCATGCAAACTTCTCGAACGTGTAATTTACACCCACGTCGTGAGTTATCTTGAAAGTAACGCCTTCTTTAGCATTCACCAACACGGGTTTAGGAAATATTATTCATGTGAGACACAGCTTCTGGCCTTCACTAACGATTTATTCTCTGCTCCTGATCGTTCATCTATTGTTGATTGTGTCTTCATAGATTTTTCAAAAGCCTTTGATACCGTCTGCCACAAGTTACTTCTTTTGAAACTAAACGCGCTAAATATTGATGCTAACGTCTTAAAGTGGATTGAATGTTTCTTATCTAACCGCACCCAGTTTGTAACTGCTAACGACCATTGTTCCCCGACTAGCCCTGTAACGTCCGGCGTTCCGCAAGGTTCAGTTCTTGGTCCCCTACTATTTCTTATCTACATCAACGACTTACCTAAAGACATCTCATCATCCATCAAACTATTTGCCGATGACTGTGTAATTTACCGTGAAATCTGGACTAACGCAGATAATCTTGCCCTTTAAACAGACCTGGATCACATTTCATCATGGTGCGACGCATGGTTAATGAAGCTAAACGTTACTAAATGCAAGGCTATGCGAATTTCCCGTTGTATTTCTCATAATGTACCGTGCGACTACACACTTAACCACAGCAATCTCGATCTGGTTTCGTCCTACAAGTACCTAGGAGTATATATTTCTAACAATCTCTCTTGGAACACGCATGTCGATTATATTACAAACAATACGAATCGCACGTTAGGTTATCTGCGCAGAAACTTTTCTTTGGCTCCGACTAACCTTAACTTTATCAAACACTAGTCCGACCCAAACTCGAGTACGCGTCATCAGTCTGGGATCCACATACCAACTACCTCGCTGACAGCATCGAGGCGGTTCAAAATCGCTCGGCACGTTTTGTCATGTCAAACTACCATCGCACGTCCAGTGTTACCTCGATGAAAGCCAATCTTCACTTACCCACTCTCTCACTGCGGCGTAAAATATCTCGCCTTTGCCTGTTCCATAAGATCTTTTATTGTATTCCGTCTTTTAGCAACACTCTTTTCCACCCCCCATCGTACGTTTCCTCACGCAACGATCATCAGTTTAAAGTGGGCGTTCCTAGCGCCCGCACGAATTTATATTTTGAATCATTCATCCCGAAAACTGCAAATGAGTGGAACCACCTTCCCGCCCCTATCGATGCTATCACTGACCTCACTTTGTTTAAAAACGCCCTCTCTAACCATTTCACGTAAATTCGCCACTTAAGTCACGCTGTGTTTTCTCTTGTTAGTTTTTTGTGTGCGCGTGTCATTCAAAGACGCAACCATGTTGAACATTGTTGTTACAACCACCCTGCCTCTTCTTCACATCACGCAGTCTTTCTTTTTTTTATGGCTTTCAGATTTCCATTGTGCGCATATAATTTTGATTTGCTGTATTTCCTGATTTTCTGTACGACGTATACCCGCTCCTCTCTGTAATGCTTCGGCCTTGAGAGTAAATAAATGAAATGAAATGAAATGAAATGAAACATTGGCAATTTCGTGCAGTGTTGACTTTGGAAGCCGTCGTGCCTTTTTCAACTTTAAGAGCAACTTTGCAAGCTGATTTACGTAGTTCGGAGCACTAGCCATTAAGGACTCGCCTTCTTGGTTTTCTTCAGTGGTGTCCATATTACCTGAATCAACTTCTGCAGCATTTCTGCTCGTGTGTTCAATGCATAAAGACATATTCTCACACGGAGCCAGGTTTTGTTTCACCATGTCCCCATGTCTTCTGTACACATGCCTCATGTACGATGTAAAAAGTCTGAACATTTTCATGCACCCACGCAAACCACACACTCAGTTATGTTCATGTCCATGAATCGTATGAAAATGCCGGAAGAGCGACCTCAACGAAAATGCAAGGCAGGTGCATTTTGGACAGAGAAAACAACGAATTCCAGGCATACTTCCCTGATTGATAGTGCTGTCTACAGCTGATGCAATATCCTGCATGAAAAAAAAGTGGGTTCAAAATCAAAAGGAAGCTTTGCTTCTTTTGCAGGTTTCATCCTTAAATGTGAAAAATGTTAGATAAGTTGGTTTTGAACAGCTGTCATTGATTTTAAACAATACATTTTGAGCTCTGGGAGAAATCCTCATGTATATGTACAGGGCCCTGATACTTGTTTGCTAAAGTGAATTTCATAAAATACTTATGTCTTACAACAAATAAAAGCAACACATACTCAAAAGATATGGACTAAACATGATTAAATTGTGCCAAAGAATGCCGAAGCAAGCGTGATGTTTAGCTGCAGAGTTTAATCTAGAGGCACGAAAGCGTTCCGTAGTATAAATAGCATATTCACAACTTTATCATTGTATTCAGATTTACCTATAAACCTACCCCAGTCTTGCATAACCAATTTTGTTTAATATTGGCATAATAAGTGATATTATAGTGAAAAGATAGCACGGAGAAGCAAGCGAGAGCTCTACTTTCCAATTAGGCTGAAGGAGATCTGTTGTTCTGTTGTTTCACAGAGGAACCTGTTATTAAGGAAGCAAATGGGTAGGATAACTTGTATTCTGAAGCGTAATAGTTTGTGCATGTTTACATCAGCTATATATGGTCTTATATTCGATCCATGAGCGCCGCTATGTTAAACTGATAAGCGATTGCTTTGCGAGCTTTTTTTGTCATAATATGAAATAATCTTGGTCACAAAACGTTGAATGTACAGGCCCAAGCGTTTCGGTGCATGCCAGTTAACCCTTGCAGTGTTCGTTTATTTGATACAGATACAAAACTACAACGTTATCAGTCCAAGATGACTGGGTGTAAGCGCGTCTGAAAAATGGTGTTATGGGTTGACGTGCAGGATGAAAAAAAAGCTAGAGTTGATGAACACAAGTACTTAAGTTAGCCTTATTTTACACTTAATATAAACAAAGGTGAGAGATAATGAGGAAGAAACATCAGGTAAAGTAAAAAATCCCTGTGATTTTCATCCACATTAACCTACTGCAAATTACATACCATTGTGTTTGCACCTAAATGGGTGTTGTACAAGTCAATATTTTGAAATTGTTCGTCAGAAAAACTCGTATTTGATTTATCATTTCACCTACTCAAATATTTCAAATCGCTTGAATCGTTTTCTAATATAACAAAACTATCTCAAAGGCACTCACAACTTCCTATGATGTTGCGACAACGCAGCTGGCCGTTCACGTATCAAGCTTCTGAGACGCTGATAAAATCTTCAGGCATTCATAGAGCGAGCCCTGCAGGATTATAAATTAGATAGAAAAAATTTCCGAATTTCAGCAGAGGTCTCTGGGTTCTGTACATCATGAATTGCCACTGTAATAAAGAATAAAGAATAGGAAAACATTAATTATGAACAGTTTGTTTTTATCTGCACGGCAAACAGATGCCATGCGTAGACACAGTTCAAAATTTTAGTCTCGAATTTTTTATACACCTTTCTCCACAGAAGGGTTGACTTTCACACGATATCTATCTGGCCCTACTCTCCCATCCCACCCATCCCTTTTTCAAAATATATGCCACTAACGTCGACCTTCGTACCTTCACAACACACATAATCGAAATTTCCGGCTCATACAAATTACCAGCAGGGTGAAATAGTGTCGGTGCATGTTTAGTGACCAACTTAAATTTCGCGAGAAAAACATACTTTGTTATCCTAATCCTCAGGACAACATTACTCATAATCTCACTAATGAAGAAGTGCCTACGAAAAAAAAAAGGCCTCTCACCGAGGAACAACCCCTTTTTGCGAATGGCCCGAAAATGGCAGGATAAAGATTGGAATGGAACTTCAATAATATTCTACCAAAAGACTATTGCACCTGTTGGTCTTATAATTTTTGGCATACCTAGAATTGGCAATTTTACTGAATTACTGAATGACTCATATATATATATATATATATATATATATATATATATATATATATATATATATATATATGACAGTCACAATATTCCTACCTCGCCATGGCATTGCCGCACATTAGGTTAATTGTGTTAGCAAGTGTGTCAAGTGTTACTGAGCACGATAATGTATAACGCCAACCTAATATGTTCACTCAAGGGCATGCCTCTAAAAACACAATATATTGAAAATCAAGTCAAAAAAGCCCCAGTTTGGTTTTTTAAAAACTGGCTATTATACAAGTTCAGACAAAAATTTGAAAGTACGACATTACAGAATTTTTTTGCATTTTTTAGAAGCAAAAGTCCCAGTACTACAACATAACATTTTCTTACATAAGTTGCAAATGCATGCTGTTACCGTAGTCAGTAAAGTTAATGAAACCAGAGGTATGCACACAAATACATTTCACTAAAACTAATTAGTTTTAGAGCAAACATGAACATGAGTACACACAAAGGGTATTGTCAACGGTACATCTCTAATGACATATTAGAACTCGGCATCACCAATTAAGAGTACAAATCACAATGTAATTTATCTGAGCGTGAAGAACAATGAAGTCCGAATTTACTTTCGTTAGTGGCTGTTGTGCACAGTCCGGGGTAACGCTTGGGCACTCGCTGGAGCCCTTGGTGCATAATCAGGAGAACTTTAAACCAAGGACCGGAGCCGTTGAGGATTTCGCCTAGGCATAGTCGCAATGCGTCTTTCGCCGGAGCCAAGGTTCGACCACCCCCATGCCTAGGCTGGCTTCGAAATATTGAGGCGCTTTCCTCCGATTCCCCGAGGTCAACTGTAGGAGAGGAGCTTTTCTTCATGCTGCGCCGGTGTGAACGGTGTAGATAGTGATCTTTGGCCGGCACTGGGACCGTGGGGCCCGCACTGGCCGCCACTTCGCGTTCTCTGCTGCACGATTCGAGAGGCGCATTAAAGGGTGGCGGCTTCGCATTCGCACTGTCGGGCGGTATTCTCTCTTGGTGGACTCTCACTTGGCATTTAAATATTACACAAGGTCCACTTTAATATTCACACTCATAAAACGTGTATACTACTTATTATTATGATACTAAAACACTAATCAATGCAGCACCTAATAAAACGGTGTGAATGTGTTAAGCATGCGCGATGCACCGTGGTGCAGGCAGAGTTATCAGCATGCCACTCGCTGACTATGTTACCGCCTATACGAAGGCGCAAGCCACAAATGAGTGCTTGCGGTGCTTTTTGCTCATTTGTTTTCAACGCACTTAAAAAGAGATTCTTAGAACTTTTCGAAATTTACCGAGTGTATGCTTCCCCTTGACCATCCCGCTTGCAGGTAAAGTGCCTTGCAGTGTGAGCTGTTTTTTTTTACTATTTTCAGCTATCTGTCTTTAACCGCATTATGTTGCGCCAGCTCGCGCAACGCACGCTAAACTCTATGTACACGGAGGCGTGGAGAGCTGGTCCCAGCGATCCATGCGTCTGAATGCAGTGAGCTTCCGGGAGGGTACGGATGGGCGAGGTGACGGTCAATTTTTGCGCCACTTTTCGTTCTCTACCTACGATGGTATACGCCACCGATGCCAGATACTCTACGGAACGAGCTCTATTGGTATCACGTTAATAAACTTGACAATTTGTCGGCGCTTCAGGTTCGCAAACGCACCGCGCGTGAATAAACTCTCAGTGCAGCCGTCAGAGGCGCCTTGAAATTCTCCGGCGTAATCAGCACGCTGTGCGTCACTGCTTCACCGATTCACCCGACTCTCTCCATAGACTGGGGTCTCAGGGCCATGAGTACGAACTGCGCATGTGCAGAGATTCGCGTTGCTGAAGCAACCCTTCGCCGATTGCACCGCGCAGATGTTCGTTGGATACACGTGCGGCACACGCTTTCGATAATTGCGCGGGTTACCTGTTGTCACCGTGGTCTTTGCCTTCAAGTGGTGATAAGAATGTCACACGTGGTGAAATGTCTGGTCGACGTGCCTCACCTTCACATGAAGAGGCCGTACACTCTGAGCAATGGCACATTTGAGGACCTTAAACAAGCCATTGCGGTGTGTCCCCTCTTGGGAAACCTCGTCGCGCTGTCTACGTCTAGATTTCAGGTACGTGAATGTTGTCGTGTTCAGTTCCTGAGTGAACCGTAAAGTTTTTGTGTGAAAGGTTCACTCCTTGGCGTTGCTATGCGGAATTTCGGCGATAAACTAGGGGATGGTGTCGCCAAGCAAACGTCGTTAGCAAACGCCATAGTTTCCGATTGCTGCAACCACGCCGCAACATACGTTAGTTGAATTCGCTCATAAGTTTTGTCAGTAGAGAAGTGAATTGAACAAGTGTTTTCCAAAATCAAGGCACGTGCATCGCGCATTTTTTTGTTTTAGTTGTGTTGTACTTCTGCGACAGATCCGATAACTGCGCCGCTCTACTTATTCTTTCAAAGACACTCTCAATCGAACCGAGAATGTTTGTGTGAAAGTTGCACCCCTTGGCGTTGCTGTGTGGCATTTCAGCGTGATAAACTATCTGATGGTGTCGCTAAATAAACGTCGCTAGCATTCAATTGCCGCAACGAACTTACTTCAAATCGCGCTTCGAAGAAAGTCAGGCCGTTGTGTTTTGCTTATATTTTACGTCAGTGGAGCGCGAGTACGTCACTGCTTGTATGTTCAAAACACGCACCTTTTCACGTCATTTTTCTTTTTTGGAATGTACATACACTACGGAAGCACGTAGATTTTTCTTCATGCGCTGACTTTTTTTTCGATTTTTTTTCGGCGGTGGCACGCCGGGTGCTGCCTGCGCTTTCGAGGGCGCGCGCGGTGCTTTTGGATTAGTTCTTTCCGGCGGCTGTCTCTTCTCAAGCCGAGTGTATCTTATCTATTCTTTTTGAAAGAGTGACCGCTGGTTACTTTATCGTTGATTGCTCGCCATGGCGCGATTACACCTGTTTCCGTGCGGTGCTAAACTACACAAACGATGCCGCAGTGGTTGACTTTCCGGTTTTGGAGACTCGGAAAAACGCTAACTCTGTCTCTTTGTCGTTGAAACGAACGATTATTACTCGTTATGTTTCTGGCAGGCACACAACCATACAGCAGTGTCCTTCCGTGCGCTCAAGGGGGGGGGGGGGGAGGTCATGAAACGTATAGAGCATGAAAACGTTGAATGGAGCACCGTTTGGTTATTCGAAAGTTTCAAGGGTTCGCTCCTTGACACTTTGTGGTGTTTCTTTTTTTATATATATTCTGATGATTTTGCCAAAGTGCATTCGTACTAAACAGTGTGTGTGCTGACACACTTGTTTGTTGACAAAGCGGGAAGCAAATTGTTAACAAATGTTATCACATAGGTCATGGACGTGAACTTCAATGAGTACATCGACCTTGGTCCTGGTGACGATATACCACACATGGCAAAGATTAAACTGCTACCTTCTAGTCTCACACCTTTGGATGGTTCATCAGCATCGACATGCGAAATTCAGTATCCTGAAGAGCAGGTAATCAAAGTTTTCACTTTGCTGCCGATAAATGACAGCTGCATTTTTTTTTTCATGTACCCCACACCACCTACTGGAAAATATTGTGCATCCCATACATTGTGCTTCCACATGTTATAGGTGCCAGAGAAGAGCAGCTTTTTTGACCTTGAAGAAACTTCGGGCATCGAACTTACTGAACTGTAAGAGAATCACTTTTCAAATACTTATTTTCTGTGTACTTTCGGAGTACCTAGAAAATGTGAATCATCGTTTGAAAGTGTGAATGATCAAATTTATTTGTTGCATTTGCCCTTTTTAAAATGTGAGATGGATGGGTTGAAGATTTTTGTTTTATGGCTAATTTATTACTTGTATCTGTACATGACATCGAACCACACTTATAGTACATTATTTCGTCTGTTTTTATGTGTGACTTCAAATTTCAAGAGGTTCAGACAGCCGTAATTGAGGGGGGGGTATGAACTTGCTCCTCCAGTCACTACGGTGTGTGTATAGTGATAACGAAACAAAATTTATCACTACAGCAGGATATACATTGTATAGTAGACTTTCTTTAAGACGAACTACAAGAGGTTGCGGTCATTTGTTTGTTTGTCTTATGACGAATTCTGCCTATAAAAATCCCCTCCCTGCAAATGTGTTAATGTGCCAAGCAGATTGAAATATTCCTTCTAGGAAAACATGCTAAAAACGGGCATGCAAACATGGACACAAGAAGAAAGTCGACACACCCACAAACGCCGATCAGCTTTATCATAAACATTTCAATGTGTTGCTTGAAAACATTGAAAGCAGTAGGATTACAATGTGCGTGAAGCGACTAGAAAAAGCATTTGTTTGGCTCGATTTGATGAAATATATGCCTCCAAGTACCATATGTTCGTGAATTTATTGCATAGAACACATTCCATATAATGTTCTCGACTGCCATTGATTGGCCGTTGTGTGAAGGAGATGACCATGCTTGTGACCCATTCGACGGGAGTACTGCCATTGCTAACATGGTCTAGTGCACTGGCAGTTTTTTGCTCGTTGTCGCTTTCGCTTTTTTTTTTTCACTTCCCTTATGTTCGCCCCTACAGACCACAGCACATGGGCCCTAAGCTCTTGTGTTTTCTTTTGTTCTCCTTCAAACTCCAGTTAAGGGGTGGGGGAACACAAAAGGACCCAATCCACCTATGTCTTTATTCCTTTCTTTGGGGACAGCTGGGGACTCTCTGCTGACCTTCACTCCCTATCATTTCTTCCAAGCTTATCTTGAGCCCTTGGCATTTATGCTCCAGGAATTGTATTTTTTTTCTTGCCTTTTACATGGGCTTTGCCAGAAAGGTGCAATGGTACCCCCCCCTACTCAAGCTGTGCCAGTTATGCCTCCCCCCCCCTGTTCAAAACACCCAAATGACCACCCTTTCCCCAGTGGCAGTGTACCCCCAGGATTGCACCCCCTCAAAACAAAACCCTGGTGATGCCCGTGGCTCCTTGCCACGTTATGTTTGCTTCAGTACGTTACTATCATTGACTCGCCACTCTGCAACATAAACTATTATTTATGCTAAAAAACGGGTGCTTCATTTGCGGTTGAGGTTCTTGGAGGGACATTTTTGATTTGATTGATTTGTGGGGTTTAACGTCCCAAAACCACCATATGATTATGAGAGACGCCGTAGTGGAGGGCTCCGGAAATTTCGACCACCTGGGGTTCTTTAACGTGCACCCAAATCTGAGCACACGGGCCTACAGCATTTCCGCCTCCATCGGAAATGCAGCCGCCGCAGCCGGGATTCGATCCCACGACCTGCGGGTCAGCAGCCGAGTACCTTAGCCACTAGACCACCGCGGCGGGGCGCGGGACATTTTTCAGTAGCAATTTATGACATAACATTGCCATAACTTATCTTAACTGCAAGCAACCATGTTATCACTATATATATAGGTCCTCTTGTGCGGATGATCACGGCTCCTCATTTGTTCTACCAAGCTTTGGAGCTCTGCATAACATCATTACCAGTGGAGAACCTATCACGTCATCTTTGCAGCGAAACATTGTGGATGTCCTGTTTGGCGAAATGCTGAAGTTCACAATGTAAGGCAATTTTCATCTTAGTTTTTTTATCCTGTCGCTTTTACTCAGAGTTTCCTTAATGTCACTTTTGACATTTGTTTAAGCTGGTGCATATCTATTGCAAGCATCTACTGCACCTTCCTTCGTCTCCTGTTTAGCGCTGTTTTTTTTCTAGAGCGCAGCTCCTATGCACCTATTCCTGCGTTAAGCGGTGTCGCCATTGGTGGTGGAAGCGAAACAGTGAAAAAAATAAAATTAGAAAAAAAATTATTGAAAGGAAATTGAACCCATGCCCTCTGCTTGCCAGTCAAGTACTCTGCCTCGAAGCAATGATATTTTTCTTTATTATTTTCTTTTGCACATCATACAGTAGTGATACAGAGCGTAAGCATAGCAGACAGAGGTAAGGTTTATGTAGTCATTATAATTCCTTTATATGCATACTAAGTGCCTCTAGTTTTTTGAAAAACTCTTGGAAGGGGAAGATGAAAACTTGTGATAAAAAGTCTACTAACAGGGGTTGTGTCGAGCGGAAGTTTTGACTAACAGAGTTGTCCTCCTCAAGGCTAGAACAGAACTGATTTGTTTAGCTCTAGTGTGTGTATACTTCCTATCCTCTCCTCCATCTTAGCAAAGGAGAGAAAGGGGCATTATTGAGTATGTTGGTGTGAGAAAGCAGGGGAGGGTGGATTGTCGTGACGAATAGTATGAGTGAAAAAGAACAGTTATTTTGTTAATAATGATAAAAAAAGGAATCTGCGGGGAGGTTAGGATATACGCATGTCGCCGAGTCCCGGTTGTCTGATGTTAACAATGGCAGGTTTGAAATTCTTAGATGGAAAGCTTAACTCGCAGTGGTTTTCTTTACGTACCATGCCGAATAGATTCCAGAGCCCTGTTACAGACGTTTATACCTACTGGCTGGGGTTTATTTAACTTGTGGATAAGGTATGACTGTATAATTTCTGTATCTTGCGCACCGAAAGTTTCACAGAAATATGTAGAGTTTGAGATTGTCGAAGTTGTGTCCTGCTACACTAAATTGCAGTGCCACTGCTTTAGGTAACTTTTTGCTCTCTCTCTGTGACGACTGTTTAATCTAATATTAGCAAAGCTGCCCAGTTTCACCAATATATACTGTTTATGACAATATTATTATCTCATCATGTAGACAATGTTTTCGCTAGTGCAGGTAAAACTAGATTTTATATAATAGACATAATTGCTTTTGGTGCTTTCAATTATCATGTCATCCTGAAGGCAAGTCTTGCATCTTGGACGGGAGCAGGGTGTTCTTTAGAATGAGAGTTTTAGTTTTGCATGCACTAACATGTTTTCAAAATTCCTGGTGTGGGTTCATGACCTTTTATACTTAAGAAAACGCTTTTCTAAGGTGCTCGTTACTCGCCAGTATTGGATAATGCTTGCAAAAGATATTATTTTTGTTTCAAAGTGCACTTGAGTACTTGATTATAAATGCTGGTGGCTGGTTAGTTTGTGCTATGGGGGTTTTTTGAGCTAGTGTTGTTCTCCTACATGGCTTACATGCTTCGTTGTAGACTTTGTTTAGGGTGTCTTATGGGCAATTTAAACTAATGTTTTCTTTCAGTTACTTAAGTGGTGGATGTATTCACAGTCGTTGCTTCAGATCCTTGTCACACGCCTCGCTTGTCTGACTATAATCCCTTCTTTGCAGTGTCGTGGATGATGACTAGTGTAATCAAGGTTGTTGGCTGTCGGTTTTCTTTAAAGCGTCATTATTAATTGTGCTGCTTCAATAGATACTGTCTTGTCTAGGAAGTTAATTTCATTTGGAGAATGGTGGTTGGTAAACTTGGCAAAAAATACGTTTAGTATACTTATGCCATGTTCCCATAGAATAAATATGTTGTCTATGTAGTGGAGATAGGTAGAAGGCTTACAGAAAATGATTTCCGCAGTTTCGATTCTAAGTGTCTTATAAAAATGTTGGTGGGGGAAGGTCTGACTCAATGCGTGTTTCCGTAGTGCTTTGTTAGCTAGTGTTCGCATGTGTCTTTGTTGCATGTCTCTTTGTTGAGAAACTGCATGCAATTGTTGTCTCTGCTTATTGTGAGAGTTTCGTTACTGCTGTTATTATCAAATTCACCATCTTGGTTGATGCTTCTTCTGTCTTAGCTATGGTGGACCACGTGTTCAAGCTAATGCTTGTAGTATTTGAAGTATGTAGTTGTGGCTAATGGCACAGTTCATTATGTTGTCTTAGGGGCGGTGTCGGTCTGAAGTCATTTCTAATTCTGTGCTTGATGTTTCTACAAATTGCTGTGACGCCTGAAAAGTTAGGGTGTAGTCTGTCCCAAACTAGCAAGATGCCAGAGTCCTGGTGAATATCGGCGTGGTAGATGACATCAATGTTTTGTGGCCGTGTTCAATGTCCAAAACGAATTCGTCAACCGTACGTGATCCATCTGCATGAGCTAGCAATGTGTGCGATTGTGTAGTTAGGGATTGGTGTTTGTTGGTGATCCTAGGCAGAACTGTTGTAACGGTGACTTTTGCATGCGATATGCTTTTCAGGACCTCCACAGTCACTTCACCAGTGTTGTATGTACAGCCCTTAGTAACGCGGTGAATGATGAACTGCGTTGGGTGCAGTGTTGCAGTAGCAATCAAACCTTGCATGTCATGTGTCTTGGTTCGGCTTTTAAATTTAATGTATGCAACATGTTGCCCTCCCGGAAAGTGGTGGTGTATGTACTTGTACTGACTGTCTCCAGTTAAAGCCATCCGCGCCAAAGAAAGTAGAGGACACTCTGGTACTGGGTCTCTAATTTTAAAGTATGCAACTAAGTTCCTAATCACTTGGCAAAAATATTCGTGAATAAGTAGTGTATTATTGTCAGCATGTGGTACTGCAAATGATCTGAAATCCATTTACAAAAAGACCTTCTACACGAGCCATGTTGGGCAAGAAATCGCATTGCCATATGTAATACATAGCATTACAGAAGAGTAATATAGTAGCCAGTCATCACACAGTGATATTTGCCCAATGAGTGTGTTTTCACACTGACCAGTGCAAACACACTCGGCCACGCAGGGCTCGGCTATAATTTTTTATCAGCCACATGCAGCATAAACAAAGGCCACACAGTACTATACAGACGTGTAGTGGGTACTTTGGTTATCCACTAAAAAAGCTGATAATGGAGAAGTGGATGCCGTTTTTCTTCATAAAAATTGATTTACGCCACAGTCTGTACCTTGTTGAAAGCCAAAACTACAAACGCACCTGGCCTTACTCAATACCAAGCTGCACTCAGAATTTTCATTCGGCAGTACCGTTGTCGGTGAATTTTTTCCATTCCTGATGGTGTGTGCATAATGTCACGCACTGCTTTACATTACATCGATTTCCACGATGCATGAGATCTGATTTTTTAAAATTACGTTATTGTTCATATTCCTACTTTAAACCTTGTCATGATGCCTTCTTGATCAATGTAAGTTTCCTTAACTGCATTGTGTCTTAGCATCTCCAGAAATGCTTTTTGTTTTGCAGAGTGCCAACACCACAATTCTATAGCAGAGTTGCCTTCCAGCTTCTGCAAAAGTATCCAAACCTGGCAGATGGGATAGGAACTGGATATGTAAGTCTTTTTAAGATTTACAGAATACTACATGTTAATGTACAGTATACACTATTTTGGTGTTCAGCAAGTATTATATTCCCATTTCATCACCTTAGAGTTTTGTTTCTATTTCTATTGTCTGTGCCATGCACACATGGGTCTTTAAACACTACTGTTATTATAAGGCTTTGGGCATAAGTAGTTAATGTAGGAATTAAAGACATACAAAGTCTACCAAAGCTGAATTAATATTGGTGACATTTTGGATACTGCAGTCATAAAAGTATACAAGATGACGACAGTCCTCTTAGCCTTAGTAGGTAGGGAGCAATAATTCCTAAGACCTAGTAAAGTTTTCTGCTTTCTACCCTAGGATTCATGGAAGATAGCACTCAGAAACAAATTCAAGAATGCAAGGAGGCATATGACAGCAGATGAGCGCCTAAAGGAAAATAAAGAAAAGTTTGGCACAAATAAGGCATCCACAAGAGAATCGGATGACAAGCTTCGAAGGAACAAGAAGGCAAAAAAAATGGTAAAATGGTGTTCCCCATAAGGCATGTGCCCTTTGCACTTTATTCAAAGGATATGAAAGTAACTAAAATTTGGTGCGAAACCAGCACAAGGATTAACAAAGAAAGATATGTGTACCAATTTCAAACAACATACTTTATTACACCCAAAGAATAAATTTATACAAAGGTTATGCATACACGCTGTAGCAAAATGCCATGGGCTGAGATATATATCTTTTTTTTAAAGATGCACAAGTGACTGGTAACTGACTCTTCTCCACTTGCAGGAATATCAATTCTCTCTGTTAAAGATGAAAGCCTAGCGCATGCACATCTGTTTACCTGTTTGCCTGTTTTAGCTGCTTATAATATCGATCTTGATAGTTTAGTTCCTTCAGTTTAGTTTGTGAAACCTTTCTATTCGGAAGGGCTCACAATTACGGGATGTAAAATTTAACTCCAGTCATCCATTGTTTTTGTTCGAAATTCTCTTTCACTGTGTTGTAGAGCTTAGGAGTGTGAATCCTTTTAGCATAGAAAGATTTTGTCATTATATATGAACGAATCATAGGATAACAAAAGCTCCAAGGAGTGCCAAGGTAGTAAGTGTGTAATTAGTTCATTACTGTTTTTTTTTTATTTCGTATCAGTATTAGAGGAAATGACCTACCGTATTTACTCACGTAACCCAATCACACAATGAAATCATGCACTATCCACCTTGGTCCTTAGGAAAAAAAAAATTGTGTATCTATTTTATTTTGGTGTGAGGTTCAGTGCCGCTGATGATTGTAAACGCCTAGTCAACGCCTAGTTTCCCAGCCATGCTAAACAGTTGTGAGCAGGGCGAACATGGACGACATTAATCAAAATTTAAATGTTGCGTTTTTTTGCAGCAGAGCATCACCTGTAGAATGCAGGAGAAAGCTCTTTGCTTATGGCGCCCCGCATGCATGGCGGCAAGAGAACAAAGCAAAAAATAAACGCATGTCTCTCGAGATGGTGGGCGTGTGGCATAAAAACACACTATGCCCCGCCATCTAGGAGGCCATGCAAACTTCCCACCGCGCCATCGGTGCTTCACCCGAAACATTTGTGTGTCGCCATATTTGTGTGCTGCCATCCGGCGCTGTGTTCTTGATATCGGGTTTGGCGTAATAAACTTAGTTCGGGACACCTACTACCAATCCCGGCTGCGGCGACGGCATTTTCGATGGAGGCGGAAATGTTGTAGGCCCGTGTGCTCAGATTTGGGTGCACTATAAAAAACCCCAGGTGGTCGAAATTTCCGGAGCGCTCCACTACGGCGTCTCTCATAATCATATGGTGGTTTTGGGACGTTAAACCCCACATTTTGATCGGGGACACCTACTGCACAAGGCGCGTTCGGCCGGTACACTAGCCACATGGCTGGTTTCAAACTTAAGATTGGTGGAGCATGCGCTGGAGCATAGGAACCAGGCGGCTGGACTGTGCACGTTGGTTAAGGGAGAGAACAAGAGCTTTGGGCTACTAAAACCCAAAACAAGCAAAGCTGGCATGCGAAATTTTCGCTGTTATAACTCCCGTGGCTTTTTTTCTCCCGCGTAATAACCCCCCCATCATTATGCATTAGCTTTTGTGAAAAAAAGTGTGTTCATTACGCAAGTAAATATGATGTGTCTGCACATCGTGTCTTGTTGCAGCGCCTCTGTTCATAGTCACTGTAAACTGGCCTTCTTCAGGAACACTTGAATCTGAATCTTCTTTTTCAGACATGTTGTGACAGTTGCAGTGCTTGAGATTTTGGTACACAATCTGAGAGAGCCAGCAGCTACGAACTGTCTCTTTGTACAAGAAGTAAGTAAATTATTAAGCCAGTTTTAACATCGAAGGGATATGAAGCTTTTGTGCATACCTAATTGAGTAATTTGCACGATCAAATTTGCATAATGGCATAGGTTGCTTATGCACCATAAAAACCTAACCGAACAATCATATGAACTAATCTAACCTTCAAATATTAGATGTAATTTTGACAGTAGACATAACTTGAACAGATGCTGTGTTCATCTTATGCCACTGAACTAATCGCATAGAGTTGAATTATACTTCATTTGTAACTTCTCCACGTTTTTGTGTGTAAAAAATACTTCACTGCTAGATCTTGCATGACCATTCTTAAATTTGGTGGTGCGGCAAGTTAAAATGAATGTCTGTGCTTTGACATGTGTAACATTTTTTCACGAAATGACTAATGATCCAATTCCTTGGTAACAGGATAGCATGCCTATGTTAATGTTGCAAGCTGTATAGACTTATGCTAAAGACAGTGCCCATACATCGAAAACGGGCAAGGAGCTTTGCCGACAAGCTTTATGTCAATGAAGCTTTTTTTTTTTCAGCTCTATCTCAGTGATTATGTTGCATTCCGCACTTTTCATGCGCATAGACTGTGCGATTGTTTTCTCGTGTGTAATTATTATGAATTGGTAGAAGTTTAGTGGAAGATCATTATTCATAAAGATAATTTCTTGAAACCTGAAGTGTCTTTACAGATAATGCTCTGACAAGAGGACTTTTCATTTTCAAGGCTACCCTTCGTCAAGGCTGAAAGCTTTGAGGAAGACAGGTCACTGTGCATAACTCTATTTCATCATGCTTTATATTACCGTACACGAACTCTCATGCCACGAAAAACAAAACGCTGAATACTTTTGTCAAATTGTACTTGTTTCAAACAAGCTAGTTATTCATATTTCTCCCTAGTTATCTAGAGAAGCACAAACTGCTAGACAAGTTGGTAATTCATCTTCACTGAGGTGCATGAAAGATTGAGGTACAAAAGGAAGACACCTCGACACAGCGCAGATGTACGTTTTGCACATCTCAGTTAAGGGAGTATGATAGAAAAAGTAGTTTGTCAGTTTTAATGTAACATTTTTAAAGTGTCAAAACAGCAAACTCGACATTCTGGAAAGTTCATCATATATCATACTTCCTTAAGACTATATTATCTATTGGGCATGTTAAGAGCATTTATATTTGAATTATATATGGTACAGAAACTGTTATGTAAAGACTGATGTCGTTGAAGTTCGTGTAGTACTTTCCAAACAATTATTTGCTTTTTTTTATCACGCAGGGGAAGAGTGTTCTGATAACACCGTGTATACTCTACGATGGGACGGATCTGCCTTACGCAAAAGGCCTCTCGCTTCATGTAGGCAAAGAACTTATGTTCCCAGTGTCAAATGGTGAATAAGGAGTCCTTGCCCTGATGTCTTCTCATTGGCTGCTTAATATAGAGTATGCTCGGAAGGCATACAACGTTCTGGTGGCAATAGAGTGGCTGCTACTCGGTCAAAGATTGACCTTGCCAAGAGCATCTGTTATTAAGCTGCTCAACATTTTCAAAAAGGCTATGAAATAGGCCTTGGCTCACAGGGACAAAATCTGTAGGGACATAATGACCCTTAATGACATATCACAAGAAACTTAAGTTGAACTGAAGCACCAGTATCGCTAGAAAAATATTTTTTGTATATTGAAAAATCAAGTTTGTAATTGCATAATGAAAATATTACTTTTATTATAAACTCAATTTTAACGCATGTAGTAAATATGACAAAATAGTTTATACTAAAGGTAATACTTTGATAATGTGATGTGTGGTTATTTGTTTTTTCAATATACAGAAAAAGATTAGTGTAGTGATACTGCCACTTGGTTTCACTTAATTTTTTGCTCCAGTTCCTTGTGACATTTTATTACAAATCATTTTTTCCTGCGGATTTCATTATGTTGTCACAGATCATTCTACTTTGGAAGTTTTGACTCAGTGTTTTGTGACTTTTTTGCAGCATTTGTAGCAACTTGAATCCTTTACTGTTTTTATTTTATGTAACCTTACTAGTCAGTAAGATCAGTGTATCGACCATTGTTTGAACTTTAATGTTAGTTTTATGACAAGCTTGAGTTCTATGACAAGTTTTTATTTTGTAACAATTTCTTTTAAACAAATAAATACTCATATTTCATTCAATTACTAGTCATTGTGTTTTTGCTTGGAAAGGGATAATCTTTCAAATTTGAGCACACCTATGTCCTTAGCTGTCGCACGAGTTGTCACAGAGAATCACTGCTCGTTTATTGGCTACAGCTGATGAATTGCAACGCTGAGAAAGTCTACTATACATAGCCGCACTGGTGCGTGCACGGCTGCAATTTTGGAAACTTTTTATGAATCCATTTTTATCAAAGGATTAAACATTTCTGTAGCAAGTCCTTAACAGGAGAACTTTTTTAGGGTGCACCTGAAGCAATCGAACCACGCTGAAGTCTGTATTGCTCCAAGGAGGCTGGCTGGGAAGTAGCATATGTACTTCCCCCTTTTACAGCCACCTTTTCAAAGGTGTTTTGTGGTATTACACCTTGCCTGAATGGGTGCAATTTATCGTAACACCCATAGCTTAGGCGTGTTCATGAACACCTAATTAAGTAGGGTGTAATCTTTCTTGCACCCTTGATTCTAAGGAGTGTTTCTAAGCACCTTACGTTTTAGGGTTTCTAAACACCTTAAAAAGATGTTGCCCATGGGACAAAAAATACACCCTTAAGGATGTAAAAAGTTTTATTTAAAGTGCACTCAAAAATGTTTACACTCATAAGGGTGTATTCCTGTCCCATGGGAAACAATCTTTAGGGTGTCTAGGAACACCCTCAACAATAGGGTGTTTAGAAACACCCTGAAACCGTAGGCTGTAAAGAAACGTTACACCCTACTTTAATAGGTTTTTATGAACACCCTTAAACTATGAGTGTTGGATGATGCTACACCCATGCGTATAGTATGTAACTCTTTGATTGATTTGTGGGGTTTAACGTCCCAAAACCACCATTTGATTATGAGAGACGCCGTAGTGGAGGGCTCCGGAAATTTTGACCACCTGGGGTTCTTTAACGTGCACCCAAATCTGAGTACACGGGCCTACAACATTTCCGCCTCCATCGGAAATGCAGCCGCCGCAGCCGGGAATCGAACCCGCGACCTGCGGGTCAGCAGCCGAGTACCTTAGCCACTAGACCACCGCGGCGGGGCTAGTATGTAACTCTAAAAACCCCCTTAAAACGATAGCAGTTATATGGACAAGCATACTTGATCGAATGAAGCGCAATTAACAGGACAACAAAAGCAGAGACACAGCAGGTGACACTTAGTCTTGTGTGCTGAGAGCCATTCATATAGCATTTCATTCCATCAAATATACATCACCAACTGGCCCAAGCCTCATTTGTTCTCAGGGTGAAGCATATATGAACCTTCTCTGGGGTTGACAGGGAAGAACGAAGATGCTGGTGTCACCCACTGCACTTATACCTGCATGCATGCAGCTAATAAAATAAGATGCCGTGGTCTTGAATGAGCGGCATAAGACCAGTGTATATATGTGTAGGTAGACTGGGCCAAAAATGACATAGTAAGATGCGGCAGGCACTTACACATACACACACACTTACCACACCACAGTAGTGCAAGCAGTAACCTGTAGCGTAAGGTTCAACTGAACATAACGCCGAAGCAAAAAACAATTAAGCCCATATGTTCACATCTGCCTTTATTATAGGAAAACTGCAAGTCTGACAAATAGTACTCTGATGGCATTCTGCAAAAGTTTGAAATATCTCACGGGACCAAGTTTTTTCTCTCTATACTACAAATTCATTGTTTTCAATAGAATGAATCCCCACAACTTTCAAAAACGTTTGCGCTTGTCGGGCAAACGACTGACAGGTATGGCATTGATTGACACCTATACAATAGAAAAAAAACACGTAGAAAGAGTAAGCGCATTTCTCGAGTCACATCTACAACCTTGTATCTCGCACTATAAATTTCAACCTTAAAAAATGAGAACATTTGACAAAGTAGTGTAATTGGGATTGTATTAATGAAATGTCAGTGTTGGTGTACTTCTAACTGCAAAACCAAGGCTCGTCACTGCTGCTTGCACAATCATCTTCAGCTGCTGACATGACAGGTGCCTTCGAGAGAAGTGGCGCGAAGCTGTTCAATCTGTACAAGAAATTCAATCCCGGAAATCTAAAATACACAAGGAACAATGACCGAAATTTCACAAAGAGTGCAACATACAGTATGCACCCCACATAACTGCTTTCTTAAGTGTAAGTATAAATTGGGTGCATAGCAAGCATATTCAGTGGCATCGGGCTCCACTGCAGTGAGAAATGCTAGAGAAGGTATGCTGAGCAATAAATGCCGTAAAAAGCGCGCTGTGGCAGAATCATTATACCTTTCGTGCAGTAGATATGAACCTTACTTTACCCTTTCAGCTTGCTCGCGCAGGCAAATAAAAAGGAGCTGCTCCAGCTTCATAACACTCTATTAGCTGAATGCATCGACCAATCTAAGTGAATATCAAGTTGCATTCTTAAGTATGCATCAACAGAGCTGCATGTGTATTTCTGCAGATCTACCATGGTACTCATTCGATTAGTTTATTAAAAGAAATACATTACGACGAGCAACAAGATATACATATTTTATCTGTATTGCAAAAAAGCACAAAGCACAATGTCACTGAGCATACATGACAGTAAGCACATTGAGAAGGTATTCAGTGTAGGTAACTTGTAAAATTAAGTACTGTACAGTTACGTATTAAAGTGCGAATGATACTAGTGTTCTTGAACTGGCTCACATTGACACGATTATATAATGGAAGAATTGGCTATTGGATCATTGCACGTCAGACGTCGCAGCTATTTTAGCAACCATCTCAAATGTATTCGAAAAGAATCGCACTGATTTTACTGCATTAAAAAAGTAACTGCTAGAATATTTCGCAGACATAATTTTTTGGTCACGTAGCTGCCCCCTGAATTTCCCGGAATTTCGTCTGCGTGTTTGTGAAAAAAATTATTTCATATGTACCTCTTCTTCTTCCGTGCCGAATTCGGACTACAAGTCAAGTGAAGGGCTTGCGTAAAGTGTTTGAAGCTCAGTAATATTATTACCCATTTTCGAACACATATGCCTCAAATAATTTAGACGAAATGTGTTATATCTGCATTTTTCTATATCAATACTGCACTTTGAATGAATATCTGAGGAGTGAATACTTAATTCACATAAGGTATATTTAGAGGAAAAATATTTTAAACCTCTCAAGCTGTCAAACTTTACGAGAAAAAGTCGCGAATTTCGCAAAATAGTTGTTTTGTCTATAATGAGGCGCAACCTGCACCATGTGGTGGTTGAATTAAAATAGACTTTGTGCCTAAATCAAAAGCAAATAATCAGTTCTTTTCATATGCCAAAATTTGTCATTTCGATTTATGTTTTGAGAAAAATATCAGAGCATTGATTAATTGATATGTGGGGATTAACGTCCTAAAACCACCATATGATTATGAGAGACGCCGTAGTGGACGGCTCCGGAAATTTTGACCACCTGGGGTTCTTTAACGTGCACCCAAATCTGAGCACACGGACCTACAACATTTCCGCCTACATCGGAAACGCAGCCGCCTCAGCCGGGATTCGATCCCACGACCTGCGGGGTCAGCAGCCGAGTACCTTAGCCACTAGACCACCGCGGCGGGGCAATACCACAGCATATCTACGGAGTGAATGATGATGAGTGGGGCGTAGCGTTCGTCCGTCCGGATGCACAAACGGATCGACAGACAGTCTGACGCAAGTATGGACGCACAGAAAGACGGACGGACGAAAGCACAAATGTACGGACGAACGATTCAACCACGAATCATCATTTTGTCCGTGTATATGCTGTGAAAACCACTAACGCTATCTATTGTTCCACTCATAAAGTGGCTACATAATACTAGTACGACTACAGAAGAGAGAACGACCCACGGCCTCAAGAGCTTTGCCCTTAAATGATTTTTGAAGTTCCAGCTTCCCCATTTGCCAGTTGATCATACGGCAGCCGACGCCTCGAAGTTCCCTATTGCCGTTGATGGGAAAATTCAAAAATTATTTTATTCCTTGAAATAGAAATCGTAATGATGAAACTTGTCACATACAAATAACTGTTTATTTGCTTTCAAATTAGGTAAAAGGTTATCTTTAATTGGACCACCACCTGGTGCAAATTGCATCTCAATATGGACAAAAATGACAGTTCTGCGAAATGAGTGATCCTTTACCGTAGAGGTTAACAGCTTAAGATGTCTAAAAATAAGTTTTCACCAAAATATTTTTTTCTGTGAAGTAAGTACTCACAGCTCAGATATTCGTACAAAGTGCAGTCAGTATCGCAGTGAGAAAATGCAAACATAACATGTTTCGGCTAAGTTTTTGCTGACGTATGTTGCCAAAAAATTGTATTATTACTGAGTTTCAAACACCTTACATAAGCCCCTTTACTTAACATGTACCAAACTTGGTATAGAATAAAGGAGCGGTACTCGTAAAATATTTTTTTTTACAAACAACATTCTGGGAAGTGTAAAAGGCAACCATGTGACCAATTTTTTTTTCTTTCCGAAAGATTCAACAGTTCAGTGTTTTCAGTGCATTAATTTAGCACAATTATTTTCAAACACATTTGCCATAGCCGCAAAATTGGCCGGAAAATTTGGAATAAGGTGACCCTGTTACTTCCACTCATTGAGCATTGCATACTGCCAAATTAGGGCCATTTGTTTCAATCATTCTGGCAGGCTGAGAAAGCATGACTCCTTCCCGATGCAGCGTAGGCTGTTCAGTGGCTGTGCGTGTTGTGTTCCCAGATAAATATGCTGCCCAGTCTTACAATTTGGATGCAACACATGCTTAGATACCGTGCAGTATGTATAACACTAAAGTGTTTTTTGTGCAACAAAAAAACTAATAATACGCTTCACATAGCGAAAATACCATTAACATCTGGAGTACTTAGCGAAGTTAAACGCCAAAGCGAGGTGATGGCAATAAAACTCCGAATAAAAAGAATATTTTGACAGTTACACATGATGAAAACTATCTGAATAAAATGTGCTCGAACGTTAGCAGTTATGTTCAACAAGCGTTTGCCCTGTTCAAGTAGGCAATTCGACCACACACACAGACTAAAGGTCTGTTCAAACAAACGTCCAGCTTCAGTGCTCGATCCGCTATACAGGCACGGCTGTCGGCAGTGTCACGCTACGTTGCGGGTGAACTAAAATACCGGTTAAGACGAATTTAACGAAATTGAATGTATTAGCAAGTAGGCAAACTTCGCGAGGCGCACCTAACGCTAAGCAATATGCGGTGTTGTCACCCGAAGCATCAACCTGAGTTATTACTGTAGTGTTACCGCACAAAACGAAAAAGGACCGACCAGAACGACATGGACACCACGCCCTATATAGTTTTCCGTTCTCGGTCTTTGTGTGCAATATGAAAAAAAAGAGAGTAAATTAACTACCAACATGCCCAAGCATATGCGTCTTAGATGCGGTTGATGCTTAGAGCTAACAGGTACCGTGCCCGCATATGTAATAACTAGTAAACTAAAATTGAAGTGCATCACGAGCGGGCCCCGTTAAACACGGGTGCCAACAAAGAGCACCGCAAAGATCTGTTCAATTTCTTCGCTGAACCTCAGCGGCGCACGCTCAATCTAAACATCTAAACGAACAAACAAAAAAAACTTGCCTACAATCACACTTAGCCATCATCCCCGTAAAACAGTTCGGACAAATATGCTCGCTAAGTAAACAAATGCTGATTTGTCATCAACTAGTTGAAAACGAAATTGTTTGAAGGCATTATTCTCATGCTCACGTGGTTAACAAAGCGCTGAACGGAACAACGTGAGAGTGGTACTCACTATTTCACTTCGAGTGCTCCGCAATATGAATTCACAGGTCCAGTCTTCAGGATGGTGCACCTTCGCAATAATCAGCACTGACAGAACACACAGGTCGAGCACAGAGCGCAAGCACATTTCAAACTAAACACCGACTAATAAACTCTACCGATCGAGAAGCCACGAGCACCACACGCACACACACGGGAGGGGTTTTCGCCAGCGCACGCAGTGACATGTAAGACGATGCCTGTCCCTTTCCCGCGCTCTGCGCCCTCGCGAGCAGCAATCCCGGGCAGCCAAGGTTGTCTACGCGACGAAACTTCATGGCGTCGGTGCGCTCTCAGACTGGCTAGATGCGGTTTAACGCTAGCTCCGGCCATCTACTGATAGCGTGGGGAGGACGACGTGAGCTCCGTCGAGGCGGGCGAGCACCTATCCAAAGCTCTTGACCTCTAATTTGTGTATTTAGTGAGGGGGTTACAGCGATTGGGAGCACCAGGTACTAAACTATACGGGAGCCGTCCTAAGGAAGGCTCATGTTTTTAGAAAAATTGGTTAGCGATCTTAAGTACTTGGTACACTACTATGGGAGAGCACAGAGCCGTCCAGCGGGCCTCACAGCGAAGCGTAAGATTATAGCATGTGGACTGTGAACGCAACCGTCGAGCAGTGAAACAAATGTTTATCTATTTTAGATAAGCCTCCGTGGCTTATCCAATGCATGTTTAAGAGTTTACATGTCCAGCCACATTGAATATTCAGTAATTTGTCCCCTTGAAACAGTTTTGACAATTAAATTACGTTTGCATTCTAACCGTTATTTAAGCGGCGAGAAGTAATATATTGTTTAGAATGGTACTCTTTTTTTTTACCTCTGTAACACAAGTCAGGCTTTTCTTTTCTCACAGAATCTATCCAGGTAACTCGGATATGGGGAAGCTTTCGCCTCGCTTGCTCAGTAAAGTTTTTAAAGTTTTTCCTTCCTCCATGCCTAAAGGGGTCGTATATTTTATTTATTTTATTCGCGAGCATGTAACAAAAAAACCATCCTAAGTAAATTAAATGAAATTTGATTTATAGCCCCATTCCAGGACTTGAGTGTCCCGCGAAGGCCCAGCCTGCAGAAGTTTCACTTGAGTAGCTCTGTCATCTCCGTGGTTTCCATTAAGTCTGCAAATCAACAACCTGCGTGAGACACTAGCACTGCATCTCGTCCACAACCTGCTCCACCACTGTTGCCAACTGGAACCTTCTTGGATTGCGTGACACCTACAACCTTCATTGCCACGCACAATTGCTTCCTTTGTTGTGGGACTCGCTCGCTGAATTCCGTGCCGACCGGTTGTGCCCTCGCGATCTCCGACGTCAGCGTAGCTCTGACCGACTGGACCTGCTCTACGCCATCTCCTGACGCCGACAAGAGCTCTCGCAAGTGGTGCCCCAGCCTCGGACTCCTGTGACCGTGTTTACATCTTTCCTATCTCTCCTATCCCCTCAATATGTCATCACTCTCTCGCTTAGCTTATCTCTCTTTTTCTCTATCTACACTTTTATTCCTATCCTTTTAATACCTCTTCACCCCCATCCCTTGTGAGCTACTGCAGAGGTGTCACACGCGGATGCAGACAGTTGCGGGGCTCACTTTTCTTTTCCTTCTTCTAAACATAAACACCCCCCCCCCCCCCTGATAGCACGGGCGCTGCTTCTTTTTTTCTTTTTTGCGGCAGTGGTCTGTTGCGTTATACTCGTTCTTTAACAGTGCATCTGAATCGCTGTCAACATTGTAACGGTGCAGTGCGGCCAGCACGAGCTACTAGTCATAACGCGCATTTGTAATAATCAGGAGCAATATTTAACACACTTTCACCGACCTAATGTAGTGAATACTGGTAAAAAAAGCTAAGCTGACGCTTTTTGCTTAGCTCTATGGGTGTTTAGGGACTGCACATTCAGGGTCACGCAGGCGATATCTTATGAGCTCTTTCATTTCGGTAAACACATTGTAACGTTTCATGCACCGGCCGTCACACTATTCGATGAGAACATATTGCCACGTGCACACTGCTAGGAAGACGAAGACGACAGCGCATACGCGCATATGCACGCTTTTATGCAGCAAGCAATAACAAGAAAGAAGAGGAACGCTCTGGTGCACAGTAAATAAAACTACTGACCTGCTGCTACTTTCTCAACCTGTTAAATACTACTTCTGTCTTCACGTTGCAACAATACATTTGTACTTAGCTTACACTCCTTGGAACAAGACCGTGGCTGAAAATATTTCATCGATGTTGTTTTCTCATTACCTACAAAGTCAAGGCTTTGATCGAAGCACGTCTGCTGGGGAAGCTACATAAATTAAAAGAAGGGGATCCACAAAAAACACACAGAGAGAGAGAGAGAGAGAACTGGAGATTCCGTTTCGGCTCCCCTGAGGAGAGCTTTGTTCGCAATTTAGTCAACAAGGCTCCCATCATTGTGAGCAAGGCTGCGTCAGGGTCACCGAAATGTCCTTATTCTGCATTTTTCTTTATGGTCTGTGTCTTTTTCCTAATTTCCATGAGGCACTTTTAAGGACACATGAATAGGAACATACGCTACATTAATAAATAAAACGTGCCTGCTAAAAATATATGACGTCAATGTTCATTTTTAAGGGCCTGATGGACTGCTGACGTGGTGGTTATGGCTAAACAACTGCGCTGTTTTTTTTTGCAGATGGCGGACGTTTTATCTACAGCTTTAAAAGCTTCGATCTTATGGGGGACGGGGGAGGGGGGAGTGTACCATGCATGGCTACACCAATGTGCGCAACATTACCTTGTTCAGGCAAATCAGTGCACTTTGTGAGTGTTGACTAATGACGCAAATGACACAGATGAAAGAAACAGATAAAGGAGAATTGGCCCTTACTTTACTGGACAAGCCGCGCTCCTAATGTATCTTCCGTCTTATATTAGTTTGCGTGTTTTATCGATGACAACTGCGTTTCGGTCACATTACTTTCTGCTTCGATTCATAACCATACCTGCAAGCAGCTAGTTAAAACGCTTGCTGGCATCAAGATCATTAATGTACACTAACAGTATAAGCAAAACTGCCCGAAAATGACGTGCATTTGTAGCATTGTAGGCACTTGTGCTCAGATTTGGGTGCACGTTAAAGAGCCCCAGGTGGTCAAAATTTCCGGAGCCCCCCCCCCCCCCCCCCACTACAGCGTCCCTCACAATCATATGGTGGTTTTGGGACGTTAAACCCGACATATCAATCAATCATTTGTAGCCTTGTTCATAACACCCCAAATATACTGGTGTAAATAGGGTGTTTTGAGGGTGTTTTATTCACGAACATCTCAAATTTTAAAATGGAGTGTAAATAGGGTGCTCCTATTGGTGCTTTTTAACGCGTACAACAATTTTACACCTTTTAGGATGTAAAATTTGTTAGTGTACGCAAACGCCTCAACGAGATATTGACAATGTTCAGTTCCCATATTTCTGGCCACTCGTACGTGCCCTCGATCTAGTCTTCGACAACATCGAGGTGAACTTAGGTGTGGGCCTCTGTGACGAAGTATTGTTCGATGTTTACTGCTGACAAACTAGCGTGTCGCGAGTGAATTTTTTTTTCATTTATGTACAGTTCTGTGGGGCAGCGTCTTGCATTCCTCGTTGTCACAATGATGGCGGTCACGCTGGCTCTGTAAGTGATACAGTCTTCTCAGATAGCGTGTAGCCGTTCGTGGCGCTGTATGCGTACAACAAATGTGAACGCGTCACGGTGACGCCGCTGCGTAACTAGCTCTGTGAGGTGACGGCGGCTTTACTTAAATAGCCCTCAAAGAAGAAGCACAAATCCGACAACGTATGATATGGAAAAGCGTGAAAAACGTGGAAAAACGCTTGGAGGCACATGTGATGCAAGGAGGACCCTCCTGTGGCGTCACATCACGACCACTCTGAAATAAGACAGATCGACGTCTCCCGTTGAAGAGCACGTGTTTGCACTGGCATTGCATGAAATAAAGAAGGTGTTGGTTCAAGCAGTGACGGATCGGTTATGGACAGCGATGTTTTTAAACAAAACAGTCTAAGCAAAGGAATATTCAGTGCACATAGGCTCTAGCCGGGACTTAACCTAAACACGAGTAACATGCCCCCCTCCCCTCTACCTCCCGGGCGTGAAATTTAAAATTTATGTACATGGACGAATAATGGAGTGACTGATGGCGTCTCTAAATGTGAAGCTCGCAGTGATAGAGAACAACTCACATTTCAATGTACCAAGAAAATATTGCAATAAAAATAAAGATAATCTGAAGCACAGCACCGGCTACATATATATCTTTTGAAGAAGCAGCGTACGGAAGGATACAAAAACACGCACACATAAAGGACGCAAACACAGGCGCTGTATACTACGAAGTTGCAATTCAGCGCTCGTATTCGCGACCTTTATGTGAGCGTTTTTGTATTCTTCTGTGCCCTGCTTCTTCGCCATGTCATGGCTCACCAGCTTGCCCATCAGTACAAGTCAATACAAATTTGGTCTGGGTGGTGCAGTCGAACCCCCCCCCCCCCCCCAATTCATTCGCGAACCCAGCCCCTCCCCTCAGTCTCAGTACCCCGAGAAGGGTTCCAAGATTGCATGGGTCCGGGAATGGCATCTCAAGGTTCAGCAACTACTGAACTAATGCGACTATAAAACCCGTTATTTATGCATATTACATGCGGCAGAAAGAATTTTGCAATGCACTTTGTATTTAACAAAGCGACCTGTGAGCAGTGAGAAACGCACATGGCAGCGCTCCTCCAGACCAGTCAGTGTGCGATTTGCGAACAAATGATGGCTGCACTCAGCCCTCCCGCAAGCGTAGTTAGTAAAAAGTGGTCTTGAATCAGTTGGGAAGACTTGAACGCCAAAAGAAACTTGTTTGGACTTTTCTGTCGATTGATGTACAAGATCGGTAAGCATTATATAGGTGTTTTTACATTATATAGGTGCAAGCATTATATAGGTGTTTTACATACAGGTGTTTTTACAGCGCAGATAATTGCTCTTCATTTACGGCCTTCGGTGCGTTCATGCCTGTGTGGCTCACTTTCTATGAGCGCTGACTTGCCACCGCATTAGGTCGGTCTCAAAATCAAGACGATTTAGACGCCAGGCGATCGCTTCGATAGGCGTGAGCAGCAGCAAAACACACCATGCTGGGCGCGCTGTACACGTGGGATTTCATACTTAGCCTTACATACGATCGGCGTACCGAAAACGTCAATTTCCCAGCATGGCTAACATGCATCGTCTTTGTTTGTTTGTTTTTTCTTCTCGCCAAATATCAGGTCTTTACATGTCCTAATCTTCATTTGCGCGAACACACCATTTAAGCCCACAGTACTAATAGATGTTATCACATGGCAGCGGTAGGCCACGTGGCTATGATATACTATCACAGAGTGAATTGAACAAAAAGATCCCCTGTCTATGTGTTATCACCAGCTACTCATTAAGAAAGACTGATTTCAGGACCACAGCATGCGAAGTTTCCATTAACGGAGGCACACGCGTGTACGGTGCCGCATGCGGAGTCTTCGGTTAGGCTGAATATAAAAAGTGAATCACCGGAATAAACATAGAGGAGGGCGGCAAGAAGGAAAAAAATAGGATATGTTTGGTGCCGAATTAAAGGGTCAATAAGCAGACTCCGATGTGATCCATCCAATGCAAGTTAATGACTTCATAATTGTTCAAATGTGATTGGGGACTTCCTTAATTAAAGTATTATACCGCTATATTTGACTATAGGACAAGCGGAGAAGTACATGAAAAAATGAGAGCTGTAAATACTGTAAATGCGTATAATATTTCGAATAAGAATGCATCACCAACTTGCCCAGCAACGTGCTGCGATTAGTGATTATGGCATAATCCTGACTCGCACATGCTTGAAGTCTTAAGGAGTTAACATAAAGGTCGGTATCACGAAGATGCGCTATTGTAATATTTACTCAGTGTTGCATCAAATCGGCTGCTGTCTTATTTACTCGTGGTAGTTCGTTGCAGTCACCTCTAAAGCATCTTTCAGATAGACAGTGCTGGCGATACATGTAAATTATTTGACGACTTTTCACAAGCTGTCATCAGTCAGAAAGAAGTGAAGCTCATTCGATAAATGGGCAGAAACGATTCCGGCGCCACTGTTCAGCGTAAGCATGGAGTGCGTGTACGTGAAAAAGCGCCATCATGCATCAGTGCTCTTTCAATCGATCAAATGCGTGAAAGCGGTCACGTGAATTTTTACTGAAGTCTGTACAATGGGATATTGCATGCAAGTGGAACAATATCGACTCGTATGGGCATGCACAGAAAAGGCATGAACCGGACAAGGCCCATTGTATAAGGAGAGAGCAGGTGTCATGAAATTTGTCATGTTAACTTTGATAATTCAATGCTGTAAACTTGAGATGAAATGTCGAGGAGCCCTACAAACGTAGCTTTGTACTTATAACTGTATTATAGATAATAGCTATAGGAAGGTGCATATGTGGTCCTTGTGCGAAGTGCTGCAACTGCAGGAACAAAAGTTGGTTAAAATCAGTGTTTCACAGAAAATAAATTATGTTGGTCAGTGAGTGAGCGGCGGGCACCAAGTTAGCGAGTGCAACAATTACTCGGCGACTGTGATATGCAAAAGGTGTAGTATTGTGCCACTCGTTACTTTTTGCTATAGTATCAAAATATTTGCTTGTCGTGCGAGTATAGAATGGGGCGCGAAGCACATGCACCTTGAATCCCCTGAATGCCGTCCTTTCTTTCCAAGTTCGTGTGTCTAAACACACACACAAGCACACGTCATCATCATCATCATCATCAGCCTGTCTACGTCCACTGCAGGGCAAAGGCCTCTCCCATGTTCCGCCAGTTAACCCGGTCCTGTGCTTGCTGTTGCCAATTTATACCCGCAAACTTCTTAATCTCATCTGCCCACCTAACCTTCTGTCTCCCCCTACTTCGCTTCCCTTCTCTGGGAATCCAGTTGGTGACCCTTAATGACCAGCGGTTATCCTGTCTACGTGCTACATGCCCGGCCCATGTCCATTTCCTCTTGCACGCATGCAAACACGCGTACACACATGCGCGCACACTCACGCGTACGCACACACACACGCATACACACCCATGGACACACACGAATACATACACACGCACGTACAAGCGCACACATGCATACACACACGCACACACAAATACATACACACGCTATATGCACACATACATACACACACACGTACACACACACACAGACGTGCGCGCGTCTGCACTTGCGCAGGTGCGTGACGAAACAAATATACTATACAACGCAGCGCGACACAGAAAAATGCGAAGGAAATGCGACGACATGCACATATCTTCCTCGACTTGCGGCAGTGCATACAGGTGGCGCTGCGCTTATTCCCAGTCACTTTCGCGTCCTGCGGGTTACATATCGTCTTGACATGTCATCCGTGACTTCTGCAATTTGCTTGTTTTGTTATTTCTGTGTTTTTTCTTTCTCCTCTGTGGCGCCTTCTTCCAGGTTGTTGATGCCAAACGTAAAAAAAATGGTAGATCCCACGTGCAGTGGGAATCGGTGATATGCGAAGCACAATTAAGGAAGGTTGATGCATTATTTTCAAATCAGCGCCTCGCATTTGCGTTCGTCGTCCATTCACGTCACGGTATTACGAAATTTGGTATATGTGAAGCTAGCGAAACAGCCGCGAGCGCGCAATGACCGTAGCATGTAGTCATGTTTTACATGACACGCATATCATTATTATCATGTTTGGGCGTGTAATACACATGTAGTCGTCTATTCACGTCACGAAATACCAGATTTGGTATATGTGAAGCTAGCGACATGGCCGCGAGTGCATCATGAGCGTGGAATGTAGTCATGTTACATGACGCGCACGTCATGATTATCGTGTTTCCACCAGTCATATACCTTCGCAATCTATTCACGTCACGTAAACGAAATTTGGTACATTGTGTACGTGAAGCTGGCGGAATGATCACGAGTGCACCATGAGCGCGTGGTCTGTAGTCAGGACGTATATGTAATGCATGTCATGACTTCCACATTAAGGCCCGTCACTTATATTCACCATGGAGTCATGTCATTACTATCGGTTGGTTACGACTGACGGGAAACTTATATCAGCGAAGGAACTAGCGCACACGCTATCCAAGCTGAACTCTCGATCACTACTGTTACGACCGGCCCTAGGGAACCAAGCAAGAAGAGTTTGGGGGAGAACCGGTTCTTGCCGACGGTGTCGTCCACCCCCACCTCCCCATTCAGGTTCCTCCTCTCGCCGGGAGAACTCCGGAATCTGCGGTGCGTTCGTGACCATGTTTGGTAACAATTTAGGGCGCCGGGACCATATATGGACATCGTGTTAGGTTGTGCCACTCCATGTGTTGTGAGAGGTGTTTCCCCCTCCCTCGTGGCCGAGGTGCCGGGGACACCGTATTGGCTGACGATGCGGACAAGGCGCCCAGTGTCAACAACGTGGCGCTATAAAATGCCGAAGACGTTTTGTATCACTCTCACTCTTTTCTCTTTGGATCAGTTGAACACTTCTCCACATGTAAATAAATCTCTGTTGTTCGTTTGGGCGCCTCTTCTCGCTGAATTGTTGGACGATGGATCCTGCGACGGGGCCAGCTACCGAAAACGAGACCGGCAGGACCCGGAGTCCCAACAACTGGATGGCAGCGGCGGGATGCTGATAACCCCGAAAGCGACCACAGGACGGAGTGAGCCCAAAGTCCAACAACGGGACGACCGGAGAAGGATGACACGAGCTCATCGACTTCCAGAGGGAATCGAACGGCACTTCTGAGAGGCACGACGCCGGATACATGACTGCGAACTGGGTGAGTGCCGGCTTTCTCTGTTAAATTTTACCAGGCATTTACTCTATGTGTTAAGTAAAAGCTGGTAGAGAGGGGCTGTCTTGGTCATTGGGTTAACAGGTAACTTGCGTCAGGCAGACATTGTGTGGTAGCTTGGTTAAGCTCTTTCTGTCAGTGGCGTCAAGGTTAACAGTGGCAGGGCAGGATTCTGCATAAGAGCTTTTTGAAGCTTTATTTGTAGACTAAGTTAACGGAAAACTTGAGGCAAGGCAGGAACCTAGAGCTGTCGTTGCCGTCAAGGTTAATTAGTTGCAGGACAGGAATCTTTGTGGAACAGAGACAGCGGTACTGGAGGCAGCCATGAATCTGAAATCCCTGCGAAAGTCCATGTTGTTGCTACTTGCAAGGGAGTTGAATCTGGAGGTGTCGGACTCTCAAAGAAAGCCAGAGCTGATAGAGGCGATTCTCGCATTGGGGGCGGAGGATGACGAGCTGTCAGAATGTGTCGAGGAGATTCAGGAGAGGCAAGCGGCAGAGGCCGAAAGAAAGGCGGCTGCGGCCGCAGAAGCCGAGGCAGATAAGATGCGAAAGCACGAGCTTGAAATGAAGCGCCTCGAGCTAGAGATTAGCCATAATAGTAGAGCAGGAGGCAGCGAGGCATCCGGTACAGCAGAGCGGGTCAGGTTCAAAATGACGGACCTAATGAGATCGTACAAGCTAGGGGAGGACATTGGGCTGTTCCTCGTCAACTTTGAGAGAACTTGTGAAAGGCAAGGTTTCAGCCAGGATACATGGTCTCAACGCTTGTTGTCCCTACTTCCGGGGGAGGCCTCAGAAGAAATCGCGCGCCTCACGAAAGAGGAGGCTGACGAGTACAGTGAGGTAAAGTCGAGCCTTCTCAAGAAATACAGGTTGTCAGCGGAAGGTTTCAGACAAAAATTTCGCAACGCCGTAAAAGAGAACAATGATTCATACCCGGAGTTTGCTTACAAGTTAATGGCCAACATGGGGGAGTGGCTGAAAGAGGCAAAGGCGTATGGGAATCATGACAAGGTGCTCGAGTGTATCGGTCTGGAACAATTCTATCAAAGGTTACCAGAAAAGGTGAGGTTCTGGGTGCAGGATAGACCAGACATGAACACCGTAACAAAAGCCGCAGAGCTCGCTGAAGAATTCGTTACGCGCCGCGCCCTCGGGGCAAACAGCGAGCCAAAAAGGGAAAAATTCCTACTATCGAATAAGGCGCCGTTTAGAAAACAACCGACAAGTCTCGCACAAAAGGGTGAGGAAAACAAGGCATCTAACCATGAGGCGTCGGCAGAGGCAAGCAAAAGGAAATTTGAGGCAAGAAAACCGGCGGCTTGTTTCAATTGCCACGAAACAGGGCACTTCGCGAAACATTGCTCGAAAGAAAAGGTGGCCTTTTAATCTATAATTGAAGCCGACGAGAACATGAAGTTGTTAGAGCCCTATATGTACGACCTTACCGTGAACGGCAAGCAGTGTCGGGTTCTTAGAGACTCCGCAGCCACTATGGACGTAGTTCATCCGTCCTTTGTTCAGTCCGGACAGTATTCAGGAGACTGTGCCTGGATTAGACAAGCCGTAGAAGCAAACAGTCAGTGCCTTCCCGTAGCTAAAGTTGTCCTTAAAGGCGCATTTGGAACGTTGGAAACGGAAGCCGCGGTATCGCCATATCTACCCCCTCAGTATCCTTACTTATTTTCAAATAAGTCAGATCAAATGCTGAAGGAGAAAGGTCTAACGTTGGGAGAAGGCATAGTGCAGGCACTGACTAGATCGAAGGCACGTGCGCTGGCTGCGAGAGCAACATTCACTGAGGCAAACAAGCCTCAAATCGACAACGGGCCTGGTTGCGAGTTGGACACCACGGTAACAAATCGACTTGTGCGAGAACAGGCTGCAGAAGCTGTAGTCGCGGAGGCAACCATTCCTAAAGGCGACGATGAACCTCCTCCCGAATTGGAAGGGGTCAATTACGCCTCGTTGACCGAGCAAAAAGAAAATGCCGTTGCTCCCCAGCCGCTTCCTGGTAGTACAGAGGATAGCACAGAGGGTGACACATTCCAGGTACTAGGAACTACAAAAGAGTTGTGTGTCATGCCAAGTTCGGATAATTTCAGTCGGCTGCTGCAGGTGAGCCCCGCTTCATTAATAACCGAACAAAAGGGGGACCCGACGCTTAAGCAATTCCAGGACAGTTCGAAAGAGGGAATCGCCAAACGAAATGTGAGATTCCAAGAGAGGAGCGGCATACTCTATCGAAAATATCTAGATAGGTGAGGAGTAGACTTTGACCAGGTAGTTGTACCTCAGGCGTATCGTCAGGATTTGCTTAGTTTGGTGCATGGAGAATCATGGTCAGGCCACTAAGGCGTAAAGAAGACGAAAAATCGTCTTTTACAGGAATACTACTGGCCTGGGTGCTTTAAAGATATAGAGAGGTTTGTAAAATCTTGCGATGTGTGTCAGCGAGTGGGTAAGCCAGGAGATAAGGCGAAATTTCCAATGAAGCTGGTACCCGTAATTACGGAGCCCTTTCGTCGGTTGGTAATTGATACAGTAGGTCCTTTGCCCAAGACAACTTCAGGCTACCGTCACATCCTGACCTTAATCTGCCCAGCTACTAAATTTCCAGAGGCGGTCCCGCTAAAAGAGCTAAGTTCCGTGGAAGTAGTGAACGCACTTCTGTCCATGTTTGCCCGGATAGGCTTTCCTGCCGAGATACAATCAGACCAGGGCACCATTTTCACGAGTGACTTAACGACAACCTTTCTAGAGCGGTGTGGCGTGAAATTATTGCATAGTTCAGTCTACCATCCGCAGTCCAACTCGATAGAAAAGCTTCACTCCGTGATGAAGCGAGTGTTAAGAGCCTTATGTTTTGAACGAAAAACTGACTGGGAAAGGTGCTTACCTGCAACGATGTTTGCACTAAGAACTGCACCACATGACACAACAGGGTTTACGCCAGCGGAACTTGTTTACGGCCGCAGACTGCGGTCTCCTCTTCGTATGCTGAGAGAGTCGTGGGAAGGTCAGGGTGATGATCCTGTAGTAGTGGAATATGTCCTCACCTTATTGGACCGTCTAACAAAAGCCCAAGAACTGACCGAGAGTGCGATGACCAAAGCACAGCAGAAGGCTAAGCTTTACTACGATCTGACAGCTAAAGCACGACACTTTGCTGTAGGAGACAGGGTCATGTTGTTGAGGCCCTCCCAAAAGAATAAGCTTGAAGTGCAATGGGTCGGCCCGGCCGAAATTACTCGAAAATTGTCTGACACCAACTATGTGGTAAAATTACCAGGAAGTCGTAAGGCACACAAGGTGTATCATTGCAATTTACTCAAACCCTACAAAGAGAGGGAAGCCATCGTGAACATGACTTTAAATGTTCCGGAAGAGGTTCCGGCAGAAATCCCTGAATTAGCTCCCGAATCGGACGAAGTCCCGATCGAGAAAAGAGTTGAGGATTTAGTATCAAAGTCACAACTGACAACGAAGCAGAAGCAGGAATTGCGTGGTCTTTTGACCGAGTTTCAGGACAGATTTGTAAGCGAGCCAGGCCGGACATCCGTCCTCACTCATGACATAGAGCTTACCTCGTCGGAACCGGTAAGATCCAAGACGTATCGGGTGTCACCTCGCCGGCTTGAGCTAATAAAAGCAGAGGTTAACAGGATGCTGGAATTGGGCGTGATTGAGCCGTGTGAAAGTGATTACACTTCCCCGTTAATTCTTGTGGAGGTACCCGGCAAAGATCCGCGTCCTTGCGTAGACTATCGTAAGTTAAACCTCATCACCAAGGATCAGACATACCCAATTCCCCACATTGAGGAACACGTCGAGAGGGTAAGCAGCGCGCAATTTATCTCAACGCTAGACCTAGTGAGAGGTTACTGGCAGGTGCCGCTCACCGAGAGGGCGAGCCGGTATGCTGCATTTATTTCACCATTGGGGACATTCCGCCCTAAAGTGTTGAGTTTCGGCCTAAAGAACGCGCCTTACTGTTTTTCAAACTTGATGGATAAGGTTTTGCGGGGTCAAGAGGACTTCGCATTGCCTTACTTGGACGACGTCGCCGTGTTTTCCTCGTCCTGGCCAGAACACTTGGCGCATTTGAGAGCAGTACTGACACGCCTACGCGAAGCAGGTTTAATGGTAAAGGCGCCCAAGTGTCAGCTAGCACAAGCAGAGGTACTCTATCTCGGGCATGTTATCGGTCGAGGGCATCGCCGTCCCTCTGAAATGAAAGTGGCAGCTATCCGAGACTTTCCCCAGCCCCGAACGAAAACCGATATTCGGGCTTTTCTTGGAATAGCTGGTTATTATCGTAAGTACATCCCTAGATATTCCGACATTGCCAGCACTCTTACTGACGCGTTGCGCAAGACCGAGCCCCAAATGGTCGACTGGGATGAGGAGAAAGAAAAGGCTTTCCGCGTTTTGAAAGCGGCCTTGTCGAGCCAACCTTTGCTTAGTTCACCGGACTACTCGAGGCCTTTCATAGTCCAATGCGACGCTAGTGATAGAGGCATGGGGGCAGTTCTTAGTCAAAGGGATGAGGGGGATGAAGAGCATCCCGTCCTCTATGTTAGCCGGAAACTCACCCTTCGCGAGCAGGTTTACAGCGCTAGCGAAAAGGAATGTGCGTGCTTGGTTTGGGCAGTCCAGAAACTGGCTTGTTATATTGCCGGAAGCAAGTTCATTTTGGAAGTGGACCATTGTCCTCTCACCTGGCTACAGACCATGTCCTCTAAGAACGGCCGCCTGCTGCGTTGGAGCCTCGTTTTGCAACAATATACGTTTGAAATACGCTACAAAAAGGGTGTACTCCATGGCAACGCTGACGGCTTAAGTCGATGCCCCTGACGCGAGAGGATGTCTCGAGAACTCTGGCATTTTTTTTCCTGACCTAGACAAGAGCTAGTGATTGTTTTTTTACTCTTTTAGGTGTACTTGTTTGAAAACGTTGAAGACACGGCTATCCAGGGTTTCGAGTTCGGTGTGCTTCCAGTGTTGTTGTTTTATGTCACCTTAAAGTGTGAGTAACATTTTGAATAAATTGTGTATTTCCTTTAATATCAGTTAAAGGGGAAAATTGCCTGGTGGAGTTTGGCGGAAAATTCCGGCGCTCACCGGCTGAGTAGTTGTGTTTTCATGTGCGTATGTGATGTCTGTTGAGCCCACAATGAAGCAGGTGTTGCCCTCTACTTCATCAAAGACGGTCGTCACCAAACCGACTGCCGGCGCTGATCTCTCCGGACAGTGGCTGCAAACCTCAGCCCATCGAGATCTTCACCCCCCCCCCCCCCGCGCGAGAGACTGTGACGACCGGCCCTAGGGAACCAAGCAAGAAGAGTTTGGGGGAGAACCGGTTCTTGCCGACGGTGTCGTCCACCCCCACCTCCCCATTCATGTTCCTCCTCTCGCCGGGAGAACTCCGGAATCTGCGGTGCGTTCGTGACCATGTTTGGTAACATTTTAGGGCGCCGGGACCATATATGGACATCGTGTTAGGTTGTGCCACTCCATGTGTTGTGAGAGGTGTTTCCCCCTCCCTCGTGGCCGAGGTGCCGGGGACACCGTATTGGCTGACGATGCGGACAAGGCGCCCAGTGTCAACAACGTGGCGCTATAAAATGCCGAAGACGTTTTGTATCACTCTCACTCTTCTCTCTTTGGATCAGTTGAACACTTCTCCACATGTAAATAAATCTCTGTTGTTCGTTCGGGCGCCTCTTCTCGCTGAATTGTTGGACGATTGATCCTGCGACGGGGCCAGCTACCGAAAACGAGACCGGCAGGACCCGGAGTCCCAACACTACCAATGCCGACCATGTTAGCGCTCTCCAGAGCAGACGTGCATGCTTCAAGGGAGCGGCCGCCTCTTCTAGTCACTTGAGAGGAGGGGAGCAGAGTCTCGCCCATACATTGACCGACTATAGAGGGGGCGCCGCGACAAACGTTCGCTTCCCTCCTCACCCTCTAAATTGAAACACTGCACACGCCTATGGTCCTCAGCGTGATGCATGCCACGCCTGATACCAAAAAAAAAAAGGCCAGGCCTGCGCTGAAGGCGTAGCACAGTCACAGCGAAAGCTAGAACAGCGGCTTTTCTAAGCACTCATTGGCTAACTGCTGCAAAGCACACTTTGATACCCTCTACGTCATTAATAATAAAACTTTTTCGGTATTAGGCCGTCATTCTCTATGCTATTTTTCATCATTCTTCTGAGAAGCATGGTATCTGTTGAACACTTGCAAGGAATTTTGGGCCAATTGTTAATGCAGTGGCTGACGATGATGAGGAATTATGCCTGAAGTGTGTATGTGCCACAGTTAATAGCTGAACAAAAAGAAGCTTTTGTAATGGGTTGGAGTATTGAACGACCCACTCATTACACTATTCGCATTGTGCGACGACTACTTGTAATTTCACTGTTTTAAAATGCTTTATAGGTCGTATTAACGCGATTACGTTTCAGACATCAAGCCTGCCTAAGGCAAGTTTGCCAACAAGTCCCAAGAAGCAGACATTTGGAATGGCTCAGTTCGATGTCAGGATCGCACTTGAGTTTAATGTTTGCTTGTTTGTGGTTTTGAGTGCTATTTGGCAGTTGCTTGTGGTTTGTGCTGTTTGATTTTCTGAGTACAAGCTACTTAGGCTATCTCGATGTCGGTTTCTTCATCTGGCCAGGGGCCTTCCCCTTGGCTATAGCTTCTATACCGGCCAAGGATTGGTCGATTGATTTTTTTCTATGCAGTGGGGTTATGAACGTCCCCGTGGCTTTGGTACCGATCAATGGAGGTACGATACCTATGAAGAATCTGAAGGTAATCCAAAAGGAGCTTCGGAAAGCCACATCCTACTTTCAAAAGATTACCGAGGAACGGCATTTCGGTCGTGGCGGTATTTTGTGCTGCTCTGCCGATCAGGAGTGCATTCGAGAGCTTCTAAAGCTTGTGCGTATATTTTAGCTTGTACGGGTTATTCTTTCGCTGTTTTCAAACGGTTTATAAATTGCATTAACGCGAGTGCTTTCCCAACAACAAGCCTACCTAAGGCAAGTATGTCAACAAGTCCCAAGCTCCGGCCTGGATCAGTGATACAATACTGAGATGGCACCCAGCGGACTCGTGTTCAAGCCCCACTGTGTCATTGGTCCTAGTTATTTATTTTTTCTAATTTTGTGCGATGTGGATACGGACACCAGCGGTGGTGGCAGCCGCGGCGGACAAGTATACGGCGCCGCGCGTGACCCGAGTCTTGATCTCATAAGAGCTTTCGCTTTAAAAGGAATAACTTATTTTGGAAACATCACAAAAAGTTTGGAACCAGACATAGGAGGCAACTTCAAGAGACTTATTATTCTTTACATATGCTTTGCTACCTGCTTTGCAGAGATTTCACAATAATTTGGAGCATGTACTGAATGCCCACAGCGGTGGTGTATATAAATGGTATCAAGTGCCAGCCAGAGAAAAGCTATATCATGTCTAGGCACCACGAAGTGCTACGAAAACATGTGCATAAGAGTACTTTTGCGTCGTATACAGCTCCAAGATACACAACCTCTGTTTGACGATGCCTAAATAAAAAAAGTGTAATTTCAACGCGATAACGTTAAAGAGCACATTTCGCAGAAATTGCGGCGTCGGTATCGGTGTCGGATTTGGTGTCAAGGTCGACACCTTGAATTCTGTTGTCATTGCTATCTGTAGCCACACCTACTAGTTGCAAATTATTTCGAAAGATATATTCGTGACGAGAACGGGTTCTAGGTGGCAGCCCCGTCCCCACGGAAGTGTGGATAGGTGGTCGGCGGCGCGTATAAAATACACGCAACGGCGCTTCGCTGTGTGTGGTTTGAGCTCATTGACGGTGAATGAAATGTGTTGACTGCAGTTTACTGGTAATATTTACGCTCCTCTCTGCCGATTCGACGCGTGAAGCGCATACAACGTTACTATTACTAGCGAGTCAAGCTCGCCCTGGCTGGCTGGCTGCGTGCTTTCGCACTAAATCACGCTTGTGCTGTGTTGTTTGTACGCATTTCTCTTATTTTCTGCTTACTATACGCACTTTTCTTGCACGGCTGAACTACTTGCTCATCTGTATACTATAAAAGAAAGAGAAGTAAAGATATCCCTCATGTCGGTGCGACGCGTTCAGTGCACTGTTCGCACCAAATACGCACCTGCATTATTTTTGCCTCATACTGTTCCTCATAGTATGTGGGGCAGTCGATAAATCTAGCCAGGAAAGCTTCCTGGCTGACAGCGCTTGGCTTTACATCGTGATCGAAAGATTATGAGCATATTACGAGCAATTACGAGCTTGGCGTTAATCGAAATATTACGAGCATATGACAGTGATAAAACAAAGGTCTGCTTATTTCATGGGAAGAACATATTTTCTTTTCTTTTTTTTCATTTTTCAATCGAAAAATGACCGGTGCCTTCCGTCAGTCAATAACAAGGCCACACAAACGCTCAAAACAGTGTAAAAAAAGATGAGATGTTTGGTGAAATTATACAAGAGTATACTATAAGGCACGCCGTCTACATTAATTTGGAACGTCTGGGTTCTTCAAAGCATTTTTAAATCTAAGCACGCGGGTGTTTCAGCGTAACTGTCGCTCCGTAAATCCCCCTCAAGTTAAAAAATGGCACTCGGGAACTGCATTTTACGAAGATTTCGGGCACCAAACGATGTCACACTTTACTTGATACAATCGCCTTTCTGGTGTAGTGCCATGGTCAGATAAATATACCGTAACTAAAGCTCAGCGCATAGCCGACGAACTATATACAGTGCCATAGTCATACACCTGACAACAAGTTGCAAGTGCGTGACCCAGAGCCTCATTTGTGTTTACAACCAAGTCGCTCAAACGCTACATTCACTCATTATTTAATATTCATCATGTTTGGGACGATGCCAAGTGTATTTTACAATGTGTTTAAAGCAGAAAGTGGCCCTACACTGAAATGATTCTTGTAAATGGAGGGTACGATGACAATTCACAGCATTCTGGAAAGTTGCACATCGTTGATCATCGCTCCGCATTGCCAGCCGAGCAAACCAAACGCTTTCAAACGTCGTTTCAGGCATACTAACAAGCAGTTAAAGGGGCCCTGAAACACTTTTTTTAGTAACCTTGGAATTAATTCAATGGAAGAGCTTAATGCCTCGCAAATTCAACGCCGCGAAAAATTCAAGAATCCATCCAGCACTAGCGGAGTTACAAAGATTTTCCACATGTTGCAATCGCATTCTCTCTTCTCTCGTACCGACGAAAGCGCTGGAAGCTAAGCAGGGAGGGATGAGAGGGGCAAACAAAAAAGGTCACACATGCTTCGTGACCTTGAGCACTTTTTTTCTTCTCTTTTCTTGGAATGCGCGGCTTTTTCTAGTGTGATCAGTGATCACGCACCGACAAGTGACGGCCTCCGGCTGCGATCTCTGTAAGGACCAAGCACGCCATGTTCAAATCAGCCAATGGCTGATAGATGGGCATTTTATGTGTGATTTTTGAGCGTCTTCAGTCATTTGTCGAGGGAAGAGAAAGCAATTTTCAGCTGATTTTGATCATTTTTTGTAAATTCCAGGCCACATGCTGCGCTATAACATTTGGCTCGCGTGTTCTCTGTAGCCTCTATTACCGATCGGCAGTGTTTTCTGACCATGCTCAAAAAGTGTTTCAGGGCCCCTTTAAGCTCATGCCAACATATCCGAAGAAACCGCCCTTTGCGTACATGCACGATGAAGTAAACATGACGTAGTTAGCAGACGACGCCGGGAGCAATCCCCGCCTCGTCGTTTCGGGCAGTTACCGCCAGGTGGCGACTCTGCTTGGTCTCATGACAATTAACTGACGCTGTATGTGGAGCTTGCCGCAGTGTAAATAATTGTGATGGTCTTTTTGTGGGTTAGAACCAATCATAATGATCATTTGCTAAAGCTTGTGGATATTCGTTTCAAAGGAAATGTGTTGAGATTCTAGAGTGTTTGGACGTTGGTTGCCTTACCAGTCTAGGACTGCCTTAGAAATGGTGGCCCAACTATTCTGAAACTATTCAAATAGTGTTTTATTGGTATTTGTATTCAATTCAGTGTCACTGCTATACCAATCTCAATCAATTCGTTTTTCAAATTAACTTTTAGCGCACTTTTAACAGTGTGGTATGTGCATGAGCGCAGGCGTAGTCTACTCTAGAAGGAATTTTATGCAGCGCGAAGTGAAACACGGACACGAGAAGGCACATATGGACAGTACGCAGCGCTTCTCGTGTTTTTTTTTTTGCGCTACATTCTTTCAAATGCATCACCAGGACGCCTACATTGCAACTCTCGTATACTATAGGGCACACGTTGGCATTGCTCTCTTCAAATGACGACGCTTTGAATGAGTGCATATCGAGGGTCAGTGTTATGTACTTGCTGATATACATTTGCGCGGTATATATGCTGTGTTCAGGTGTATGTGAGCTATTTATTCTACTACAAAGATCTAATGATAATCTTTGCCTTTATTCGTCGGTATGTAGATGTGCAGACACTGTGCAAGCTCTCATATAGCTCAGTTTATAACAAACATTCAACTATACTCCTCTGAAGACCCCGCTCACTTTCGTGTTATCATATGCTGATTCCTATGACGCAGAAATCAACCATTTTCTTTTTTTTTTCATTCCCCTTCACTTCGCTCACATTGGCTTTCATCAGAAACGTGGGTATCAAGCCTGCTAAAGACCAATCTTAGTGCCTCCCATCGTTGTGAAGCGTATGGATGTACCATGCTTATATATATATATATATATATATATATATATATATAATGATTCTAAGGGAATACTGCTGTCATTTCAATAGAGCTAGCACATAGCAAGGTAACTGCTCTGGATCTCTATGCACTTGAAAAAAAAAGAAAACGCCTTATTCAAGGTTACACCACTGATTGATTGATATGTGGGGTTTAACGTCCCAAAACCACCATATGATTATGAGAGACGCCGTAGCGGAGCACTCCAGAAATTTCGACCACCTGGGGTTCTTTAACGTTACACCACTCGCTTCATCATACAGCGTGCCCAAAACGCAAGTGACATCGATGCTTCTGTCCCTCCTCGAGAAATCGGTGTGAAGCGTGAATCAATATCTTCATGCACGGCCGGCTTTCCGCGCACAACATTCCTGCGTTTCCACCCATCACACTGTCCGCGTTCGAATGCGCTCTTCGCCTATTGGAGCATGTCTATCCGGTCACGCCTGTTGGCATCGCGCGCTCCGTGAGTATTGCGTTGGATCGGCAAGACGCTCGCGCGCACAGCAGTCTTGTGAGCAATTCAGGATGGCTCAGATAGTAGAAGGGTGATGTTCACTTTTTCAAGTGTGGAGCACTTTAGGAGACCAGGCTGTCGTATGCTGCCATTCGCTGTCGTCGCCGCTAGCGGCGACGCTCCATGTGCGTAGCATATTCAGGGTAGCCCGCACTTCCTGGGCATCATGCACTACTGCAAAGCTGCCTTAATTTTTTTCTCTATGACAAAACCCTGTGTTTATGTCTCATCAAACGCAAAAAGACCATCTTCGGCGTCAGCACGAGTGATGCAAAACATCATTGTGTGGTGAGGTTGCTCCATGAAGACAGACAGACAGACAGACAGATAAATGAACAAATAAATAGATAAATAAACAAATAGACACATAAATAGACAAATACATACATAAATACACAAATAGATACATAAATAGACAAATAGATACCTAAATAGGCAAATAGATACATAAATAGACAAAGAAATAGACAAATAGATAAACAGACAGACGAACAGAGAGACAGACAGACAGACAGACAGATACACACACACACATATATATATATATATATATATATATATATATATATATATATATATATATATATATATATATATGTGTGTGTGTGTGTATATATATATACACATATATATATATATGTGTATATATATATATATATATATATATATATATATGGATAAATAGATAGATATATAGATAGATAGATAGATAGATAGATAGATAGATAGATAGATAGATATCAAACTTGAAGTTCTCTAAGGAAGACTTCAGTGATTCACCTGGCTGCGAACACAATTACTGTACGCACAGCATAATGTCGCAATGGGTAACCTTCCTTATGAAGAATTTATTCGCATGAACACACAGCGAAGCGTCCCTACACCATGTTGTCAGCGGTGTGCCCCAAGAAAATATTCTTGAATCGTACTGTTTAATATTTACATTATTGACATCGTAACAATTGATAAAGGTACCCGTTTTACAACATGGATTTCCCTAAATATACACTAGAGGGAACTCTGGGGCTAGTGTATATGGGAGCTGCAATGCACGGTGCTTCAGAGAGCACGGGAATGATAGGTAGTGCACACATTTGTCTAATCTTCGTACTTCTGCAGGCTTCGTCTCTGTTCGCGTGGATGGGAGCTTTTTTTTTTTTGTCACGAAACAAAAATGAGCAAATTTTCTGCAGTTCTGCTTCACCACCATAATTTTTTAGGCTTACCCTTTCAAATCGGATCACAAAGTTCAAAAAGGTTCGTTCCTTTCTTAAAAATAAAACCGAAACACAGCAATCAACGAAGCCACAAGTGCGATTCGCCGCCCGCAAGTACGAAGACTATCCGTGTACTACCCATGGTCGCTGAACGATCGCAGCACCAGAGTCCCCTCTAGTTAATTTTAGGAAACTTTGTTTCACAATATATGTGGATTGCACGAGTACATTTCTTTCAAATGAGGATCCTATATTATCGCAGGAACTCAAGCAAACAACATACTGGAAAAACTAAAAAAAACGGCTTGCTGCAAACGTGTTTTTCGTCAATGTGTGAAGATCTAAAAGTCTAAAGCAATCCTTTTCCATGAAAGGAATAATTATGTGATGGTCTCTGTAAAATATATCAATAAAGTGCTCTTGGAACATTGCCATCGTCTGAATCATTTGGGATATAGTTCTCAGATAATATGCAGAGGGATGACAATGCCTAACGTATACTCTTCAAAATATTCCTCGTCGTCTCTTACGCACTGCAGAATCACATTAACGAGGACACGTCAACGAGAGAAAGCTGCCCAGAAAAGTAAAATTAACGCCATATACAACTCTCCTTTTCTTCCTATCTATATCACTGTACATTTTGCGTGGACCACGACCCCTAAGTTAAATCTACAATATATACCTATCGTACAAAGACGGCTTCTCAGGGTAGTTTGTGAATGGCCTTACGGACATACAAGCACCCTTTTCGTTAATTTTGACATTCTTACCATATATATTTTATACCACTACAAACTACTACGTACGTGTAAAGAGTTTAAAAACAAACGTACTACAGCCTATGCAGTCTTCCCTCGTTAACTTTATTTGAACGTCATTACCAGAGTGTCACAAAACGCATTGGACTTGACTACCCACCCCAACAACGAAAAGCATATGCTCCTACTACCAGTTACCATTCTTATAAGATCAGCTAATCGACAAGCACGTTTGTTTTCCGGGAGATGTGAATAACGACTCTCACTCATTCAGATATTCCTACAGCATTACTATTTTCATCTTTACAGTATGAGTGAATTTACAGTAAATATATTTGGAGTTTCAACTAAACAACTATATGAATATGAGGGACGCTTCAAGGGAGGGCTACGGAAAATTTGACCATCTGGTGTCTTTAAACGTGCACTGACATTGCACAGTACACTGGCCCCTATACCAATTAGTTTCCATCGAAATGCGACCGCCGCGGCCGGGGTCGAATTCGCGACCTTCAGTTAGCAGCCGAGCACTGTCACGGCTACCACTGTGGAGGACGACTCAATTTATATGTACCCGATCATGTATATAGGGGTATTTTTTCATGCGACGGTATATTTATGTGTGTGTAGGCATATACTATATACGCGAATACATTTTTTTCTTTATCTAGAAGCATATGGTAATGCTCCGTCTTTATTTTTCTCACGCTGGCTTGAATGCACACCAAGAATATTGCACATTTGCACGGAACTGTATTTCCATTAAGTGCCTAGCTGTAGCTACTCCTGAGCGGATTGTCGCTTTCATTATCATCTTGCTCCACCATTAACTCTTGTAGTGACTCAGCAAATAAACATTAATATTATTATTATTATTGATGCTTTTGTTGTTGGTCTAGATTTTCTAGACCTAAATACCACACGCATGTACACAGTGAGAGAGTGAGAGAAACCATTTCGGTCGTGTCAGAATGTGAGTTGCCTTTATTAGTGCCCGAGAAACAGACGTGCCCGGCTGCAGTAGATGACGAAAATAAGATTAACAAGAACAAAACGCTATATTATGAAGCAAACATGCGCGATAATCATAACGAAAGTGCACCGGTCATATTCGCACTGTTCCGTTATGAATCGGAAAACCCGTAAACAGAGGGTGTGCGCCATGGAGCCACCGTTTGGTCAAGCGGACTTGAATGAGCGGGCTTGAAGAAGACACACCCACCTGCCGAAACGTCAACTCCCGCACACACCCTCTATTTACAGATATTTTTCATCGCAGGCTTCCATTTTCCACTTCTTGCTGGTCTGAAGAGACTACTCATATAAGCGAACAACATCGCGTTCTAATATGCATACGAATGCTTGTCTCTTCCCGCAAACGAACACACTTGAAAAAGCTACAGCAAATCATTTGCAACCGGCGGTTTTCCTTGAAGCGCTTTGCAGCGAGTGAAGTTTATAAAATGAGTGAAAATTGGCCGTCTTTGTTTCTATAGTTGAATATAAACTGGTTCAATTCATTACAAAACAGAGAGATAGTGAAGGTTAATGAGAAAAAAAAAGTAGCTCAGTGACCTAAGTAAGAACGAGGGCCAATATCACAAAATAAAAATAGAAATATAAAAGACACTGCACATTCATATTATGCTGGTAAAGTCAACCTCATCTGAACAATCCCATGAGGCGTCAGCCTGAGGGGGCTACTTGGTCCATGCAGCCTCTCTTGCGCCTGTCGCTCGCTATCGCGAGACTTGGACAGTCTCACAATAAGTGCCTGCCTGTCATCGAAGTATAAGAATGCGGGCATATAAGTTCCGAGCCAATTATTTTCGACAAGCTACGAACTTCTCTTGAGTTTTCTACCCCAACAAAGGCCCATTCATGGCTCCTGTCAACTGGTCAACTGCCTAGACCTTAATTCATAATAGGGCTGTTCAATTTGTCTTGGGAATCTAGGACCGTAGCCTCGGTATTATTGAAAGTGAGCACGCTATTCACCCGCACGACTTAAAAGGCCCTGAGACTCAATTTTTTTTCACAGCGCGTATTATTCAAAAACAGGCATACACAGGAAAAAATACATAAAACTGCCGTTGTATATTTCGCGTAGAAGGGACCATGCCTTGAGATCTCACGAATTTCCTTTTAAAAGTGACATAGATTCTTTTGTAAGACCACGAGCGAATGGAAGGCTTTTCCGTCAGATATTGCAGAAATAAAATGTAATGAAGACTGTTATCGCGCTTTTTTGTGCTGAATATAAATAGCTGTTCACTTATGATTCATATACATTCCTGCTGTAATTTCTGCTAATGGCGATGCAGGTACCTGATAAATAAATAAGTAAATACACACATAAATAAATAAATAAACTTCGAACTGCTTACAGAGTACTCGGCAGCTTCATTGTACCACAAGTAATAATATTGTAAATTGGTGTACTCATCACAATAAGAAGCGATTCGTATTTAATTTATTCTAGAAACTCCATATTGGCTTACAGTATACTCAAGTCACAGCATCGGCATTGCGCCACGTGACCCAACGCCGCGATCAATCGCATGTGGTTAAACATAAAAATGACACGGAGGAGAGTGGAAGAAACACGATATCAGTCGACAACGAATAAGACCCACTCATTGTGTGTTTCACGCGCTTTACGAATAATGCACTATCGCGAGTAATATGAGCTCGAACACAAGAGCGCGTGGCGAATAGCCTCTAACCGTATACATCGACTTATTCGCAGCGGCCGCTTTCAGAAACAATGTGGACAAGGGGGCGCACTTCCCCTTGCTGGTGACACTAGCGCCTCGATATTGTTGCTTCAAAATGCAGCTTGAAGCATGTATCTGTCTGCTAGCGGTGGCGTGACCTCACATCAACGCGCGCAGCCACTACCAATCAGGATATACAGCTACAAAGATATCGGCTGTGGCGTACGGCCGTGATAAAGACAGGCTCAAGTTTGCGAAGCGCCGTTCTCCGCCCTAGCGGAAAGAGGGTAAAGCTCCGGTCGCTCAGACGGGCCGCGCTTGCTGGGTTTTTCCATTGTGCGCACGGAAAACGTGTTGCTTGGAGCGCTTTATCTGACATTTTGCACGCCATGAACAGCAGTCCTTCGTAATATTGAAAGCAGGCACACACTACTGTGGCATTGTGAGCTGCTACAAAACTTTAAACATGACGAAGACCTGAAAACTGCCCGCCAATTTCACCATTTCCAATGCAGGCAGTGCGAGAAGCAAAGGCGTCAAGAGTGGATTATGGCAGTTCACCGATACTCCGTGTTCTCATTACTTGGAAAACTTTTTGTCGCGCGCAGTACTACAAACTATTAATTAACTGAAAGAAACGCGATAGCCGTACTAATAACAAAAGAAAGCGTGTTTGTAAACTGAAAAAAAAAACAGCAAATAGACAACTGTTTTGCATTTCGTGAATGGGCTCTGGCTTTTCGAGACAACTATTGGTAGTGCGAAAGCGGTGGAGCTTGCTAGCTTAATACACTTAAAATACCGTACTGTTTGCCCCGCAAGTGCTTTCTTCAGCTGATGGCTGTAGACTTCTCGTCGCCGCTCAGTGTAAAGAGATTTGTGCTGCGGGTTCGCGCTGAGCGTTTATACGTACAGGTCTTGCAAGCAGCACCCACCGGTAAGTTAGCATGATGAGGTGTTGTAATGCTAGGTTCGAAGTCATGAGTTCGATTCCAGCATACGCCAGCTGCCTTTCTACGGGATCGAAACGCAGTAACAGTGCGCTCAGATTTTGGAGCAAGAATTATAGGCAGGGCGTACTGGTGTTGCATATGCCAGGTATTCGTTGGTATGACGCTCAGTGTATACAAAAGGGACGACCGGTGAGTGTCCATGGTCGGTCCATTGTCGTCACACCGTATACACTTCAAATAGATTTAGGAGCACGTTAGAAAAAAAGAACTTCAGGTGGCTGGAATCAATCAGAGGAGCCTCAAACTACGGCGACCCTTCTAACGATATTATGGTTTTGGCACGTAAAATATGTTCTTGCATGCGCCCGAGTCGCGGGCAATATACAGCTGCCGCTATGAAAACGAGTTGAAAAAAGAACCAAGGCAGATGTAAAAATTTCGATGGTTTCGCGAAATTTGACGTGGTTATCAAGGGCAAATCTCGGCGTAACTAAAAACATGCTCGATCCTAGCATGTATTGTGCGATATGACGACGACCAAGATAGCTGTTAAAATGACCTATATTCGACATTCATATCAGTGAACACGCTGCGTGATAAAGCGTGGATATTATCCAAAATGAAACATGCGAAGCAAAAAACATTCATGCTCGAAGTGGACATAAAATACTTTTTTGTGCGCATCATTACACTTTCAAAGGAGCTGTAAAGAGTCAAAGGTGCCGTTCAACTTACGATACGACCTTGTTAACATCCTATAAAAAACCTCAGCAAAACTGAAACTTATATGAAACTGAACACTGCGCATTGAAATGGTGCCGGGGACTGAACAGGGCACACGTATGTTTAGTCTCTTCACACTCACCTCCTAATAAATTGAAAGTCACATGATAAACTTGGCATTCAAGCAATAGAAATCCGAACGCTATATACAAATCTACGTGAAAACGTGGTGGTATTTTACCGACAGCTCCGAGAAGACACGGATGTCGCAGCAAATGCCCGTTTTACCGGTAATCTACATATAGAATTCACGCCGTCATTTCACTTTTAATGTCCTAATGATTGATTGATTGATTGATTAGTGTGTGGGTTTTAACGTTCCAAAATCACCATTAGTATATAAAAGACGCCCAAGTGGAGGGCTCCGGAAATTTCTACCACCTGGGGTTCTTTAACGTGCACCGAAATCTGAGCACCTTTTAATGCCATAGAAAGGCAGCTGTTCACCACCGACATACACATAGCCCTCGCTCAAAGACATCCGTGTTTAACTTTCTTGGTCCCACAAAAGTTGTTAATGATTCGCTTAAGCTTCTGATAAGATTCACAGCGTGAAAACATTTTTATATTCTTTTTAAACCTTTCGGAGCAAGCCACAGGTGACGCTGCACGTGGAGGGCGACCAGATAACAGAGCGTGCAGAGCGCGTGAACGAGCTGAGATAGCGCAGGCTGAAGGGGGGAGCGGGGTACCGAGTGACCGGCTTTTGCTAGAATTGATGGATGGACGGACGGACGGACGGACGGATGGATGGATGGATGGATGGATGGATGGATGGATGGATGGATGGATGGATGGATGGATGGATGGATGGATCCGGCTGTGCTCTTTAGATCAGGCGGTGGCTCACGCCACCTAGCCATAAAGTTAAGTACTATCACTGTGTGTAAGGATTGAATTTCACTCACGCCTCGATTGTAGCCGCAAATCAGTTAGCCTCCTCTCACTTATTTCTACACGTTTATAGTCTATTTTGCCTTCACTGTCCCTAAACCCCAATGCTTCAAAAAATTCGGTGCCACTATCTTCGACTATAGGGCGGAGCCCTTTAGAGAACATTATCAAATGTACAGCCGTTTCTTCGTCCACTCCACACGCACTACATACCGTGTCTGTGCCTTCGTATTTTTCTCGGTACGTCTTGGTCCGTAATACTTCCGTTCTAGCCTCGAAGACCATAAAACTACCCTGAGAATTATCGTAGATCTTTTCCCTTGCAATTTCCTGCTTAAAGGTTCGGTAGGTCTCCAGTGATGATTTTGTAAGCACTCCCATCTTCCACATGTCCCTTTGTTCCCATCACCATCTTCTTAACCGATGTTTCCTTTTGGCTTGGTATTCTGCTGTTCTCTAAATACTTGCTTGACACTTTTCGAGTTTGTTTCTTCCATTTAGTATCAACATTCTTAATGTACAAGTACCTGAAAACTTTCCTAGCCTAACGCTTCTATCTCATTTTTCTCAATCGCTCCTCAAATTCTATCTTGCTGATAGCTTCCCTGCACTCAAATGATGTCCATCTGGGGTATTTTCGTGTGCTCCCAAAGCAAGTCTACATATGCCACGTAGTTTAACTTCCAATCTTACTTGAACTTCCGATTTCATGCACAAGACCGCATTGCTGAATGTGAAACCCGGAACCATGACACCTTTTCAAATCCCTCTTACAACGTCATACCTATTGTAGTTTCACAGTGCCCTATTTTTCATCACAGCTGCATTCCTGCTGCCCTTAGCCATTACGTATTTTTTGTGCTCCCTTAGATAATCAGCCCCGTTATTTATCCTTACGCCCAAGCATTTATATTTATCCACTACTTCTAGCGTGACTTCCTGTATCTTATGCTCACTGCCTTTGTTATCATTAAAAATCATCATTGCCAATTTTTTCCTGCTGAACTTCAAATCAAGCCTATCTGCCTCATTACCACAGACGTCTATCAATACCTGTAGATTTTCCTTGTTGTTGGCTATCAATACTATGTCTGCATACATCGATGCTGGTAATGACTGTTCAATGTGTTTTCCTTGCTTGGAAAAACAGAGGCTGAAGCCGAGTCGACTCCCCTCTAATTTAGCTTCTAGTCCCTGGAGATGCAGCATAAATAACAAAGGTGACAAGGGACATCTCTGTCTAAGCCCGCGTTGTATCTCTGTAGGTTCGGATACCTGTTCTTCCCATTTGTTAACTACCTTGTTACTTTTATAGATACACTTTAGAAGATTGGTTATTTCATCTTCCACATCTAGTGTGTCCAGCATTCCCCACAAGTCTTCTTGAATTGCACTATCGTAAGCTCCCTTGATATTTAGAAATGCCAGCCACAAGGCCCTGTGTTCTTTTTTCGCTATTTCAATACACTGCATCAATAAGAACAAATTGTCCTCCAACCTCCTTCGTTTACGGAACCCATTTTGTAGTTCTCCCAGCACCCCCTCATTCTCCACCCATGTCTGTAGTCTTTCCTTTACTGCCTGCACCACCAACCTGTAAACTACTGATGTCACTGTTATAATACAGTAGTTGTTTATACCGGCTTTGTCCCCCTTTCCTTTATAGATCATGCTCATCCTGCTTACTTTCCATCCATTGTGAGCTTCAACATGTGTTATTGCTCTGCTCGCTGCCTCTCCTAATGTTTGTTTAGAGTTTGGTCCTAGCTTCTTTATTAGCATGATTGGGAGGCAGTTAGGGCCTGTTGATGTGCAATTATAAACCATTTTCTCTGACCTTTCCCACTCTCGTCTCTGTGGAGCCACTGAGCTAATTGTTCCATCCTCATATGATACTGTGCGTGCAGCGTTTTCTTGGTGTTTAAATTTGTCTGTCATCATTGTTTTTATATATTCCATTGCCTAATCCCCTTCTAGTCTGGCCCCTTGAACTGTAGCTATAAACCTCTGTTTCATGCTAGTTTTATCACTCAGAGAATCGAGATGGTTCCGAAACTTACAGCTGCCTTTCTATCCTTTTTGTTTACTTCCGCCATCCATTGGGCCCTCTTTCTTCTAATCTTGTCACTGATCAAATCGGACGCTTCCCTTCTGCAGCTCAAAAAGTTATCCCATTTTTTTTTACATCATCTTTCGGTTCACCTCTCTGTTTAGCATACCGGTGTTCCCTAGAGACTTCCTGACGTCTTACTATGGCTCTCCTAACGTCCTCATTCTACCAGCTTTTGGGTTTCTGTCTGATTTTTTCGGTTGACTTGACTCGTAATTTAGCAAGCTCTAACTCAAACAATCGAATTATATTTCTGTACATCTACTCCGTTTTAGTATCCTCGGTGATTATTTTCTCAAACTCTTTGGTTGTTATTTCTATTCGCCTTTCTGAATAAATATTACCATGTGGTTGTTCATAATGCCACCTTTCCAATTTCATTTCTCTTACAAAACTCAGCTTGATACGTTTGTGATCACTACCTAAGCTTCTGGACCCATATTCATTTATGTTCATCACCCTTAGCCGATCATACATACTATGTGACATTATTCCGTAATTTATCGTCGACTGCAGCCTTCCCACCTCCCATGTTATCTGCCCTTCGCATTTCTCGGTGCTGTTGCAAATGATTCAATCATGCCTTTCACCCATATCCATTAGCATTTTGCTGGTTGGGTCAGTATTTCCATCAATATTTTCTATGCGCGCATTCATATCTTCCAATATAATTACCTCGCACTCTTCTAGTTCGTCAATGTCATTTTCTATGCACTTCACCATTTGTTGGTTTTCCTCGCTGGCTTTTGCCCCTGTCCACAAGTATACAAAACTCAGGAGCGTCATTTGCCCTGCCACTTTTCTTTTTAACCATAAATATTCCTTGCACTCCTGCTTGACCCTTTGCTAGTCTGTACTTTTATGAATTAATGCCCCAATACCACCCCCTTTCTGCTGTCTTCTGTTCTATTACAATATTCTCATGCGTAGTCCCGATTGTTAGGAGGCTGTTCCATGTCGTTAAGATGTGTTTCTACAAAACCGTATACCATCGGCCTCTCCACTCTTAGCTGTTCTTCTATCTCTTCCCACTTCAGCCTATTCCCGCCACCCTGCATGTTAATATACCCTGCGTCTGAATTGCCTCGGCCCTCGTGGCTACGTCGATTTTTGCCCCGGAATCTACGTGTCTTAGATATTGGTGCCACTTCGGAATTGTGTCTATACCACCTGTCAAAGAGTCTCCCTGGTTGTTTTCCTTGTTACTAGCTATACTGCACCCCGAAGTGCCCGCGTGCCCCCCCCCTCCCAAAAAAGCTACTGCGCGTCCTGCAAGTCGCCAACCCACCTCATGACCTAGCTGCCCATCGAAGTGAATTCTGTCTCGTTGAAAACCACCCACCTATGCACCTCTCTGTTCATTTCCCCCACCTCAAAGCCTTTCTCTAGACTCATCCACCATATCTCTTGGTTTGTTCTGACAACCGATTTTTGCAGGTTGCCGTCACGCACCGATGCCTCTGATATCGTGCATATCACTACCTGTACCTGAGAAGAAATGGCGCGCACTTTATCAGCCCCTTTTGCCAGTGTGGTCGATAGTTTTGCCGTATCTTCGTTTAAGGCATCGTTTAAACCGCCTGCAATTATCATGAGGTTTTTTTCATCAGCTGTAGTTTTGAGTTTTGCGCTCGCTTGCCACATGACTGCTTCCAGCTTGCGTACTGGGAACGTCCTTACTGCAACCCTCTTGTCACCTCTTACCCTCTCTTTGATTGCTTCTGCGCATCAATTTTAATTCGGGTCCGCAGTGATTATCACGTGTGTGACTTTTCAGCTGGAGCGCCCTGCCTCTTGCACATGTGACGCCGGCTGCTTTGTCCTCTCCGAACCACCACTACTTTGCTGAAGTTGGGTCTTGTGACCATTGAAACGGCTGAACCTGTTTTTTTCCTAATTGTTTGTTCTTTCTTCTCCGCCGTTCTCATTGCCGGTGCCCTAAAGTTCTCTCCATCGGTCGCTCCTTTGCTTACCTTTGCTAGTGCCTCCTCGGCGGACCTCAGCCTTTCTCCCATAGCCCTCATTTTTTCTTGCTCTGTCGCCAACGCACTCTCCAGCTCGGTGATTCTCATCAGCACTTCACTCTGGGCAACCGTCATTTTCTTCATTTCTTCATCGACCTCACATTGCCTACACTTGGCGTCAGACTCCTCTCCATTCGCGTCTGTAGTGGCGTTCATTTTAAAACCCACTCCGCATTCTGAACATTTTACAGTCTTTTTAACCATGTCTTTTTGACACCAATTGTCCTTATGAATTGTCCCCCTCGATAATTACAAAACACGGCAGACGAATCCTCCCCTACGAATAAATATCTGCGTGTTCGGTGTACGCACACCTTCTCCACGGGGTGGCAAGAAAAAAACACAGACAAACAAAACACACAAAAAAAACCTGCTGACTGACCCCCGAAAAAGCCGTACGATGTAATAGGTGCTTCAAATGTTTAAACTGCTGCCTTATTAATTATAAAAACAAGCTAGAAACATGCAAAGCCGCTCATCTGCGCAGTCGATCAGGAGCACTCAAAAAACACGTCCATCCACCATTCCAGTCTGAACTACGAACGAAGGATGGATGTATGTATCCGGCTGTGCCCTTTAGATCAGGTTGTGGTTCATGCCACCTAGCCATAAAGCCAGGGGGCGCTACGCCACGAAACGTGCGTGGCGCAGTACCCCCTGGGTGAGGTTGGGAGCCCCAAAGTGGTGTTCGCTGAACATCGATGCACATCCTTTACTTTTGTTTTCGGGGCATTTATTTTTACTGTGACAGCAATTATATGGAGACTCTCGGCTGAATTTCGCCGCTGGTGTCGGCGTCGATGTCATTCACCGTATATGTATACGTATCTATGTACATGTAAACGCAAGAGAAAAAAAAATTCAGAAAAATAACTTGGGCGTGCAAAATTGAACGTGGGACCTCCGCGTCATGAATGCGAGGCGTTAACCACTGAGCCACCAATGTTTTTTTTCTTCATTGCCTTGCATATTAAGACTGTTCACATTTCACACAAAAGCATATTGGTCAAAATACAAGTGCGTCACAAAATACACCCACAGAATTCATTGAGGTACCGTCAGCTCTTAGCCAACAATTGATTAATATTTGGACATTCCTAACAATGGCTCAATGGTCACAATTCAGTCTGGTACATTGTTTTCACCCTTCAGCACTTCAATAAAATGGCTCACAGATTCGCAAAAATATTTGCGCACAGATAGCACTTCTACATCCACGTTTTCAAAGGCACATCGGGTTTTCTATATACTCTGCAGACCCAGAAGCATGATTAGATCTTATGGTACGCCTGCCTCGTTTTTAACCGAAAGAAAACGGATGCCGTGTGGACTTAACGGTAATTCTTTTTCCAAGGTTCTCTGCAATATGTCCCAGAAAAAGACCCCGCTTCAGCAATCGAACCCCCAAAGGTTACCTCCTTGAGCATTCAAACAGCGAGCTATTTATGTCGACCACTCACGGCTGTTATCGGGCATATCAGGGAGGGGGGGACTATCGTGTTTTCACAATTATCAGCAAGATGGCGCAGTGAGCGCGTGGCAGCTTTCATCTCTCATTTGTACTTTGTCCCGCAGAGAGGTTGAGAGTGGGCAATCTCTCGCGCGCCCTTATCTCCCGGTGAGGAAGATCTTACGTCTTGGCTGGCGTAGGGGGGGGGGGGGGGCAGCCCTCGTTTGCGAACAGGGCACGCTTTCGCTTTTCAGACACAGTGAATTGACAACTGAAACGCTTATTCGCTGTCATCTGTGCCTGTGAGGTCGTTTCGGGCGTCATTTGTGCGTGAGAAACTCGGGGCACGTTTTGATCTGCTTGCCATTCTGCGTGTGACCTTCCGATTTGTTGCTACCGCACTCAATGCTTTGCCTTCGCGGCGAAGCTGTGACCTTTTTTTTATTTGCTGTTATCATTGCTAGCGGCTAATGACATGCGATCAGCTGCCGTTTCACAGCAACAATCAAACGGGAGTGCTAACAGCCAGCGGAAGAGCGCCCTCCTTTCCCCCTTCTGTTTCGGCAGCGCCATACACGTTTCGCGTTATTTCGGGTGTCAGGCCATTTGTTACACGCTCCCGCAATCGCGCTCACATTACTCACGATAGTACAGCTCATGGATACCTGCATGAAAGAAAAAAAAAATCTAAACCATCTCCCACGCATTTCACTCTAAGATCGAGTAAAAAAGCACGTCTTTTTGTCCCACAACAATAATAGTCATCTACATTGTGTTTCTTTTCTTGATTTATCGCCACGTGCACGGAACATTCCGGTTCCGAATCACCATGCGCCTTATCAGCGTTACATAGCATTCTTTATAGAAAAATGGCCAGTGCCGAGTTTTCAAGAAAGGCAGCACAGGCAAGCTGGATGATGATCATTGTTTTGAGACGAAAAGACATTTTACTCGGATATTTTTTAGAGTGTTTAGCACAGACATAGAAAGGAAATATGCATGGACTTCCAAGCAAAAAACAAAAACAAACCTACAAGCTGGTCTAGATTCCGGATTCGAAGTTTAAACCCAGAACCAAATGCGTTTAATCACTTTATACGATGTAAGCTAACCGGTATGGGTTACCGAAACAAAGTGCGAGGGTGTATTAATCAATAATTTGAAGAGCTAACACAAGCATTGTTACTAATTTCGTTCACGTAACGCCACTGGAGTCAGCGCAATTGTGTTGATGACTGCGAGTTAACTGAACAGCTCCGGTCGCAGCATGGTTTGTGCTGTGTCTACAATATTGCTTCCACAATAATAAAAAAACAAACAAACAAGATTTGCCACTTCCACAAAATAAAGTCCATGAGGAGTTGAAGGAGCGAATATAAAAAACATGACAAGACAGGAAAATGACCTCGTTTTTTTACCGACTAACTACCCTGCGCTGTGGAAAAGGCCGGGTAAACCAACATTATACTAGATTATAATACCTAATAAAGTTGGGGTAAAATAGTAAGGAAATAGAAGGGGAAAGAAAGAAAGCGAGAGTATGACAATGCTTATAGTTTCGTAGTTTTCGTCTTCAAGACCGGTTGTCCGTAAAAAGCGCCACAACGTTCTTAACGCCTTGTGCACTGAGCATCATTTCAGCCAGTGTCCCGAGACATTTTCTTCCGACAAAGGGTTATTGTCACTTCTGTCTAACGCACTAGAAAGCTCTTTTCTGAACACACTGGAATGGGGACACTAAAAGAGAAAATGGCAAATCGTTTCTTCACAGATACGACAATCGCATGCAGGTTTGCTGGCCATAACAATTTGAAATCAGTAGGCATTTGTGAAGGCCGCGCCAAGCAACAGGCCAAGGAGAGGAAGGATAGCAGCCCGACAAGAGACGCTGTTCATCCCGTCTCACGTTTACTTCGTTTTCGTATGCTTCTCGCCTGTTATACATATATACAGGAGAGACTGTGCATGTTTACGTTAGGTAACCGACGGTTACGCGGTTTGCGGAAGGTGACATTCTCCCGCGCCAAGTGATGGTTCGGCGTTTTCCGCACTTGTCAGTGCGGGTTACCGCGAGTATAAGTCACTCCAAACGGGTGCTCCGAAGGCGACGCGAGAACAACGTGACACTTGAAAGCGCAGCACGACGGAGTCGTGGGGGGCTATACACCATCAGAGGCACGCAACCTCCTTCATCACACCGCGAGTCATTGACATCGACACAGTCGGCTGGCGCCACGGTATTCGACGACACAGCGCTTCGTCCTCCTTCGCCCGCGCCACGCCAGTTTTGAATGCTCCGCTACTTTCGCTAAGGTCTCGCACGCGATACGCGGCCTCGAGGATGCGGGAAAGAAAATAACAGATGGAAAAATAACGACGATTAAAAGAGGAAAAACAGAGAGATGGTGGGTAAACGTCTATGTGGAGGGGGGGGGGGGGTAATTTCGAGGTCACGAATGGGTCAATCGCGCGAGTGACTTCGATCTCTTCCGCCGAGCGATTTGCCCTGAAAAAACTTTGAGGCTGCGCCCAGCCCAGGCCGCAGTCTACATAAGGCGAGGCAGCTCGCTCACTTTGGAGAGTGTCGCTTGTGTGCGCTTCATGGTGGTTGAGGGATGCTGATCAAGGTGGGTGCCGCATGCAGCGGGAGCGTGGCTTTACCACGATGCGCCCGCTTGTGCGTAGTTCGCTCTTTTTATGCTGACGAAAATTTGTAGTTGATCGAATATTGGCAACGTTTAGGCGAGCATGAGCAAATAATGAAAAAGTGAAATTAACGCGTTTATGCCCCTCGTTAGTGTAATCTGTACTTTTACCTTTTTTTTTTGTTCAGAACAACAGTCCGTGATTGAACTGCTTCCAACCGACGAGGAACGGAATTTATGAGCCCGTTCCTCTCCCCCCTCCCCCCAATCTGTCACTCTTTAGTGCGCTGAAGAGTGCGAACTTAAAATCGTGATGAGGCTTGTAGGACCAGTCACTGGCTTCGGCTGTGTGCCTACCAGCTTCAGCGTGATTGCGTGTAGGTAATTAATGGTCCGTTAAATTAACAAAACAGTTAATAAAAATTAATCCGCCTATTGTACCGTATGTGTCCTGGAACAAACTTTTCGAGCGGTCGAGAATGTTTATAATGGGAACGACGTAATTGTAATGCTAAGCACTGGTGGGAACTGCCAAATTGACGTAGAATTTTTATTTCATATAGACCTCTGAAGACGTATCTTGTATGTTTATTGTTTTTAAAGCACAAGACATGGCAGGAATTGCATATTGCGATATTCCGGGTGAAACGAGTGTTCACGGTTTGGGCTAAAAAGACCACCTTTAGATGCGCTTGGGTTCCCTTACCGCAAAACAGAGGAATACAAAACGGATTAATCAATACATGAGCACGCTTAATGACGAAAGGAGTGAGATTTCTTGATGTATCAGGACTGAAAATTAAGTAATCCTGGGCCCTCTTGAAGTCAACAGTGGCTCCAAGGATTTTCCTTATGATTTAGACGGCTCAGGATTCTATTATTATTATTATTATTATTATTATTATTATTATTATTATTATAAAGAAGCAACATTTAGGGTAATCAGGGGAGAGAGCTGGCTGAGAAGTACCGCTAATTCTGACTGAATGCACGTTTCGGAAAAGAATATGTCCCAAGCCTATGATGGCTGCATGGCATAAGTAAGATAACTCGAATACAGCCGGCAAACACCATGAAAGGTTTCATACTGCTCATGAAATGAACACTGGTGTCTGCAGTTAAGTTCCCGAACGGTGATCGAGAAAAAAATAAATACATAAAACAAGTACGAAACATTACGCAGAGGGTTTTTGTCCAAAACGTTGTGTTCGGCACTAATAAAAAAGAAAATCAACAGACAGTGCAATTCCCGTTATCCAAGCTTAAATTGGATTAGCGTGAATATGGCTAAATGTACAGAAAAAAATTATGTGGCGTTGAGTGATTGACGAAATTGCTTTCAATATACCATGTGTTTCCAGGAAGAAGAACCGTTTTAATTCGAAATATTGTGCTACGATGTTATTTTATTGTTTGGCCATGAAATATTAGCAGCGTCGCTCACTGTGGCCAAATGGCTCAACAACATTACTTTCTTCCACGATAGAGCTACGGCAGCGAGTAGCGGCTGTACTTCTGGTCACTGATTAGCCAGTCATTCATACATGTAATATTGGGTAAGAAACGATGTTGATCAGTTACTCAGGACACATGCCATTGTTTCGATATCAGAAATATTCAGTGCTCAGAGAATCATTGCTTAATAGCAATTATAGTACTAGCACAGTCGTTTCGAGGTACTTGAGGTAAAATCAAAATAAATATTACGGTGCTCTGCAAGTTCTTGTCCCGCCATGCACACGAAATGTCGTTCATAATATGGCGAGAGCATTCCCGGACACGCTGTTGCTGTGATGATCCGCACGAAGTCCACGCGCAATAAGATGTACGCATCGAGAGTGAGAGGTACTGCGCTGAGGTGGGTGGGGCAAGTAGGGCCGGTAGGGTTTGTGGCAAATGATCTGAGAGAGTGAGGGTTAGCGTAAGCGCGCGCAGGAAAAGAGGACCCTGCCCCTGCTTCATCCACCTTTGATGAAGCAGGGGCAGGGTCCGAGTCCCGGTGCCGCCGGGCACCAACCAGTATTCAGAAGGGGACAAGGGTACCCTGACCTGACTCTCAGTCGAGCAATTGATGACGGTACGAGGTTAAGGCACTTCTTAATGCAACCTATAAGTAAGCACGACGAAATGTCGCGATAGGGGAGAAAGAAGGGTAATAAAAAAGTGCCGAAAGGAGAAATCACCTTCTCCTGGATGAGCACCCGCACCCCCGAGCGCCAGGTCGTGACACCCCTTTCTTCATCAGAAAAACCAGTGGTTGACACAGCGAATCAAAGTCAGTGCATTTCGAACAGGAGGCATGCGCTCTTTCATACGACCATAGCTGTGGTAGTGTGGGCACTTGTCAATTGTGGGCCCTTGAGAGTGGTCATTGTTCCCTCCTCTGCCTTTCAGCGCCTATTCCTCTTCAACCCACGATACTGTATCATGCTTGGGTTGAAAAAGTTGGCGTTGTCTTCTTAACCTCAATTCAATATACTGCGCTCAGCCGCGACTCAGCTACTCAGCAAAAAAAAAAAAAAAGAAACGGCGCGTGCATTATATATATATTGCAGGAAACGTGTGGCAAGTGCAAAGGCAGAACAAGCCGACACGGCTGGTCGCCTGATGTGCGCAGCCTTTCTGAGCTCCTATATTATTCCTAGACCTGTCAACTTAATTAGCAAGCGAATGCTACAGCAAAATATGGCGGTCCTAATGTTCACGGTGGCCGACGCTCGTAATTATATTTGTTACATGAATATTTTCCACAGTACGCAGGTCTGATAAATCTACCAACCTTACTGTGAGCACTTGTCGAATGCACAAAAATCACTAAAGAAGTGAGAGTTCGGGCATAACTATCACTTATGAAGATCGAAAGTCGTTTAGAAAGAAGCGTGCCGTTAAGGGACATAATCGTAGCTCTGTGTCTCAGTATGCATCCTCAATCACAGCGGATATGCTGGTCAAACTGTTAAAGATAAACGAAACGCGTAGAGTTAACGAGCGCATATGCATTTTTGTAGTTTAAAAATTATCTTCCCTAATATTACACTACTTCACTGCTTTTGAAGATTGGTCTTGCACCAAATTTAGATCAACGTAACAATACGCGAAGCGATTTCATCCGACTCTCATCACAGATGCCGGTAAACAAGGAAAAGAAGAAATACAAAAAAAATATTTCTGTTTTGAACTTTTTCCAAATGCAATGCGCTTGGTATGTCACGTTTTTAACATTATCTGAACGCCGGAAGATGAGGAGGGACTGCAGAGTGAGAAAAGCGACGTAACATATGGACACATCTTTGCGGCATAAGACAGGAAACAGAGGAGGCATATAGCTCAAGGGAAATGATAAAGGTAGATGCCGCTTCTAGCGAAAGACTCTTAGGGGGAGAAGATTTGCGATTTGTATTCATGAAACCTCTGGGCATGAATAGGTGGAACCAACGGAAGATGTGATGCCTCGCCACATCTGGTCTCTCATTACGGCAACTCCTCGAGATAGGGAGGTGGTAAGGAAAAGATATAACAAACCTTTAGTTCAGTCACCCAAAAATTTTGTTAAGTGCAGAGAAAGAAAGTCGTTTGTAGATTGCATGGAATGGGGCGGCAGGAATTTGGATTCGTTCCAATAAGAGACACGCCTAAATGCTCTCGCGATTCCCTCGGACCTTGTCACCAGCAAATCACGCATTCAGCGCGCTAACGCACATCCCTACTATTTGCAGGGTGTTATCGAGTGCCTGGTGGTCGCCCTGCTGGTGGCCAGGGCGAGCAGCCACAAGCTACTCGACCTCAAGCATCATTTTCAGCCAACGGTGCACGCTGTGCCGGCAATCGTGCACACCACGATATCGCATAGGCCGTACGTGCTGCCCGCGCCTTTGGTGGCCCCGAGGCCTCTGGTACAGCCTGTGTTGGTGCAGCCGCGGCCCCTGCCCCCGCCCATCCACTCGACGGTGGTCATCCAGACAGCGCCGAGAGCACCCCCTCCGCCGCCACCCTCACCGGTGCTGGTGCAGCCGGTGGTTCAGCCGCGCTTGGTGGCACCGCAGCAAGTGCTTGTGCCCACCAGAGTAGTTCCACCGGCTGCCGTGGTCACGCACCACCACCATCCTTTCTTCGTGTCAGGCCTCGTGGCAGCGCAGCCGCCGCGTTCGCTGTTAGTGCATGCACCGCCACCCGCGGCCCTACCAGCGGTGGCCGCGCCACCCCCTCCACCTCCACCACCTGCCGTGCAGCCACTGTTTGTGGTGCCGGAGCCGAAACCAACAGTGACCACCGTCCCGCTGCAGCCCCGGCTCGTGCACCACGCCGTGGAGCCGACCAAGGCGGAAGAACTGCCACCCAAGGTCAGCTACATCTTGCACCATCACACTAGACTCGTACAAGTGGCCCCTCCGCCGCCGCCACCACCCCCACCATCCGCACCAGCCGTGCTTCCCGCGACTGCCCCGTTGCCCACTGCGCTCGTGCAGCCGGTCGCCGCAGTCGCGCCTCTCCCCGTGCCGGCCCGCCAGGTGCAGGTCATCAGAGAGGTCATCCGGCCAACTTACGTCATCGAGCACCTGTCCAAGAAACAGCGCAAGTTCCGCAAGATCAAGATGCTCAAGAACTGCAGCCTGCTCAAGAAGCTCAAGAGCCAGCTAGCCTCCAGTGCAGAGAACTTGCATCTGTATGACACGCATGGCCCATACGAAGATGACGCGCACGTCGACTCGTACAGTCACGTGCACGTACCTTACTCGGGTGGAAGCGCGAACGTTGAAGTCTACCGATCAATCCACGGATCAGAATTCGCAAAACGAAATGGCCGATAAGCAATGGTGTCGAACATATTTGTGTAATATTTGCGGGCGTGGGTGCTTGTGTGTGCGAGTGTGTATTTACGAGTGTTGCCTGGACACCTATGCAGCAATTCAATATATATATATATATATATATATATATATATATATATATATATATATATATATATATCGCGGCACTTATCAGGAATTTCCGTTCGTGACTCTCAAAAATGCCAAAGACGCCAAAGAGACAAGAAATAAACTTCGATATGATTGTAGAGAGGCGGGAATTCTCTAACCGAGACGCGGCCCTTCCGAAAAGTAACGTAATCAGCAGTTTGCTCCCTGTTTGCATGCGTGGACGAAGAACAAATACAAGGGCATTAGCATGTCTGTATCTGAGGAAAAAATGATATTGAATAAATAAATGTATTTCCTCGTTGAAATATAGCATCGCAAACCCTAAAAGCACTATTGTCAAAGTGTACACTTATGAACGTTGCCTGCAGTTTCGGCTTCGCCTTTCAGCTAAGTTGCTTAGAGGCGGAAGCACAACTCATGAGCAGACACAAGGTAGGTATTAGGGTTGGTACTACGTTGTCACCTTCATTTGTAAGGTTCTGTTGTCATTATTGAATAATAATTGTTTCGCAATAAGTACACAAAGACAGAGACCTGTAATAGTTCACGGATAAATGAAAAGACGCTGACCTAACCGGTATTTGCGTACACAATCGCAAATGTTCTGAAGTAAAGCGTGGCATCGGGCTAGTTGGTAATGCATTATTAAACTACTCAGCACAAAAACTTTCGTTTTTTGGTTTTGTGTTTTTTTCTTTCTGCTTAAGCAAGTGATCTCATCGTCTTTTTTGGAACATATATATGTGCGTCGTAGTAGTAATAAATTAGTTGAAAGTCTGCGCTCGTCCTAGTCTCTTGTGTTAATTGTCGGAAGTTTTTGCGCTGAGAAGTTTAATCACGCAAATTTCCCCATATTTCCCTGACATGTTACATACTCCTTGCATAGTTACGTCAGCTGCTTACAGATAAATAGTGCTGCTCTGAAATCTGTCGTAAATGTTAGCTAGTGGCAAAAAAACTCAGCTGGTTAAAGGACGTTCATAGAGAACAAAATAGCATTAAATCCAACGAAGTAAGGTAAATATACAAGCGCAGGCCGATAACAAAAGTTGTGTTAGTGGAATAACGTAAAACTGAATACAAAAAATAAAAGCCTGTCAAAGCTGAAGACAATACATGGAACATGGGTTTTCACCACTTTTCGGATTAATAAAATATACGGAACCTAAATCTAGTCTACAAAAAATCAATAACATAATTGTCAATACCCCATCCCAATTTGCCACTTTGTGAATGACGTCGCCTAGGATGCGTACAAGAAGGCTCTATTGCACAATTTTCACTTTTTGAAATTTCATATAGTCTGTTCTCTGCACATGTATGTACCATACAAGATACTTGCAGTCACAAGCGGGTGCTCATGTGTGCACATAGCCATGATTTAGCGACGCATTTATTGTTCAAAGTGAACGTCGGTCATATTTATTCTGTGAACAACTTGATCGGGCTATATGACGAAAATTTCTACTCGAGCTCGCAGCTCAGACGTGAATGAGGTGAACGCGAATAGAGGTAATTATTTAATTGTTTACAGAAAAACATAATTGCGCTGCTTCGCGAAAACCCGCAGAGGAAGTGTTGTTTCAGTCAATAAAAGTACAATGCGAACTGATGCCGCCAAAAACAATGCACACACGAGTATACGGAGACATTCCGAATTCAGTTTTACGGGTTCACACCAGCCAGAGTTGTTGAAAATGGTACAGCAACAGAAAAGATGAAAGAGAAAATTTTATACCGAAACGTGAACGCTTACACGCGACTTTTTCGGGAAAATAAGATGGTGTAAAAGAACACCGAAACACACAACGATAATCTTAAAAGAAAGAGCGGGCGTTGTGAAGCAGATAAGCAGAGTTTTCAGGTATATAACGAAGCAATAGATGTAGAGCTCTGTTTTTCTTGCATTCACAATAGATGCCGATGATATCTCTAAAAAAATAAAAGAAAAACGTATCAAAGAACATAATAGTATCATAAAAAATAGCAATGACTATTTTCAATCATTGTAGAAGGCAACTGTGTCAGCTTAAGAACAAATATTTGCCTGGTTAAGTCCTTGATCTTCTCCATGAATATGGGCGTACATATGGTGGGATCTCGTTGAAATATGAAAGAAAAAAATCTCAATTCTTTTGAGCTATCGAACTGGCGCATAGTTCTGAACATACCATATACTACGAATGATCAAATATGTCGGTCATAAAAGAGATCAGAGCTGAATGTTTTTTCTAGGCAAGCGTGACGATAAAACTAAAGCTTACTTATTTCGGTCATATCTGATGCGAGCTATACCAGTTGAATTGAACAAAAAATATTTGATGCTAGCAATGTGGAAAATAACACACTACGAAGCACCCGTCTTAAAAGACGGTTCTGCATACGACATAAGAAAAACATCAAAGAGAGCTTAATGAAGCTGCATTGAACAGGCTTGACTGGCACACGTTTACATTAGTAAGGTGTGACCAAACGTTTTAGCAGGGTGGAAATTTGTTCTACGGTACTATAACAACAGCTACAATTATGCTTCCAATTGCAATGCAAACGACATTTAATGCAAATGATCTGCTAGCGCAACGAAATGCATTAAGGGAACAGAAATGCGGTTGGTCGTAGAAGATCTCCCACGAGACCACAGGATAGTATAGCTGTGCATTGTCCCGAATCTTCACACTCGTCTACGAGGGATAACTTAGCTGCTGATCAATTTTTTCGAATCTCTTCTTTCGCAGCAATGCATTTACATTGAGCGGTAATCGGACTTCCTTCTCGACCATACGCCGCATTGGTCACTGCAAAATCCAGAGCCTAGCCATTTTTTTTTTTTTGGAGGGGGAAGGGAGGACGCGGTCTGACCCATCACCCGTGCTTGTTTTTGTTTAAGCGCGAGTATATGTACTCACGCAAGAATAAATGTTAAAAATTTAGGTAGGCGGGGCTTGAACCCCTTTTCCTCTTCCCGAAATCAGTAAATTATGGCCGCTTACGAACCTGGGACAGGCCTTCAACGGAATTTCAGATGATCAACAAATGTTGTAATAGTTATAAAATTTCTTTTAATTAAAAAGCACCGCCTCCTTAATGGGCTAGTGTGTACATCCTCAAAACGAGAACAAAAATGGCTAGACACCGGAGGATGACAGAACGACAGACCACTTCTCCCGAGTTCGATACTCGACAGGTTTGATTAATCCACATACTCGTACATACTCGAAACGAAGAAGCGAAGAGATCGACAGCGCTCACATGACCCTCAAAATTCACATTTTATTGGACCCTGTAAGCGTTGATCGCGGAGCCCTTTGCCAAGTGCGACACCGATATCTGGAGTTCGTGAGCGCACGCCAGATTTATTTCTCGTTTCCAGGGCTTACGCAGCACACTGAAGATGGGTGGTGCTGGAGAGCGAGAGGAGCGAGCGAGGAGGTTCAGTCGAAGCAACTTATAAAGCAACAGGACACGCGAGGCGGGACGCCGAAATAGCGCACCGTTTTGACGCTTGAAACATAAAACGCGCTAAACAGCAGACGCCGGCGAAAGCAGCAAAAGTTCCGCTTCTCGATTCCTTATTTATTTATTTTCCCGAGCCCAACGCAGGCTGTAACCTCAATTGTACACTTACATCTGCCTGCGCGAACCGCCGCGAACTCCACGAGACGCGACCTCCGCCACGCCGCCACCAGGGGCTTCAGTGTATCGTGTGACACCTACCGCCATCCAGCGGCAACGCTAGCAAGCGTCGGCCCCACGATCGTAAGCTACTGGCGCGCCGAGAGGCGGGATATCGCTCGGGTGGGCTCTGGCTAACAAACGACCCAGTTTTCGCGGTTAAAAAAAGCAGAGAAGCTCGTTGAGGAATCAGCATCGGCGTCATTTTCGGATGACCGAAGGCTGCTCGGAGTGAAAGAAGACCCGTTCCAGGTGAGATGCTACGAAACAGGCTGTCTTGGCTGCGCTGGTCGCGGGAGGAGTGAAAAAAGAAAGACAACTGTGAACAACGCCCGCGCCGCGCTGCTAGTTGTGCCGCACGGAACGCGGCGGTGCGCTGCAGTGAAGACACATTCGGTCGCGCCGTCGGTCGGCTCGGGACGCCTCCTCTTGACCGGAGCATGCGAATGCGATGGTCAAGCCGAGGCCTCCCGAAACGAGGAGACCGAAAATGTGTCTTTTCCCGTTTCCGGATAAGGAGGCTCGATCTTATGGTGACGCTTGCAACATCGAGGAACTGGAGTTCAGAGAGCGCGCGCGCCTACCAGCGCAGCACTTGCTATGAATGGCTCTGCGAGCGCGGTTTATTTTAGCCACTCAAATGGGCGACAGCGTTACCTATTCCGTGCCGGGTGCATACGCGCCGTCGCCGCCTCTGGTGCCCTCTCCCAGGTGCAGCGATTGTGACAGTACCACCTTTGGTGCGCGTTCGCGTGCCTCCGCCACTTTTGGCGCCTTGTCCGCCGAGACCAGCAGCGCCCCTGCTATCGATCCCGGCCCGACCGGAGTCCGAGTCCAGTAGCGTGGCTCTAGTCTGGGCGCTGGTCCGTAATTGCGCCACCCTCGTGTTACTAGGGGGCGGGCTCGCTGCAACAGGAATGCGGAGAAACACCGTCCGAAAAAGCATTCCTGCCGCGCGTCAGCTGGTAAAATGAAAATTCTCTACGCCTGCTCGTGGGTGAATTAACTTCCCTATAATGAGGCTGTCAACAGGATGTTCTTGCCGATGTGACGCAATTTAACGAACTTCCAATACCTTGTCTTTTCGCTGATGGTGCTCTGCAATTTCACAACGAAGTGCATAAAATGACTTGCGGTTGTCGGAAAACTTGGCTAAGAAATCAAACGGCCGAAACTCTTTGCAATGATGCCACAATATTCAAGTATGCCCTTTTCAAAGACACGGAATGCGCGTATTTTCGTGTACCTCCATCAGAGAGCAGAAAACTACAAAAATGCAAATAAATTAAACACGCGCGTGGTTACGTGCAAAGTTTTACTGATGGAGGCGGAAATGTTGTAGGCCCGTGTGCTCAGATTTGGGGTTGTGTTAAAGAACCCCAGGAGGTCTAAATTTCCGGAGCCCTTCGCTACGGCATCTCTCATAATCATATGGCGGTTTTGGGACGTCAAACCCCACATATCAATCAATCAATCAATCAATCAATCAATCAAAGTTTTAGTGGGGCACGAACTATATATACATGTGCATTCAAAAGTAGAAGTATCACTATGTAATGAAAGCTTGGCTTGATTATACCATATTCAAGTTCAATAGAGATGGCATGTTCAGTAACCTATTTTTCCAGGCGTAAAGATAGATGTGTGGGCTTTAATGTCCCAAAACCAGCATAAGATTATGAGATATATTGTAATAATACTGATTGTTGGCCTAGTTGGTATTTACTTAATGGCATGATTTGGCCGCAAAAGAGACACATACAAGAAAAGGAACACTCAAACGACAAGCACAGGCGGCACTTCCTTTTCTTGAGTGTTCCTTTTCTTGTATGTGTCTCTTTTGCGGCCAAATCATGCCATTAAGATTATGAGAGTCGCCGTAGTGGAGGGCTCCGAAAAATTCCACCACCTGGGGTTCTTTAACGCGCACCCAAATCTGAGCACAAGGGCCTACAACATTACCGCCTCCATCGGAAATGCAGCCGCCGCCGCCGCCGGGATTCCAGGCTGATAGAAAGAATGATGTTTGCCAGGCTGTTGCAACAGAACTTTCCGCCTACTTTGACTGCGGATCTCGCGCTTATCAGTTTCGTACCGCTGCACACTTGTGATAAGGAACCGGCGAATGCTTGCTGTGCAGCAGCAATACAACTGCGATTAGCGCTGCGAAAGCAGTCAATTAAGCAATGTAGCGATGTCTTATATTTCTTGCATCGGTTTATACAATACGTTTTTTTTTCCTACCACTCCACGCTCTGTTTTTTTAAGCATTTTTGAGTTACCTTTTTCTTCGTACATGTGGAATATTAGCGCTTCTAAGACTTTGAAAAAAGCAAAAACTCAAATTTTTACACCTTACAACGCCTCAATTTTCGTTATATAGAGCCTATACTATTGCAGTCTGAATAAACATCTTTTTATCTAATTTTTTTCGACGATTCTTTGCAAGCAAGCGTGTTCAATTCGTTTGGCGAGGTATCTTTGGAAGCATTACTTTACATTTTCTTTAATTTTTATTCACACACATTTTGCGAGTTCCCGTCATCATGACCAATTATATATTTGCAGTGTTATGTACACGTTTCTCTAAAAGAGGAACGAAAGCATGTTCCTCGTTCCTTCCCAATTTTGGAACGAGTTCCCGTTACAAGTTCCTTAAATGCAAAAGTAGCTCGTTACAGGTACATTTTGAAAATTGGAACGTTTAGTTACAATAATTACATTTGAAGTTTTGATCAAAGTACAGTGCTGAATAATCTCGTGGACAAATAAAATGAGAAATTTATTGCTCATTTCGCGCTCCGTATATTTAACAAAGTTAACGTCGTCGGATGCAGGTTATATGTAGAAACAGTGTAAGGAAACGATGGTAGACGAAAATTTTTGAGGCCACCGGCGACACTACGAATAAGTCTAACTGCAACTTTAGTGCTCGACGCGTTACCGACGCGTTGTGGACTCTTCCCTAATTCGCAAAATTAAGAAATGTGGCCTATAGTGGGCACTTCGCAACGCTACTTGCACTCTAAAATAGTGTGAAAACGGCGAATTTTACGCGTGCTGACGTCCGCTTCCTTGCGGCATAGTTGAAGGATCCACCGAGAACCGACGTCACGCTATACTCGGGGACAACTTTCAGTGGCAGTGAAGGTAAACCTATGGGAACCAGCTACAGCACATGTAGTCCTCCGCGAAGAAGTCCGGCTCGACTCGCTTTTCGAATGCCCGCCGTGTCCGAATAATACCACTGCATAGAATTTGCTACGTCTGCTTACACGGTCATTTGTGAGTGAAATTTGACAAGAGCTACTTCGGCGACTCGTCAGAATAGCTGGCGGGTGATGAGCACTCGCCTAAAACTAAAGACGCCATTTAGACTGTGAGGTGCACCTAAATAGTGCGATGTTTTCGGACATTATGATAATAATTTCTGGGTAGTAGACCAGCATTCGCTATGGTGTATTTCATCATTCTTTTGAGAAGCGTTGTATCCACTAAAAAACTTGCAAAAAATTTTGTGCCAATAGTTCATGCAGTGGCTGCCGACGATGAGAAATTATCCCCAAAGTCGTTAGACGCCACATTTGATAGGTGATCAAAAACAAGCTTTTGTAATGGGTTGGAGCATTGGAACACCCACTCGTTACGTCATTTGCATTGTGTGACACCTCGTTATTCTTTATCTGTTTTAAAACTCTGTGTTACTCAAGTTTTATTTTTATTTATTTGAAAATACGGCAGGCCTTATGCGGGCCCAAGCAGGAGTGGGTACATGACTATAAGTGAGAACCATAAAAAATAAAGGTACAAAAGTTACGTAAATTCGCAACATGAATGAGTAATGTAACAAATATATAGCAATACAAAAATACAACAATTCGCAGCACCAATGAGGAACAAATAAAATTTAGCACCATTCCTTTCCGGACATCAAGCCTGCCTAAGGCAAGTTCGTGAACGACTCCCAAGCACTGGCGTGGCTCTGTGGTAGAATACAGGGCTGGCACCCAGTGGACCCGGGTTTGAGCGTCACTGTGTCCTTGGTACCATTTTTTTATTTCGTTGAAGTAGTAACGAACGCCGGCGGCGGCGGCGGACAACTATGGCATGGCGCGTGATCCGAGTTTTGATCGGATAACAGCTTTCGTTGGAAGACGCAAAATGACATTTCACGAAGCGAAACAAATATTAATATCTCCTCGGTTTGCAAAGCGTCTCTTTAAAAACAGCATCCCGTAGACAATAAAATAATGTTGTTTTATTATCTTCACGCCGAAAACACACGCATTTGTGGGAGTATATTCTTCAGTGGTAACATACGCCCACTTTGGTTCCGTAGTCTTCCCTTCAATGCCACGGAGAGTCATCTCCGAATATAGCAACTGATGAGGCGACACACATGGAGCCAGGTTACGATATCGCGTTTTACTCTTGAAAGCGAAACTCAAGCGTCATTCAAGCTTTTTTTTTCAAATGGAAATCGCCACACATGCACTCATATAAACAGGTTTCATACACAGAAAACAGCACCGAGAGAAACAATACGTATACGCATTTATTGAGTGTGAGCATATCAAGCAATTTCCAGGATTTAAGCCCCTTGTTCGCACTTAGCCAGGGTTTCATCTGGATGTCAGTATACCACAGACCAGCTTTGTCGTCAGCAATTTGTTGGCAATGTTGAAGAGCCACTTCATCAAGCGCTTGAGGATTATACCATGTTTTACGCAAATAAGAACAATGTCAATCCGAGAGCAGGCTCAGTGGGTGCAACAACAATGTATCGCTGAATGTACGTCTATTGTTTATGACATGAGAGTCGTTATCGATGCGGGTGGTTGTTGAAATGAATCACAATAGAAATTATAGACCCACAGATACGGAGATAACTGGCGTGTCAAATAGATGCCTGGCCAAACGCAACCGTTGCAGGTAGTGGACAGGCACCGCTACGGCATTCGCTTGCATTACGTTTTGGTACCCTTCCCTGACATCGACGCTACCGAGTGTCAAAAGATGGATTTCTTGATAGCTGCCAGAGGCATGCACGAGATACTAAAAGAACGATTGAGCCACTGAGCAGCTAAACTACACGTGACGAGAAAAACACTCCCAGTAACTATAGTTCGAAGCTTTGCCGTTCGTGAGCGCGTGAACATAAAACTATTAACGTCCGAAGCGTACACTGCAAGCGGCAAGGAGGGTCATTTGATTGATATGTGGGGTTTAACGTAATCGGTATGTGGGGTTTGGAGTAAGCTGTATACAGGGTAATATAAGTGAATTTCAAAGGGTGGGTTTTTATGAGACAGAAGCTAATTGCGTTCGCTGTACTGGTAATAGAGTCGTAAATATGTTTATTACATAAACATCATTTTGTGTTTGTGAATAACATAGTGAATCACGTAACCATCAAGGCGCATGACATACGTAGAGAGAACTAAAGAACGAAACAAAAGAGGATATGACGATGTAGCCGTTTTTTTTCTATATTGAAAATGTGAGAGTGGCGCAAGGACACGTCGCTAAAGGGGAATTCATATTCGACCATGACGTTACGAGATCCGCAACACCCCACCACGGCTGGCCCAACGCTTATAGATTTGGGCTGCCCAAAGTCTAAACATAGCTCACGTGCTTCTTCTGACGCGCGCGAAAAGAAAGTTGGCGATGTCATACAACGCGGACTCAAGCTGTGCCAGCTCGTCTGAACTTAGCAGTGACAAGTTCAGCGATGATTGCAGCTGTATATTCTGAACGCGGAAGCATCGCTTTTTTATTACACCCGTCAGCGCATGAATCATCTGACACGCCTAGAATCGATTTCCTCGTTGCCTAATACTGCAAGACCCGACGTCAATGACGACTAACGCGCTGTATGCAGCTGACAAAACTGAGCTGTGCTCGCATTGTCGTCGCCTCGCAGAAGAAAGCGCGCGCTGCATCTGTCTGCTGGGAAAAGCGGTGTCTTTGAAAAAGAGTATAGCTCTGACGTCATACACACAGAGCGGCCCGCGTTCACAAGTGTGGTTCCAGAATCGGCTTTGATTTAAAATTTGTTTTCTAAAGGACTAAATGACTTACAGTTTTATAATTTGGCCGATATTACCAAGGTACCGACGGACGAGAACACACGTTCAATGTTTTATTGAAATCGGTGATTATCGTGAAAACGCCGGAGTTCCCCTTTCAACGTAAAACAGCCCCTTTCGTCTGAATAGTTATACTTCCTATAATTTTAGGCACAGAATAATATCAACATTAAGAAAGACACGAACAAGTGCACCCTCGCGACTGTTTTTAATAGTCCGATGTTTAACTGTGTAAGTGCAAACTAAGGACAAGCCCAATTGAAGTGAATGGAAGGTAAACGTGAATAAATTATACCTTTCTAGCCTAAAATACAAAAAAAATGTTTGTGCACTGAAAGCGAATTATTCGGGCATGTTTTTTGCAATTCATGCCATAACATTCTTATTTTTTTTTCGATAAGGCACTTCGGTAATTGAATACAGAAGTGCCTTTTGGAAAAAAAGAACACTTACGATAAGGCGCTTCGCTAATTGAATACTCAGTTAACCTACTTCACTAAGTTTAGTTGAAAAGTACAATCATGCGCCACGAAACATAGTGGCGTCTAGACTATTGATAGACGTTTACAAGCTGCGTATTTGGCGCAGTTAAGTCGAAGACTGTTCGCGAACGGGCCACGGAGCACGAGCACGGAAGGCTCATACTAAGCTGAACGTTAGTGACGATTATTCGCTAGCGTTTGTAGTATCCGCTTCAATGTCGAGTCAGTCATTTTTTTTTTCGCTGCTTTGTCTGTCTTCCTTTTGTTCAAATCACTTGCGTCAACGTGCATGATCTTCGCATGCGTATTGGAGCAGGGACAAGGCTACATACTAGTCCGGAAGGAGAATTTGACTTTGAAATAATCGGCGCTGCGAAACTCTGCCGTGGCCGGATGAACCGGGCAAAGCAGTAGCGGCACACAACACATGTCTCCAGCACAGGGCTCCACGTTGTGCACACAGCTAAGCGAGCATTGAGCGGACCGTGTGGGTGGCGTGAAAAGCGGATATGCGCTCAGCGCAGCAAGCAGACTGTCTGAGAAAGAAGAGAAACTGCCGATCTGTCTGACAGCTCGAGTGACGACACACGCCGATGAGGAACCTCAAGGATTCACGCTTGGTCGGCGAGAGGGGGAGGGGGTGCACTCTACCGCGCTATAAGCCTGCGCGCCTGCACGCGCTTGTGTAAACCATTGAAAAAAGCCACCACGAGCGTCGAGTTTCCAGTATCTTTTTAAAGTTTGATGTTTTTCGTTTTCCGTGCTACAGTCTGCGTGCGTATCTCACTTGCGCGCAGTGTGCACGCCTCGCATAGTCTACGTGTACCTGCTCACGTATATGGCACACCTTTAGGAAAGCGGACTCCGTAATGCAGCGAGTTGTTCATATAAGCTACACATCATTTGGGATAAGGAAAAAGATGGCATGCACGTGAAAGTAACACAAAGCGACAAAGCAAACTAAGATGGTTATCACAGACAACAACACCCCCTTTTGTTTGAAGAAACTAAAGCTTATTCACAGAGATTAAGTGCCTCTACAAGTATACTTGAGATAAATCTAGTGTGCGCTGAAACTGACGTATGTTCTTGTTCATTAGGGTGTAGTAAAACGATGAACGAGCGCTATCAAGGCGCTTTTACACACACGATTTGAAGCCCCTTGTTTCGCCGGTACGCACAATGCACCCAGCGATGGCTGGTGCATTTCGGTGTCATTTTTTTTCTTTTACGATTTTTTTTTGTTACGTGATCAGACGCATTACACACGACAGGCTAAGAAGGCTAAACCAGAGGAAAAAAAAACAGGTAAATATGCGAGGCGTCTGATCACGCAGAACAATATGTTAGAGGCTTCAAACACAAAGTGAGGCTCGTCCCCATCCATTAGCGGTTATGAAACCCCCACAAAACGTCGCTTGGGGTATACCACATGAAAAGTCGTGCCACCGACTAAGCTATATATACAATGGCATCTTGTTTACGAGTCTGCGCATAGTGCGTTTTACGGTACGTTACGTTTTCTCTTTCTTAGCCACAAAGAAGTTCTCACTGCTCGAATATATGCGCTTTGGCCTGAAATAAATACGGCTGTGAAAAAGAGTTTTTTCTGGTATTTCCGAAATGCCTGCCTTTGTATTTCACAATACAATTCTGCGACCTTTGGTGCTTCATCTTGACTTCTCCTTTGGGAAGGACATTGGTAGCTTATTTTTGTTTTCAACCTCCAGAAGAATTTTTATAGCCATTGAAAAAAGTTTGTCGTAAACTGTCAAGCTATTTCAATGTTGATGAATAAAAGCGCATTGAATTTTATTCATGCAGCGTTAAGTGGTGATGCTTCGCATACTGTGCTTTGCGGTTCAGTAAACCTCTACACCAATATCTGTAATGTCACACCAATATCTGTGATGTCACACCAAGTCACACCAATATCTGTGATGGAGTTTGTTATCGAGTGCGCCTATGTGCATCATATTTTGCATTTTTGTTGGATAATATTATTCCCTAATGTTGCGTGTAATGTACCGGTTTCCGCGAAGATCATATAGACTAAATTTCACTTGAATAGCAAACTAGAAAACTTGGAATGACGGGAGCGAAATAACTGATAATTCGAAACGCATGACCACTGATTGACAGAACGAAATATGTGGGCTCATATGGAGCTATGTCATCAGGCTTGAGTTTATTTGAAACTTAAGGGCGATCCTCAGAAGGATTATAGCAATTTTTTCAAGCGTTTCACAGCACCCCATTGCAGCGAGTGCAGTAAAACGAGTGACTCGCTGGTGTTGGCCTCTGATATCATGCTAAATCACAGAGAAGAAAGATATAAAAAATAAAGCAACATATGAGACCAAGGCATTTGTAATTATACGCACCAAATACTATTATGCACTTCGCAAAAACAAAAAAAAACAATAATATGTATGACATATGTAGGAACGTGATCTCATTCATCACATTGCCTCTACTGCCACTAGCGCGATTAAGAAGGTGATGGGTGAAAGATAGACGTTGCGTTGCGTGCCATTGTAACCAGCTCAAGCCTACAACTTCACAATGTCAGGGTGCACTCAGCGGTCGGTTAAAGACAACGCAATTATTCTGCTAGGTGTAGCAAAATGAACTTTTTTCCCTGAGTCACAGACTGTCTAACCCGTTTGCCTCCGCACTTGTACTTATCCATGAGATATTGACAGAGATAGGCTGTCTGAAAGGTACCAGGTTTGAGAACGGATAACGTAGCATCACACGTGCGCTGCTGGCGGTAGGGTCGTTCATGCGGTTCCAACCTGACAACTGTACCGTTTTAGCGACTTCGAACACGACAGCTAGTCGCCAAGTGACGTCACCTAGGTGTTGCGCAAACGGGAGAACTAACACAGACGTGTTAATTGCCTCTATGGAGAACATATTCATAGCATGGGAAGACGAACAACACGTTGTCTTTCATACTGTTCTCAAATGCAACCCCTTCAGCAGGTCTGTGGGCCCTCGCATTGTGGGACACGCGATTGAGAGCCCGGTGTCTCTGATAAGCAGAGCTTGCGAATTCCACAGATAAGCTCCGAAAGCGTGACGTCCGAGATAAGTGCTTGCACGGCGGTTGCAGGCAGAGTTCTTTTTATCAGCTTCCTACGCCGAAACCTAGGCAAGTACATGCAAAGGAGCTTCCGGTGTATGTTGAGCGCCCATCTAAACAAAAAAAAACGAGTAGTTGATGCGAGACGGCAAGTGCACATCATGCACGCCAGCACATTTAGCTGAACTACGAGTAGCCAACAGCACCGAAAGACTACTCAGCCTACCTTATTAAACTTGAAGGAACAAGTTTAAAGATCACCAAGCATGAGTTTTCGCCGTGCACTTGGGCAAATAATTTACTCACCAATCTGCATCACAGCAAGGTTATTTCCTTCTCATCCGAGTCCTCACTGAAATGGTACCGTGACTCATTTGAATTTACTAATATAGCCTGTCAGAAACGATGTTGCCTAATCATACAAATGTTATTCAAACATGAATGTATATATATCATCACCAGCAGCACTAGCCTGACTACACAAATTACAGAACAAACGCCTCTCCCATTTTATACGAGTCAACTCGGTCCTGCGCTTGCTGCTGCCACTTTATACCCGTAAATGTCGTAATTCCGTTTGCCCACCTAAATTTTTGTCTCCCCTTCACCCGCTCACCTTCACTTGAAATCCAGTCTGATCCTTAATGACCAGGGGATGCCTTGCCTTCACGTTACGTGCCCTGCCTATAACCATGTCTTCTTGATTTTGACTATGATGTTCTCAACACCCGTTTGTTCCCTTATACTCTCTCCTCTATTCTTGTGCCTTAGGGTTAAATCTGCCATTTTCTTTTCCCTAGTTCGCTGCGTCGTCCTTCACTTAAGTTGAACCCTCCTTATAATCCTCCAGGTTTCTGCTCCGTAGGTAAGTACCGGTAAGATAAAGCAGTTGTGTACCTTCTGGAGGGATAGTGGCAATCTACCAGTCATGATTTGAGAATGCTTGATGAATGTGCCCCACCTGATTCTTATTCTTCTAGTTACTTTATATTCTAGTTTCAGGTCCGCGGTTACTACCTGTCTTAAGTGGACGTCGTCTTTCATAACTTCAAGTGCACTGCCACCTATCTCGAAGAGCTGTTCTCTTTCGAAGTTGTTTTCTGCAGAAACTTTCGTTTTTTGCAGATTGATTCAAAGACCCACCTTTCTGCTCTCCTTATCTAATTGTGTAATCACGAATCGCGATTCGTTCCCCGAGTTACTCAGCAATGTAATGTCATCGGCGAAGCCCAGGTTACTAAGGTACTTACTTTCTATGAACTCGTATTCCTAACTCTTCCCATTTTATAGGCCTCTGAAAGCCTCGTGTAAGAACGCTGTAAATAGCATTCGGGAGATCTTATCACCTTTTCTTACACCCTTCTTTCTTGGTATTCTATCGATTTCTTTATGGAGCACTATGGTGGCAGATGATACTCCGCAGATTTCTTCCATAACGTTTAAATATGCTTTATCGATGCCCTGATTCCTCAGTGTCTGAATGACGGCTGACATGCCTTCTCGTAATCTATGGAGGCTAAGTATAGTGTTTGGGTTTATTCTGAGCATTTCTTCATCCCCTACTTGATAATATGAAGGTGGTCGATTGTTAAGTAGCCTGTACGAAATTTTGCCTAATACTTTGGTTGATCAAATTCCAATGTTGTCTTGCTTCTGTTAGCAATAATTTGTAAATGACTTGTATACGACGGAGAGCAAGCTGATCGACCTATATATAGTTCTTCGAGTTCTTGTCATCCCCTCTCTTATGGATTAAGATGATATTCTTCCAAGCTCCATGTACCCTACCCGCCTGGAGACACTTTGTAAACAGGGGGCTAATTTTTCTAACAGAATCTGTCCTCCATCTTTCAGCAGATCTGGCGTTACCTGATCCTCACCAACAGCTTTGCCTCTTTGTATTCTGTCCAAGGCTTTCCTGACCTCTGTCATTACTGATAGGACATCATCTGAATTTCTGCTAGTTCTTACATTATGGTCATGGTTGTACCGACTATATTGTACAGATCTCTGTAAAACTCCTCCGCTACTTTAACTCAAATCAGAGCAACTCTGGCATATATATATATATATATATATATTGTCCAATAGATCATCCATGAGCAGTCACAACGTGGTTTATTTCGACGTTTCAGCCAGAGTCTGGCCTTCAACAATCCTGATGAAGGCCTGACTATATATATATATATATATATATATATATATATATATATATATATATATATATATATATATATATATATATATATATATATATATATATACTTTTAAAGTACCTGGTCGATCGTTAAAACAAAAAATAATACAATAAAGCAGCTTCGCGCCAGTGGTGCCAAGCCTTAAGGAAGTGCGCAGCCCGTCAGTCTTCTTTTTTCTTTCAGTTTGTTTTTTGCTTCTTTCATGTTTTTTCTCTCTCTTTATTGCATCTTTTTGTATATAATCGTGTGTTCTTTCTCAGTTTCTTTCTCTTTTTCGCTATTTATATTTTATCTGTTTCTTTCCTTTATTTCTTTCTGCTTCTTATTTTTTGTTTCTCTTTATCTCTGTCTTTTTTCTCTTTCTGTCTTGCTCTGTTTTTTATGCCTGATTTTCTTATCTGTTTTTTTTTTCATACCTCTTCCTATCTCTCTTTCTAGGACTTCCTGTCTTTCTGTGCCTTTATTCCCTTGATTTCTCTCTCTTTGTCATCTCTCTCTCTTCCGCGTGTCTCACGCACTCCACTTCACCGAGCAGAGTTTTAGACGAACGCTCGCTCCCGCTACACACTCGGCCCTGAGGCTTGCTCAATTTATGTGGCGCATACTCACCTGCGGAGAATCGCACGACGGATTACTCAAGTTACCCATACATATAGCTTAAACTGCTTCGTTGTTAAGAAGCATATAAAAAATATGCGTAGCTTAACCTATGCAGTAACTTTGGCAAATATTTAGGCCACCGAGCGACTTCAAATCTTTTCAAGCGTGTTCATCATAAACGCTAATCTAATCGTCTTCGTTTCATCCAAAAGATCAAACGGTTTTTTTAAGTAGCTCCTTCTGGAACAAGACGTACGGTGTCTGCAAGGCGAAGGAGTCGCAATGAACAAATCACTCGCATATTTCAGGACAAAGCTGCACAACTACAAAGATTCGTCGGGCAGAAACTCTACGGCATATACTGTGGAGGAAACAAAAGGATGATTGCTTGTAATGCCACGAACAAACGTAGGGTACAAGCAAGTCTTCTCGGTGACAACCTTCAATAAAACTGACCTCAAACTCTGTAGGTTTAATGGCCTCCCCATCTCGATTCGTAGGATAAAGTTCGAACAGTGACTGAAGAATGAAATACCAGCTTCCTCCTTGACACCCCTCTAGGAATGATTGCTAAAATAAATTCACATATTTGCGCCTAAACTGCAGCTGTGATCCCAACAGAGTGACATTTTTTGTGTGCGTGGTAAATATTTAGTGATATAGTATTTCATTTGAAGAGGTGCTTGCTTTAGTTATTTGAAAGCGTTTTATATATGGTTTCGGTTCATTCTTCAACTTCGTAAAGTAGGCTTTGTGATAACGTTCTTACAACCACACAACAAAGCAGACACAACGTTTCTTTTTTATTGTGGTTCATTTTATTTGGCTATGTTTCTGCCTCTCGTCAAAGTTCGCTACTTTTCGAGAATCTTTGGCTGCTTTTCTCTTTTTCAACCTGTAAACCCTACCTGCAATGTGACTTTTAAAGCATTGCAACGGTAAGATGAACTGTGCGGACGGTGACCAAAGTTTTTGTAGTAATGAATCTCAGTGGCACAACTTTGTGTGATTTTTATACACTGCAACATATACTCGCAGTCTAATGCGTTGAAGTGTTGGGACAAAAAGTAGAGAAGGAAATAGAGATGGAAGGAAATAGGGGTTTTACGCACCAAACCACTATATGCCACAGGAGGGGGGGGGGCACTCCGGATTTGATGTGACCACCCGTGCGCTTAATTATGTATAAATACATGGGTGTTCTGCTCCATAATCCCCTACTGCCTGGAGACAAGGCAATAGAGAATTATGGCATCGATGCTCGGAATGCCAGAGGGGAATCATTAGTAGAATCCGCCAAACGCAATAATTTACGGATCTTGAGTACCTTCTACCGATAACGGTTGAACTGAAAGTAGACATGAAGGAGCCCTAATGGCGAAAGTAAGAACGAAATATACTTTATACTGAAGTGCGCACCCAGACATCGTGCAGAATGTGGAAGGGCTTGGCAAGGTATGATGCGGCGACCACAGAAGTTTCGAATTCGCGTAGACTTGAAGAAGGAACGACATAAACTGATACGCAAGAAGCCAATCAATGAGCTAGCACTGAGAGTGTAAGTACAAGAATTAAAATCTTCTTCAGAACAGATACTCGTCTACTATCGAAGAAACTGGCCTTAGCATTGACGGAATAAATATTAAACTGCGTGACGAATATCAATACGGAGTGTGCAGTGGAAGTTGGAGGTATGGTAGTTAGACAGGACACTAGCGAGCTGTCCTAGGAGGTGAATAACCTCATTAAAAAACTTCAAATCACGGAAACCTCCAAAACAACAGACAAAACAGAACTGGCAAAGCTTATGAAGTTGATTAACAGGCGCAAAGTATGTGATTGAAGAAAGTATAACACGGAGAACATTCAGCATGCTCTAAAGAGTGGAGGAAGTGTCAAAGCGGTGAAGAGGAAACTTGGGATAGGCCAAAACCAGATGTATGCACGAAGGGGCAAAGAAAGCTGAGTAACTACCAATATGAATAGGATAGTTAAAGTAGTGTATGAGTTTAACAGAAATCTGTATAGTAGGCGGGACAACCACGGTCTTACTATAAGAACTAGAAATAACCCTGATGGCGTCCCACCAGTAGTGACAGAAGTGAGGAAAGCCGTGGGCGGAATGCAAAGAGGCAAAGCTGCTGGTGAGGATCAGGTAACGTCAGATTTTCTCAAAGACGGAGGACAGATTCTCTTATAAAAACCAGCCACCCTGTTTACAAAGTGTCTCCGTATGGTTAAAGTGCCAGAATCTTGGAAGAATGCTAACATCATCTTAATACATAAGAGAGTGGATGACAAGGACTTGAAGAATTACAGTCCGATCAGCTTGCTCTCAGTCGTATACAGGCTATTTACAAATATAGCTGCTAACAGAATTAACCCAATATTTGAATTAAATCAACCAAAGGACCAAGCAGGATTTCGTACAGGATACTCAACAATCGATCACATTCATACTATAAATCAGGTGATAGAGAAATGCTCAGAATACACCCTACCGCTATATATAGCCTTCATAGATTACGAGCAGGCATTTGATTCAGTAGAGGTATCAGCAATCATGCAGATAGTGCGAAATCAGGGAGTCGACGAAGCATGTATGAACATACTGGAGGAAATATACAGCGAAATAACTTCAAACATAGGGCTCCATGAAGAAAGCGACAGAATACAAAAAAAAGAGTAACAAGGGGATACGATCTCCCCAATGCTATTTACCGCGTGCTTAGAAAAGGTTTTTTGAGAGGCCTATAATAGGAAGAGTAAGTAATACGAGTTCATGGAAAGTACCTTAGTAACCTGCGCTTCGCCGATGGCATTGCATGGCTGAGTAACTCAGGGGACGAATTGCAACTCATGTTTAATAAATTAGACAAGGAGAGCAGAAAGGTAGGTTTTAAACTTAATGTGCAAAAAATGAAAGTGTCTGCAGACAACAACCTAGGAAGAGAGCGCTTCGAGATTGGTAGCAGTACACTTGAAGGTATGAAAGAGGACGTCTACTTAAGACAAGTAGTAACCGCGGAGCTGAACCTAGAAATTGAAGTAACTAGAAGAATAAGAATGAGGTGGAGCACATTCAGCAACCATTCTCAAATAATGACTGGTAGATTGCCACAATCCCTCAGGAAGGTATATAACTGCTGCATCTTACCGGTACTTACCTATGGAGCAGAAACCTGGAGGCTTATAAATATGGTTCAACTTAAGTTGAGGACAACGCAGCTAGCAATGGAAAGGAAAATGATACGTGTAACTCTAAGGGACAAGTAGAGAGCAGAGTGTATCAGGGAACAAATGGGTGTTGAGGACATCATAATCAAAATCAAGAAGAAATGGTCATAGGCAAAGCACGTAGCCTGAAGGCAAGGTAACCACTGGTCTTTAGGGATCAAAGACTGGATTACAAGAGAAGGCAAGCGGGTGAAGGTGGGACGAAAAGCTAGGTAGGCAGATGAGATTAGGAAGTTTGCAGATATAAAGTGGCAGCAGCAAGCACAGGACCGAGTTGACTGGTGGAACATGACAGAGGCTTTTGTCCTTCAGTGGGAGTAGTCAGGGTGATGATCATAATCATGATGATGATGATGACACGGGAGTTTTGAACTTCGCCACCATCTACATGTAGCTTCAATAGTTATGAATCGAAACCCGCATGCATGAATGAAGGAATTTAAAGAGTGAAAGGGCCGGTCAACAACAGTGGCAAAGGGCAGTAAACTTTTCCTGGCTGAATAATTCTATAGCATCTCAAAAGAAATGGCACAAAGAAAACTATCAAGAAAGAGGGACAACAGTAAACTTCGTAAGTAAAGGGTACAGGGAGATTCGGTTGACACGATTCGCGAACGAATAAAACCTTTTATTGTCGAGATCATTAATGTTCTTAAGGTTGATTGATTGATATGTGGGGTTTAACGTCCCAAAACCACCATATGATTAAAAGAGACGCCGTAGTGGAGGGCTCCGGAAATTTCGACTACCAGGGGTTCTGTAACGTGCACCCGAATCTGAGCACACGGGCCTATAAAACATTTTCACCTCCATATGAAATTTAGCCGCCGCAGCCAGGATTCGATCCCGAGACCTGCGGGTCAGCAGCCGAGTACCTTAATGTTCTTGAGGTGTAGAGTACAGTTGAAGGTCTGCTGATGCAAGTCGAAGCTCCCTTTTTGATGGCACCTGCTTCCCAAACTTTTTACATGCACTGCCTACGATATTTTCGTAGTGGATAGGCTTCATCGAAAAGACAAACAAACATCAGCTCGTAAAATGCAGCAGAACGTTATTGTTTTAAGTAGTTGACATGTTCGCTCAACTTGTCGTTCACCGTGTTATTCATCCTGCTCTTTGTAAATTCATTTTAGCTAGTCGAGGGAACTTTACAAGTTGTATCCTCACTTTATGTGAACCCGTTCCCGTGTGCCTGCGTATGTACTTATGTGTTTGTTTTGTCGCAAATCAATACGACTGCATATAATCAGCGTTTGCACCAGTTTGCCATATTACTGGGTGACGCAAGCATTACCTCGAGGTGATGAGTTTCGACGTAATGCGTATGCGTAGGTGGCAGGTAGTGGTGTGGGCTTCTTAGTACTGCACCATTTTCATTTTCAATAGCGCAGCCATGTGCATCGTCAAATGTCACATTTCCTGTGTGTCCTCGATCGTTGTTGCACTGTTAGGAAGTGAAAACATACTCGTTGTCCCTGCTGCCATGTTCGGAACATTATACAGGATATAGGATAGCCAGTCCCGTTCATTATTGCTGTGCGACCTCTTGTACTCCCGTATGTGCACAACCACTTCCGCCATGTACACCAAAGACAGCTGCAACTGATGTCACCGAGTTTGGGACGCCTGAGGCAATGGGCCGTGTGCCCTTCGGCGCGTCTTTCGCACGCCGCGGGACACGATATCCGGCGCGCCTCGGATCTGGGTCGCCGGACACGGCGATGAACGGGTGACAAGGGCGCACCGTCGAGGGCGCAGCTGTCCGTGGCCCGCGCATCGGCAGCACGAAGCTGATACAACGGTGCTCATCCCACCAGCCGCGCGCCCTGTGTTTACGCACGCGGCGGTGACACACGGGGTCGGGCGAGCATTCCTCGGCGAGACCAAACACTACTCCGCCTAAAGAGAATGGGACATTCACACCCCTACCTCCTTTCTATTTCACTAGCACCCCCCCCCCCTCTACACACTAACACACTTTAACAGACGCCACAGTGTTCCTATTCGTTCCAGCGGCGATTCACACACGAATGCTCATCTGGCTCACGTCGCAATCACCGCAGTCGTGACGAAGCTCCTTCGGCTTTTACATGGGCTGATAGAGGGCTCCGAACAAGCTTCACGGCCTGAGGCTGCACAGTCAGACTCGAATTTCGTAATACGGTGCTCGAAAAGATGGGTATTAGATAAGCCACTTCTGCAGTATTATAACCAAGTTGTATAATGATGCGCCACAAACAGTGCCATAGCATGACTGCGCATCATGATGATGGAATGCACGTTAAACAACCCCAGGTGGTCAAAATTTCCGGAGCCCTCCACTACAGCGTCTCTCATAATCATATGGTGGTTTCGGGAGGTTAAACTCCCCAAATCAATCATCAAACGATCATCATGATGATGAAAAATAGGCGGATGTTTTGACGTGAAGTGGGTCATTTAATGAGATCACTTTTTATTAGTTCGCAATTCGCAAAGATATCACCAGTAACAGGGTGATGACGATTATTCGCTCGATGTATACATGAACCCCCCTCACGCATGAAGCACAGTCAACGTCGACGCGACGATATTGCGCGAGCATATCTACCAACAAGACGTGGCGATGCAGCGTTTCTGCAGTACGTGTCTACCCTGCACAATTGAATGAACATGATGAACTCAAGAATAAAGGCTTGAGACGCGTAGAATTCTAGCATTGCTGTCTTTTATTGTTTCCGGTGTGAGGCGTCTGAATTAGGTCTGAAAATTCGACATCTAAATCTGTCAAACTATATAGAAACGATCATGTCGCAATAACATTGAATACAACCGATAATTAATGCGAACACAAATGTACACGGCACACGTACTACGTATTTTTGTTGTTGTTGAGGCAATTTCGCAAAAAGGCTCACGCCCACGTACGTTTATTTCACCCATGGTCTTTCCGTGCGGCAACTTTGCAGTCTCACCAGAAATACCGGCGGCGCCGAGATTCGTGCACTATCAGGTGGCAGGTGAAACGAGGCGTCTAGACGGCGCAATGCTCCGAGTGAGACCTTTGCCCTCTCGTATCGCTGTTCTTGTAGACATTTTAAATTTCTCTTGAGCCGCAGCGTAGCGAAATACGCTACTCTCTACCGTTCATTATTCGCCAGCTTTTTGTTTGTTTGCTTTTGTACCACTTTGTATATGTACGAGGCGCGTGAGTATGTCTACGGGGCATCGTCCTGCACGAGTGTACGACGGCGAAAGGGGGCCACGAATGAGCCGGATGCGGTAGCTATTTTTGTTTTAAACGGACTTAATTTGGCGTCTCCATTACTTTACAGGTGATTTGTATTGAATCCGGACCACGGAGGAGTCCGCTGTGCGCCGACCGTTTCGGGGCGGCGCGACCGTGTCCAACGAGTTTGTCCTCTTCCAAGCGGGACCGCTACGGCCGCGTCCCGGGCTCCGTGCACGCCGCTTGACCGCAATACGGCCACTCGCGAGCCCCACATCGTGACTGAATAGTGCAGGCCGGAGAAGAAAGAAAAATGCGGGAAGAGAGTAGTGCCATAAATAGGCAATTAGTGGTCGCTTAATTACTCGGGAAGTATAAGTGAGTTTACGGGATTTGGGTTGTATCTGCAGCGCATGTCACTAAAGTGCATGTCACACAAGCTGCAGTGCATGTCAGCTTTGCACATCTTCCCCAAAGCATGCAGGGAGACGTATGCGCTGTGATTTTTTTTTTAGCGAACAGTGAGCGCACTGCAACGCTTTGTCGCGGAGAAAGGGGCCTTCAAAACTGGCAGAATAGAAACGAGAAGTTCTGTGGAATTCAGTGCATCTCTACCAAAAGCAAATTATTTCACAGTTTGACTACATTCATAGTGCGCTGCGCATAATATACTCTTTGAATTTTATTGTTTGTAGTTTCAACAAAACAAAATAGCAGAAGCCAAGTGTTAAAGGCAACAGGGGCTGTTAGGGAGTTTAAATATTTGAGTCATATATATGCTACTGCTGTCTCACCCTCTTCCGTGTGCTGAATGTATAGACAAAAACAAAAAAAAACATCGAAACATAACTTCATCGTACCTTTGCGACTTGGCTCTTCCTATATGAATATTTGGTGTAAACGAAAAGAAAATTGTTGGAAGAGCATATGATGCGCAGTGTATACACAGTCAGATGTTGAAATATTTGCTTGTCACGATAGACGTGCTGGATCACCACAATTATTTTTCTATTTGTACGGTATTCAGCAAGCAGGATAGTGATTTAAAGTGTTTAGTCACACCAGAGGAAAAGTACTAGTATATAAGATGGCTCGGACCATTAAGTGCGAAGTGATCGTATTTTGAGAGTGATCGTATTTTAAGAGCCTAAAGGCCGGAGAGAAAGGAGAAAAAATTGTGCCTCTTAGTGTCGGCTCTTATAGAACAGTTAGCCTCGATGTGGTCAAGATTTGCTATTACTGGAATCTATAGCGAGATGTGCTTGCTTATTCATACAGACTCTCGGTCTCAGTTGTATAGCTTGAAATTAGGTCAGAAGAGAGAGAGAAAGAAAGAGCTGTTTCGCGTTGCGTTGATGGCATAGTAGTAAAAACAAATCGCAGCATATTCACGGAGTTAATGATGATTAGTGGGGCGAAGTGCTGGAGGGTTTTATCGCTAGACCGTGAACCACCGCCAATATCGCCCACTACATCATAGAAGACATGACAAACACTGTATATATTTATACAAGAAATTTTGCTATTCGTAAGTGGTAGCTATACGTCGCTTCCTTTTCGCCTTCATCATAGCGGCTTTATGGTCGGTGAAGTGGTGGATCGGTGATGTGGCGTAGTGGGATGTTTGTAAGGACGAAGTAGTGGGTAATTTGCAAAGCTGGAACTATAGGTGGTCACGTACATCAAAGGATAGACAGACCCACGTCTTTAGAAGCTTCGCCCTTAAAAAGTACAAAGATGATCTGGATTGATATATATACACGCTTCTTTAGGGGCGTTGGTGAAAGATATCTAGAAGGTCACGAAAGAGGATGGGTACAGACGGAGGGGAAGGATTTGTGCAAGCCAATAATGAGATAGAGTGAAGAAAAACCCCTTCTAATTGCGAGGGGCTTGTCCCTCGCATTTAAGGGTTTGTCCCTTGTGAGGAGGTTGTCCCTCGCATTGCTATATGAGAGAGCTATAAACGATTTCCATGCTCTGTATTGTACAGCACGTTACCTATAGCGGATGCGCTTCACATAAAACGTGCATAAGCCAGGAATGGTCAATGTGCGGCCATTCTTAAGGTGTTCAACGCAAATTAAACTCGAGAACATTTAAGTGCCGCCTAGACAGGCGGCATTTAATATTGGCAGGTCTGCCCAACTAATCTATCTGCAATGTTCGGTGACGGGACTAGGCCAGAATGTTAAAAAATATTAACAAAAAGAGCTGGAACGCCCATATTTGGTCATATTCTTCGAAGACCCGTATAGGCATACCGAGCTTGTTTTTCCGGCCGCACTGCATTTACACATGCGATACGTCCAGAAAAAGTGCGACGAAATGGGTATCAAATTGAAGATTAAGTTGTAAAAGGAAATTCACCATTCCAGCGTTTGTATAGTATAATGACCTACAGGAAAATTATAGATTTTTCGGGAAAAAAAGCCTCTCGATCGAAAAAAATTCATCTTGGTCTCGCGTTTGAATCCGTGACCAAACGCCCTTTCCGGATAGGTCACTACACCAGCTGAGCTCACCAGGAGCAACGAGCAGTGTCAGTGCTAATTAACCGACAGTGGTCAATTAATGAGCCTTCGCGCTACCATTTCCAAACTACTTTGTTATCTCAGTTGACAGAGCGATGGCTCCGCAAAGGGCGCAACGCGATGGCGTTAAAGAGTTCATTTTGTGAAAATTCTGATGTCGAGGTCCGTGTCGTTGGTGGTAAGCTGAACATCGGTGTTGACCGTGACTGAAAAAAATTAAAAATATGGTAATAATGATTTTTGGTTCCACTAAGAATCGAACTCAGACCGTCTGCGTAATTATAAGCAGGTGCTCTTCCACAGATCCATACTATTGCTTAAAATTTTTTTGAAATAAATAGAAAGCCCCGTATATGCATGTTTCACTGCAAATATCGTCTAAAGACGATAGTTTTGCGTCTGGAGAGAGTGGACAAAACATTTATTTGATGTTCTGCGCGAGAAAATTGGTGAATCAGATTTTGGAGGCACTGCGTGCAGCAGAGGTGAACGCAGCAGAGGTTAACGAGCACATCGAGGTGCTCGACGCTGCATTAAAGGATTCGCAAAACTACAGCGTTCTTTTGATATGCGCCGCTTCCTACTCTCATGGACTCCAAAGCAAACTGCAAGCTCGTGCTGCGTTACAAGGAGCGCCACTGTCGCAAGCGAAAAAAAAAAATCAAAGTGCCGGAAAAGAGACGGCGAGGGAGAGAGCAGATGGCGGTACTTTTACAGAGTATAGGGGTTTTACGCAGCATGAGACATGAGCGCCATGTGGTAGTTATCTTGGAAAGTGAAAGGATGGCGTCTAATATAGCAAGCGCGCGGCTTGCACGCGCAATCTAGGGGGCCATAATGCGTAGAATGGAAGGTGACAGGTACGTGTTATGTCTTAGCAAAACGTACGAAAGACCCGCCTTTTCGAGTGATGTATTGTCAGCACAGCGTAACACACGCAATTCTAAGGACCATTGCGTAACACACGCAATGGTCCTTAGAATTACTTATGTGTGCCTTTTATAGTACAAATACGGCTAGAGTATATTAACGTGTTGATGTTCTGCCTCAAATATGCGCAACATTTGCTTTTGAAATGATGTAGTACGCACAAGTATGGGCGCAGAAACCAGATTTGGTGGGCGCGACGGATGTAATTATATATTAGCCGCTTCGGGTGCCAAATAGTCACGTCTACTGACAGATAGACCAACCAAAGTATCCCAAGAAAGACTAAAAAAATCACAACATATCCACAAATTGAATGATGACGAGTGGGGCGAAACGTCCCTTAATTCGTCCATGCTTTCGTCCGTGCATTCGTTCATCCGTACGTGCGCCCCTTTGTGCGTCCATTCGTGCGTCCATTCGTGCGTCCGTGCATCCGTCCATCTAGTAAACACTTCAAGTACCGCCATCTCGCTTCTTTTTATTATATATCCATCATAGACAAGAACCGCCATCTAGCGGACAAACGAGAGTATGTACAACGTTTCTGCTGTCAGTGCTTTGTTACCACGGAGAGCCTGATAATGACGCCGTGTTACGTTTTTCGTAACATGTGGACATGTGGATATGTGCCCTAGGGCGAGTATGTGCCACTGGTATGCGGGTATATATATGTGCCACAGGTTGCGCAATACAACGGGTAACTCACAAGCCACGCCATAAGAAGCTTTGCCTCTAAAAAAAAAGAAAGCATGAATACCATGTAGTGGAAGGAGTCTGTTTAATGCATATTGCGGAGCAAAAACGCAGAATGGCCAGGCATTCGAACATGTGAATTGCGCATCGAGTGAGTGTTTCAATGTCGCACCCATTACCAAGCGCCGAAACATATTTAATCATCATCAGCTGCAAAAGAGCCAACAATGTGAGCAGCTGCGTACGTTCACGTGTTGCTTTAAGGACGCGTATAGTGGGTGAACCCTTCGCTGATTCACGAAAGAAGTAATTACGGCGTAGTGGGAATTCGGAAAGTGCACTTGCAGTACGCATTCTATGATAGTTTGAAAGGACCAATATTACACGCACAGAAGTTCGTTTTCGTGCGGCACGGTTGAAGCCTGCTCCGAGAACCGAAGCCAGGTAAGCAACGTCGCCTCTTTTTCACGATGCCATGGCGCATGTGCCCTTTCCGGAGCGGAAAAGACGCGAGACCTCTTCGTCTAGGAGGCATTCCTTCTGCCTACATCGGTTTTTCTAGCTCTTACCAAAGTGGCAGTGGGTAGCACTGAAAAGTGGCGAATTGAGACGGCGTAACGCACGGAGCCCGATTACGCTATCGCGTTCTAATCCAACGTCTATGCTTCAAGGCAAAGCACGAACGTCTTCCAATGTATTTTTTTTTGGTTTCGTTTTCAACTATGCTCTTCTTACAGAGAAATCAGCATCAATTTCTTTGCAACTTTGTACTTACAAACGAGTGGGTGGAAATATTCCTTTTGGTAACTGTTCCTCGTCGCTTCGAAATTCCGCAGAACTGATTTAACAACATTGGTTATCGTGAGAGCATTGCTACGCCAAACGGGACATCCTTCATTTTGAAAATGGCCACCAATATACGAATACTCTGTTGATTATATATATATATATATATATATATATATATATATATATATATATATATATATATATATATACATATATATATATATATACTGAAGTACATATTTTTTGAGAACAATAACAGTGGTGTTTATTTCGACAGTTTCGGCTAGCCCTGGCCAAAACTGTCGAAATAGACACTTCCACACTTCCCCGCTGTTACTGTTCTCACGAAGGATACACTTCACATTTTTCTTGCAACGCTTCGGTCACTTTCATCATGACGCCCGCCTGCACATTATATATATATGCAAGAAAGAGACGACGAAACTTTCGTGGAAGCGTCTTTACTAAACGTTTTCAGCTGGTGGACCAGCCTTCGTCAGAGCTGGTCCACCAGCTGAAAACGTTTAGTAAAGACGCTTCCATGAAAGTTTCGTCGTCTCTTTCTTGCATACAATACGTCGGGTCCAGCGTGAATGACGTTCAAATAATCTGGTATATATATATATATATATATATATATATATATATATATATATATATATATATATATATATATATATATATATATATATATATATATATATATATATATATATATATATATATATATATATATATATATCGTACAGGAGCGTGTGTATAGTCCAGGAACTTCTTATGTGCAAGCTAAATTTTGCGGCAATCGTGCGGGTCGTTCAATTGGGCCCGATAGGGCAGCAGAGGTAGAAGCGTCCTTGTGTGAGCTCACGAAGCCGGTTCCGCATAACAGGGCATTCATTCGTGAAATTTCTTGTAACCACTGTCCACAATCACGCAGCAGCGGAGCTGAGAGAGACGTGGAAGAGGGCGGAAGACCATGTATACGCCTGTACGTTGAAAACATTCCAGACGAAAGGACACTACTAGGCTGAAGGCTGTCTTTAACACACATACTCGCACGACTAGATCCATTTGTGTATACATCAACATCAGGGAGAGTACGCAATGCATATTGTTGTGATCGGCCCCCATGTCTGGGCGCCGCTTGGACGCGTGGAATGGTTCCGGCTTCGCAGCGCGTCCTGAGACGTCCAGAATCGGCAACAACACAGCAGTAGTACTGCGAATTCCTTAGAGTCGTCGACTCGTCTTGCCAAAAGCCCTTTGGGCACGCACGACCGACGGATTACCGAGGGGGGGCTGTTCGCTGTCTGGGCTGCCTAGAAGGAGTGGTCATTGCTTGGGTCGTCAACATTCAGCGGACAATGAGCCGAGCGCTTTGTATCCATCTTCGGGGACATTCCTCACGTTCCATGGCGCCTTTCCCGAGCGATGTCTCCTCGAAGAGTCATCTCGGCGCGTACGACTCCCCGTTCTCGCACTGTGCCAGTGGTGTCGTGTATTGTGTGTGTTACACCCTCGCCGGGCAGCGAACTGGGCGGGCCTCTCCTCCCTTCCTGGGTTGGAAAGGAGGCGGTGTGACTTTCTCCCTTCGGGGGCATAAAAACGCGAGCGCAAGACGCTCGGAGAGAGAGCTTCCTTCCATCATCTAGTATGATGCTTACTCCATGTAACACGCTACCTTCAACATCATGTAAAATAGTGTAAATAAATCGTTCAAGTTATCAGCTCCGGCTCCTCGGCCCGTCTTCGCCCTGACCCTTGGATGGCTCCGGGCCCGACAAATTCCCCCAGTCACGACAGTGGATGGCAGCGGTGGGATGATCTGCGCAGGAATTCGACTCCGGCTTGGTGAGTGCACGACCTTTTCTCCTTGAGAGTTGCCAGGCTTAAATTAGTTCTTCCTGGTAACAAGAGTGTTGGAAGCCTGTTCACGGGAACCTTGCTTCAACGCTTTCCCTTGAGAAACTTGTCGGCAGAAAAGTAGCGGCCATGGCTTGGAGAAAGTTGCACAGATCGGACCTAGACGTGATATGCGGGGAATTCGGGATTGATTGCGGGAAACATCTTAAAAAGGCGGAAGTCATCAGGGCTATGGAGGCAAGCAGAGATGACGAGGAGATCGTGGAGTTGTGGGAGGATATAAAAAAAAAGGGAAGATCAGGAGCGCGAGCGCGAGCGCCAAAGGGAAGAGCGCCATAAAGAAGAGCAGGAACGCGTGCGCGAGCGCGAGCGCAAGCACGAACTGGAGAAAAAGCGCCTAGACTTAGAAATAGCTCGGGCAACTACCTCAGGAGGCGCAACACTCAATGCTCCAGTAAGTAAGGCACCAAAAATAAAAGACCTCCTGAATCCTTTTAAGATGGGAGAGGATATCGGGTTATTTTTGGTCAATTTTGAGAGAAGTTGCGAAGGCAAGTTTGAGCGTGAGTTATGGGCACAAATGCTCTTGACCGTGCTTCCATGCGAGGCAGCGGATGTACTGGCTCGTTTGCCGCGAGAGGAGGCGAATGACTACGATATTGTAAAGCGTGCGCTACTAAAGAGGTATCGGCTGTCTGCTGAAGCTTTCCGACGACGTTTCAGAAATAGTAGCAAACGTAGCAGTGAATCATTTGCCGATTTTGCATACAGTCTGAGGTGCAATCTCACTGAGTGGCTTAAGGGCGAGGGAGCTTTTGGAGACCATGACAAGGTAGTCGAGTTGATTTGCACGGAGCAATTCCTGAACGTTCTAAGTGACGAAGCACGCTTATGGGTATTAGATCAGCCCGGGGAAAAGAATTTGGAGCGTACCGCAGAACTGGCTGAAGAGTACACCATGAGGCGTGAGGAAATAAGAGAGCGCAACAAACCCACAAAGAAACCGTACCGTGAGAATTTTAAGCAGTCTGAGCGCAACAGTTATGCCCCTATTGCACCAGGAGGGACGAATGAAAAAGACACGCACGGGGAATCGACCATGAGTGGACGCGCTGGCAAAGAGAAAGAACAGGATAAGAATCGCGACAGAGCATTTGAGGCAAAGAAACCCATTGTGTGCTATCGATGTAATGAACCGGGGCACTTAGCAGTGGGTTGCCGTAAGGAAAAACTCGTTTTCTCCCTTTTTAACCATACTGATGAGAACATGAGGTTACTTGAACCGTACTTAAGAGAGATGACTGTCAATGGGCAAAATTGCCGGGTTCTACGCGATTCCGCGGCCACTATGGATGTAATACACCCATCTTACGTGCCCGCGGATGGGTTCACCGGAGACTGCGCGTGGATCAGACAGGTAGCGCAGGAAGACAGTGTGTGTCTGCCAGTGGCCAAAGTCCTCATCAAGGGTCCCTTCGGAGAACTGGAAACAGAGGCTGCCGTGTCACAAAGTTTGCCGAAGCAGTACGGTTACCTTTTTTCTAACCACTCGGAGGACCTGTTAAGAAAGAAAGGTCTGAGCTTTGGAGAACACACTGTACATCCTCTAACGCGGTCTAAGGCAAAGGAGATCGCAAAGGAGCTCGGCAGTTCCCAAAATAGAGAGGCACAGGGCCCCGACGAAACAAGGGCAGACGCGAATCAGGAGAACGTCCCGAGCGATGGCGAAAGCAGCTTTAAGAGTTCCAGTGAGGCCAGCGAGGAAGTTAACCTTCTTTCCGTGCCACCTTGCATGGGCGGGTTCTTGGAGCTATCGAAAGTAAGCCCGGAGGTTATCGCTGCGGAACAGGCCGAGGATAAAACGCTGCAAAAGTTGAGCGATATGGTGGAGGAGGGGTTGGCGCGGAAGAACGTCTTTTTGCACCGCCGCGCCGGAATTTTGTACCGTCAGTACAAAGACTCGAAGGGGGTGCACTATGATCAATTAGTGGTTCCACAGAAATATCGAGCCAAAGTACTGGAGCTGTGTCACGGTGGCGGGTGGTCGGGCCATCTTGGCAAAAAGAAAACGAAGACTCGTCTACTTAGGGAGTTTTATTGGCCCAATTGTTTCAAGGATACCGAGAGGTATGTGCAATCCTGCGATGTGTGCCAAAGAATAGGCAAAGCACACGACCAGCAGAAAGCGCCCTTAAAGTTGGTGCCACTCATTAGTGAACCTTTCCGCCGCCTTGTCGTGGACGTTGTGGGCCCCCTGCCTGTGACAAAGTCAGGGTACCGCTACATCTTAACCTTGATATGTCCTGCCACAAAATTCCCGGAGGCGGTTCCCTTGAAGGAGCAGTCATCTGTAGAAATAGTGGATGCTTTGCTTTCAGTGTTTTCGAGAGTAGGCTTCCCGTCAGAGTTACAGAGCGACCAGGGCAGTGTGTTTACTAGCGCACTAACTACCACATTCTTGGAGAGGTGTGGCATTAGGATAATACACAGTTCCGTCAGACACCCTCAGAGCAATTCAGTAGAAGCATGGCACTCGGTTCTCAAAAGGGTCTTACGGGCATTGTGCTACGAGAATCGGAAAGATTGGGAAGCATGCTTGCCAGCCACCATGTTTGCCCTGAGGTCTGTGCCGCACGAGGCCACCGGCTTTAGTCCCGCTGAGCTAGTATATGGGAGATCTCTAAGGACCCCACTTCGCATGCTGCGAGAATCTTGGGAAGGGAGAGGTGAGGATCCCACTGTGATCGAGTATGTGTTGGGCTTACTCGGGCGACTTCAGACCTGCAGAGAACTCGTTGAGGCGAACATGACAATAGCGCAGCTTAAAGCAAAACGTCTGTACGATAAGAACGCACGTCAACGTTCGTTTTCAGAAGGAGATCAGGTGATGCTTTTAGCATCATCTAAAGCGAACAAGCTCGCGGTTCAGTGGGAGGGCCCTGCGAAGGTTATGCAGAAGTTGTCGGACACCAATTATGTGGTCAAACTACCGGGAAGGCGGAAAGAGGTAAAGATTTACCATTCAAACTTGATGAAACCTTACCACCAGCGGTCAGCAGTAGTTCAACTCGCGCTTAACGTTCCGGAAGAATTAGAGACAGATTTTCCTTTTCCCGGGCAGGCTTCTAATTCTCAGTCCCTCGACATCTTGCTAGACACGGTCACCAGTAACTCGAATTTGAATGCAGAACAGAAAAGAGAACTGGAGAACCTACTGCGCGAGTTTGAGGGAGCTTTCGTCGACAGGCCAGGAAGAACCGATTTAGTTGAGCACGACATTGAACTAACTTCTAGGGAACCCATTCTTTCACGGCCTTATCGCGTGTCACCCAGGCAAAGGGAAATTCTCGCACGCGAGATTCAAAGAATGTTGGAAATTGGTGTCATCGTCCCGTCGGAGAGTGAGTACACCTCCCCTCTAATACTGGTGGAAGCACCCGGGAAGGAACCGAGACCCTGCATCGATTATCGGAAACTGAATGCTGTCACGCGAGACCAGCTGTACCCTATTCCCAACGTAGAGGAGAGAGTGGAAACTGTCAGCAGGGCTCAGTACGTCTCCACGCTAGACCTCACACGCGGCTACTGGCAGGTGCCTATGACCGAAGGAGCCAGTAAATACGCAGCGTTTATCTCCCCCTTGGGCACTTTCCGACCCCTGGTCATGAGTTTTGGGCTCAAAAACGCGCCCTTTTGCTTTTCACGGCTCATGGATCGTGTGCTGGCGGGAGCAGAGAACTACGCTGTTCCTTATCTAGATGACATTGCAGTGTTTTCGGACAGCTGGGAAAAACACCTGAGCCACTTGCGGGACGTCTTGACGCGCTTAAGGAACGCGGGCCTCACTGTTAAAGCAGAAAAGTGTCAATTGGGACAGGCGGAAGTAGAGTATCTAGGGCACATTGTTGGGCGAGGATGCCGGCGGCCCCACGAGGTAAAACTTGCCGCCATCGAGAACTATCCCCGACCTGTCACTAAAACTGATATCAGGGCCTTTCTAGGCCTCACTGGATATTACCAACACTATATCCCCAACTATTCACAGATCGCCAGTCCTCTGACCGACAGTTTAAGGAAGGGAGAGCCCGTTAAGGTCCAGTGGGACGAGTTAAGGGAAAGTTCGTTCCAGGCTTTGAAGGCAGCACTGACGTCTCAACCGATTTTACGAGCTCCGGATTATAACCGACCTTTTGTACTTCAGTGCGACGCTAGTGAAAGGGGTCTTGGGGCTGTTCTGAGTCAGCGAGATGAAAGTAGAGAGGAGCACCCCGTGCTTTTCATTAGTCGTAAGCTTTCAACACGTGAGGAGGCTTATAGCACCTCAGAGAAAGAGTGTGCATGCTTAGTATGGGCTATTCACAAGCTTCGGTGCTACTTGGCCGGCTCGCCCTTTCTTGTCGAGACAGATCACTGTCCCTTGTCATGGCTTCGGAATATGTCGCCTAAAAATGGCCGCCTACTGAGATGGAGTTTGGCACTGCAAGAACATAATTTTGAGATCCGCTACAAAAAGGGGCGGGATAATGGAAATGCCGATGCTCTCAGCCGAGGCTTCCTGTGATAAGGAGCAAGCGCATTCCGATTGAGTTACGACAGCCAGTGTTTTTATTTTGTTATGTCATTCCGTGTATCTTTTCGTTTTTCGTTTTGGATTTTTTTTTTTTTTTTAACCTTTACTGCATGGTGAACCTGTTACTTAGTCTGCCTGCCAAGGCCAGACGTTGAGAAAGGGATATAATTTGTTAGTTGAGTTTCCCGACCTTCTCACTTCTCACTCGCCATTTGCCTCAAAGCTATGCGACTTGCGGCTTGAGTGCAATTTATTTAAGGTAAATTCTTCAAAACTTTAGGAGCGATGCCATATTGCTTTGTTTAGGGACGTTCCGAGCAACGTTCTAGTGTGGCTGCTTTTATGCCGACAACGGGCTAAGAGTTCAGTAGCCTGGCATATCTCGGGAGGGGTGGTGTACCGCCTTGTCGCTGCTTGGGTACTGTGCGGATTTGATCACTAATGTCAGTCCCAGCCTTCGACCTGCGGGGGCCCCTTCGACGGAGAAGCACTACTTACGGACCTGCTGACCCCACTTGAGCGAGAGAGAAAACCTGAGCCGCAGCCGTTCCAGAGCTGCTGCGCTGCCAGGCCTCTTCAAGGTGCAGCGTTGGGCTGCCCATCTACGAGTCCTTTTCCCGGCGGCGGACGAGCTGTTGTGATCGGCCCCCATGTCTGGGCGCCGCTTGGACGCGTGGAATGGTTCCGGCTTCGCAGCGCGTCCTGAGACGTCCAGAATCGGCAACAACACAGCAGTAGTACTGCGAATTCCTTAGAGTCGTCGACTCGTCTTGCCAAAAGCCCTTTGGGCACGCACGACCGACGGATTACCGAGGGGGGGCTGTTCGCTGTCTGGGCTGCCTAGAAGGAGTGGTCATTGCTTGGGTCGTCAACATTCAGCGGACAATGAGCCGAGCGCTTGTATCCATCTTCGGGGACATTCCTCACGTTCCATGGCGCCTTTCCCGAGCGATGTCTCCTCGAAGAGTCATCTCGGCGCGTACGACTCCCCGTTCTCGCACTGTGCCAGTGGTGTCGTGTATTGTGTGTGTTACACCCTCGCCGGGCAGCGAACTGGGCGGGCCTCTCCTCCCTTCCTGGGTTGGAAAGGAGGCGGTGTGACTTTCTCCCTTCGGGGGCATAAAAACGCGAGCGCAAGACGCTCGGAGAGAGAGCTTCCTTCCATCATCTAGTATGATGCTTACTCCATGTAACACGCTACCTTCAACATCATGTAAAATAGTGTAAATAAATCGTTCAAGTTATCAGCTCCGGCTCCTCGGCCCGTCTTCGCCCTGACCCTTGGATGGCTCCGGGCCCGACAAATTCCCCCAGTCACGACAATATCTGTATGCAACCCAAAGGTGGGCCGAGGTTCAAAAGCAGTCATTCGCTTCACTCACACAAGGAGTTTGAATTCTTGATAGTGGAGAGACCAGTGTCCATAACAACATCGAATGCCGCTTTAATTCATTCGCGAATGTGACCAAATTCTACGACCGGCTGCAGTAGCGAAAAGTAAATAGAAGAGTAAATGACAAAAATTGTTTAAAAGTGAACGCTAACATTTAAAGTGCAGTTTTAAGTCAGTTTCAAGGGGTGAAACGCAGTCAGGAGTGTCATAAATACATCAAAACAGTGGCACTTATCTAGGTGGCTTAAAGCATGTCATATGAATTGTCACGTTAGTTTGATGCTTTAAGCTTTAGTGGGTAGGCGAGATAAGAAAATTTGAAATACTAATCCGAAACAAAACAGAAACATAGTGAGGTGCGAGGCTCCGGTGTTTACTACAGCCTTGAGAGGACAGCGTTCTCCCATTGCTACAGGCAGCGTCCATCGCGGAAAGATCTTCTCGTCAGCCAACGCTCCGTCTCATTTTCCACTCGGAGATGAGCTGTTATTTATTTAAAAAAAAGTGGGGGGAGGGGGGAAGAAAGTTGAAGAAAAGGTAGGAAAAGGGGGGAAGAGTGCACGATAACTACATGTCTCTCTCACGGGCGAGCACGTATTCTCGCGAGCTTTTCCTTAGTAAACGCGACCTATTTGCCACTTTCTTTACCGTGACGAGCGATCACATAAGACATTAAGACTACTTATGACAACAGGATACTGCGACAGTCCGAGCGCATATATAAGGTGCTTCGCAACTAAAATCGGGATTTTCGTTTTCCTTCTCAATAACTATCCAATGGGGCAAAATGGCAAAGTGGTCATTTATCAAGTCATGGGTAAGCATTAAAAAGCTCCTGTCGGCTGGTTGTGAACGTTCGGGAGGTTAGCTTAATTTTGTAAGAGCTAGTTGACAGCGTCTTTTCCGCCTTGTGTGGACAATCATAGGCACATGCGTAGGGCATTCGATCAGATTAGTCGAAACTTCATCACAACGCCCCCACTCACCAATTCATTGATCGAGTTTGAAAGAAAACAAAATGGGTGCTAAAACAAAAATGAAGCGATGCGTACCTCTGACAGCATTAGATTCCGGGATTTTCGGGAGTAAAGGTGAGAAGTAAACAACTTATGAATGAAACATAAGAAGCCCGTGAATGCTATCATCGCAAAAAAAAAAAACCTCTCACGTTCAATACATTGTGCTATATTGAAACAATTACGCGACAGAACCGACTAAACAAAAGTATGGAGCAAAGATGGTGCTGTCCCCTTTCATCCGCCTTCTCTGGGCGCACACCTATGCATGTCACTAAAAAAAGAACTCATCACTGCACCATATGATACCATATGATTATCCTCAGACACATCCTCATACACTGCCTGTACGCTCCAGCGGGGCATTATGACTGACGAACCGCAATATGACTGACACGACACGCGAATCTTTCCCATTTTAACCGTGCGCTGGCTCGTATTGCACATGCACGAACAGAGCCACTTCACTTTGCTCTTTCTCCGTGTAACGCCGGCGCCAAATTCTACTGTCATCGAGCAGCTCTGTTCTTAAGAAATGGCGCTGCGCCTATGATGCCGTATACGCGCCGCCAGTATGGTAAACACAGGCGTGCACAGGCGGCGACCAGTTCGCCGTTGCGTGTACACAGACGGTCGTGATCTGAGCGACGCCAGAGGAGCGTCGCGACTCGTGACGTCTGGCCGCGGCCTCGGAGCCCGCCGTCGTGATTCACGAATCGTAGGGCGAGACCCACCAGGTGGCCCTTGCCTTCCTTCTAGGTTCCCTCCATTTTGTTCATTGCACGGCACGTATGTATGACGGAAGTGTTGTCTAGTGCGTTTCTGTTGGTGTAGTCACCGTGTAGTTATACAAAACGAACGCAGACAAACCATACTGGAAATAGGGATGCGGGGAGACAACAGAAAAAAGTATGAATGAAAAAAAAACTTGCTAGTAATAATTGACAAGCTCGCTAGCGTGCGCTGTTTTTCGAACGAATAATCACAGTCTAGGAAGTCGTAACCAGAGAATGGTGCTCGTATCGTGATGATCTATCGGCGATGGATCAAAGCACGGCGAGGTGACTTGAGCCATCACGAATTGTAAGTAATCGGAACCCCCTTCGCGCAAAGTGGCGTGTAAGCGTGCGTGTAGTTGCACTAAAGAACCATGCAAGGACGCCGCCGAGGGCTTCTTTAGTTGTCTACAAGCGCAACCTTTTCTTACCATTGACCTCAGGAAAAGGCAGCTAGACAGATGCGATTATTTTCCGCGCGCACAAGACGAGCGTCCAAACTGTGCTGATACTTCCCTGCTATGACGACAACTTGCAACTTGCACTAACGGCACATGCTTCGTATATTTCAATTTTGACAGGCGAAAAATCACAATGCGTAACGTGAACGTCGATAACGAAGTTTTCACCTCTACTTGCGACTTGTTTCGTCTCGTTTGTTTTAATGTAGACCCAGTTCGCAAAAGTGTGCTCCGTTACACTGCGAATGTGCTTAGAGGAAAAGCTAAACCAACGTGGCGTTCATTCTTGGTTTTCGTTCGGTGCGAGATGCTTTTAGCTTACAGCTACAGCCGGAAAGAAACAGAAAAAAAGTCACGATGGTTGACGTGTGGCTGTAACTCTGGACAAACGTTTGTGAAATGCGAAGCGGAAATCAGACACTCCCATCAGACACTCCCAACTGGTCATGAAACTGTTCACTTTCTATACACAGATCTAGATCCAGATAAGCCTTTCCACGTCTACAGCTCGTAGGAAAGTTTTTGCTGAAGCTATAGAAAACGCAGAAACTCTCAGCTTGGGAGGCTTCTAAATTCCCCTAACAGTAGCTAAACTATGACTTTTCATCCGCCCCACTAATTTCATTCTCCGCGTCACGCAAGTCGTGCTTGGGTGTTGGGCGTGATGGCACATTTGTGTGGAACTGAGACGACGAGACGAACGTGATAGAGGCGTAATTGAGTCGGCCCTGGCCTCGTCCGCCAATTGAAATTTGTCCGGCTAACCGGTGAAACCAACCGCGCTCGCCTCTCTCCTTGAATCCGCCTCCTCCGAAAGAGCAGATACGACGGCGCGCGCCCGAAGACACGACTCGGTGAAAAGCGTGCGCCGGTAAGAAGAAAGGAAGGTGGGGAGGGGGGAGGCTTGTTTAGAATCTGCGAGTGTGAAAAACGCTTTTGCATACATCACGTCTTTAGAACAGCGATACAAACGACACGGGCTCAGTGGCTGGGTGGCCCTCCCACCGGCGCGCCGCGTGCAGTTCGCTGTTCAAACGCCAGGTCTTCTAGCGAGCAACCACAACCGCTGTAGGACAGCGCTTGTGCGTGGAGACAAAAGAGACCCGCGGGGAGCCCCGCCCACGCGTTACGAGTCTTGGACGCGGCCAGTGCGCACCTGGGTCGCATCGCCGCCGGCCAGAGAGAAAGCGGAACCTCGGTGGTCGCCGACGCGCGCGAACGACGATGAGCAAGGTGCGCAAGGGCGATGCGGCACTGGCGCCCAGGCGAGATTCGAGGCGCATGCAAGTGCTCATGGTTGAGGACTTCGACGTGGCGCCGTCGTCCGTCGAAGAGGACACACCTCGACGTCGGGAGGTGGACAACGGTGGCGTGGTCGTCGCCTCGGACTCCGACGTCGAGGAAAACTGCTCGGACGCGGGCGACGAGCGGCCGTGCAGGTCAACAGTTGCCGTTGACGAGATCCACTGGCCACTGGGCGTGCTCCAGGAGCAATTCCACATCCTCCAAGAACGCATTGTGGATGAAGTTCGAAGGGTGATGAGGGAGGAGTTCTACGAAATGCGCATGTCCGTGAGTATACGTGAGGAGCACGCGTGTCAGCGGTCGCGGCTAAAAGGTTGAACAACAAGATATCATCCACAGTCGCTTAGCCAAGAGCAACACCCAGGAAATAGTCACAATATGAATGAGCCCCGACGGAAGTTCGGCATCCAGATTTAAGGGTGGTGCTGCTCCATGCGGCGGGAAACTTGTGGATATAGTTTTTTGTCAAATGTACCAGCGTTGAAACTTCCAAGCTTAGAAGTTGTCCATTCGCGATTAACTTCTCGTTACATCACCGCTACCTAATGAATCGTCTGGGCGCGAAATAGCGAATCTGATTTCAGGCGACACATATTTTGCTGTCCGCTCGCTCTTCGAGAGCGAAGCCAGAGCATTCAGGTACACGTTCATTCCTCTTCATCACCAGCCTGACTACGCCGACTGCAGGGCAAAGACTTCTCCTATGTTCTACCAATCAACTCGGTTCTGTGCTTCTTACTTCCACGTTGTACATCTCAACGGCCCACGTAACTTCATGTGACCCCCCCCCCCCCATGCGTTTGCGTTCTCTAGCAATTCAGTCAATTACCCTTAGTGACCAGTGCTTGTCCTGCCTACGCGCTATGTACCCGGCCCATGTTAATTTCTCCTTGATTTCAATTATGATGTCTATGAAGTCCGTTTGTTCCCTGACCCACTCTGAGGACAAAGCAGCGAGCACTTTAAAGGAAAAAGATAGGTGTAACCATAAGATAAAGAAAGAGTCGAGCGGGTCGTTTCTCTTCACCAGAATGCAAAGAAAACGCTCGATGGACGCAAGATGCACACTGACCATGCCTGCATATGCTCCTCCATCGTGTGTTTTCTTTCGTACTTTGCAGCTAAACATAAACAGCGAGGAGATCATATACGTAACAAGTGAAGTATCACTAAAGAACTCCGCGAACGTAAATACGGAGAATCGCAACAGTTTACGTGCTGCCCGAGTGAAAACGCACGCGTATGTCGGGCCGCAAATGCGCGCAACGTATTCAATTCCAAGTTTACATGTACTGTACGTGCCTTCAACGCTAATGCTGTCGTTCAGACTTTACATAAGCCAGTGCACTGGCAGACTGTGCAAGGCGCCGAAGAATGGGAGAATCTGATTTCACACGCGCACTCCCCCCCCCCCTCACCCTGTACCCACCCTTGTAACTGTCGTTAACTATCTATTTCTTATGGCATCGTCAATTTCTGCAGCACTGCGAAAGTGCTACAACATGGTCGCGATTTACAGCACTCGAAGTGTATTTCGGAAGTTGTTAAGCAACAATAACGATAGTTGGACTTGAAAATACAGAGTGAAATTGGCTCAGTCTTCTTGGTATGAAGCTTTGTAGAGGTGACTTTGCAGAGATCGTGAAATAACAGATCTATATATACGACGTTATGGTCGAAGACGGCAGTAACTTACGCGTGCGCCAGGAGAATGAGGTAATATAAAAAAAATACAAGAAAAGAGCGGTGTGAAATATTCGAAATGCCATAAATTTCGCGCAGACCAGCAAGGCCTGATATCATATATAGTTATGGAAGCTTTTGCATCAAGCCAGGCGTGAAACCGAGGAACACCAGGTCGAGTAGATGTATTAATTTACACAGAGGTGTAGCTAAGGAAGTCCAGATGTCCGAGCACCCCTCCGAAATTGTTACCTCTTATGGAAGGAGAAAGCAAGCTACGAGTCCAAACAAACACGAAACCAGTCCATGTTTGTACGCCTTTATTCTCGACAAATACCTACCAGTTAGCTCAACTTTCTTGTTACGCCTTATAAATATATCTCAAGATTCAGAAGACTGATAGTGATTGCTTCGCATTCTTCTTTTCCGGTCGTATTAGCAAGGCACGGCACCTCTGCAAAGTATACGCCCTTTGAACTGTGGCATAATTTCAGAATATTTCGGTTTTGTTTTACCGTTGTGCGCTGCTTGCAAGCACTACAATGCTTTTTTTTTTCGCACGCGCTTATACAAGATAAACATGCACTCGACAACGGCACTTCGGCTTGTGAACGGAAAGCTTGTGAAATGACGAAAAGGGAACCTTGGAACCACGTACGCAAATGCTCGAACGCGCAGCGGCCTAGAACAGAAAGAGTGGCACGTTCTGCTTCCTCTATTTTTTGAGTGAGTTTGTTCTGTCGCGTTCGGCATTTTGACAAACCAGCGAAGCGGAGACGGTGTTCCGGAGCCACGCCTGCCGCACACACGTGTGTGTGGGTCGCTGCGGTGCGCTGCGCCGTGGCGTTTGTTCGACGGCTCACCTCGTGGCTTTCGCAGATGGCGACGCCGCCGGAATCTCCCGCGCCGGGCTCGCCGGTGCCGCCGACGTCATTCGATGGCCAATTCAAGGCGTTCGCGAAGTTCGGCGACAGCAAGAGCACGGGCGACGCCATCACGCTCTCGAACAGCGACAAGTGGTTCAAGCAGGCCAAGGTCATCGACGGCAAGAAGATCACCACCACCGACACCGGCATCTACTTCAAGCAGGTCGCAAAGTGAGTGATCATTCCCACGGTGTGACGCACTGCGGCATCAGTGTTTCAAACCAGTTTTGGGAAATAACCTACTCCAATGTCAAACTTTTCGCGGGCCGTACTTTACCCTTCACAACTTTTTTCATTGCCCTACGTTTTACCATACACCTAGATATAGCTCCGCGTGTAACAATGATTACGTACGGATAACGTACAGTCGCAATTTTCTTTAGACTGAACAAGGGAGTGCGTGGCTTTCGGAGCTCCCAGCGTTGTTAAGCGGTGGCACCCAGAAGCATCGCTCATGCGCAGTGCGGCCGGGCTGCGAAAATGATACCGGGGCGTGCAGTGAGTCAGGCGAGCTAGCGCGTGTCGTCTGCTGCACGCACACGGCAGTAGGAAAGCCGGGTGCTTCAACGTGGCAAGAGTCTTGAATTTCGATGTATGCTCCACCTAACTCACAAATAAACGTTATGTTTTCAAGATCATCGTTGATTTGTCGCTGGGCGCTTTGCCCGACGCACACTTTGTGTTGCAGCATGGCCTGGCACCGGGCCACACTGCAAAACATATTATGAACGTGCACACGGAAAATCGCCAGGTCGCGGTGCTCTTCTGGCAAGCTTGAGCATTTGTGAAAACGTATGACAATATACATAAAATAGGCAATGGTGCGGCACTCTGTTAACGCGGCGGCTGCGGAGAAACCGAAGGTTCAACAAGAGTGGCAGAATCTTCGAGCGCATCGTTACTTTGTGCCAGCGTTGTACTCCTCAAAACCTTCCAGAACAGTGGCAACAGCAGTGCTCTTATTTTTCAAAGGGGAACATGACAAAATACTAATGTAACATAGAGGTAAGCTATTTCAGATTACTGATACAACTTCCTTAAACTAATTCATATTTCGTGGAACGTACACCAAATGACCTTTCGGGTAATTGTGTTCCTTTACTTTTTCTTTGTACTTCTACAAGAACGCAGGAAAAAGACGAAAACCAAGTGACATGGCAGGCACAATTAATGCGCCAATTGAACTGAAATCATCTAAGCTTCAGTAGCCATGCCCCGCCGCGGTGGTCTAGTGGCTAAAGTACTCGGCTGCTGACCCGCAGGTCGCGGGTTCAAATCCCGGCTGCGGCGGCTGCATTTCCGATGGAGGCGGAAATGTTGTAGGCCCGTGTGCTCAGATTTGGGTGCACGTTAAAGAACCCCAGGTGGTCGAAATTTCCGGAGTCCTCCACTACGGCGTCTCTCATAATCATATGGTGGTTTTGGGACGTTAAACCCCACAAATCAATCAATCAGTAGCCATAATATTACGATCCCCAAGGATGCCGAAAATCAGTTAGCAGACGACACACAAGCACAGCGGTGACGTAATGCGCGTGAAGGGAAGCTACCCTCCTCCCGCATGAGCGCAGATACTGTGACGTTTCACCAGACGGCGCTAGTAGTGCCGCAAGCCACGCGCTTCTGTGTTCACTCTCAAAAAGATTGCGACTGTGCACTCTACGACGTGCAGGCATACGGGGTGCCTTCGAAATCGGTCCACCTATTAGCGTCATCATTTGACGTCACATTGTAATTCCACAGTGACGTCACAATGACGTCATGATGACACCACGAAATTCTGGCGATATGCCCAGCCCCAATAGCATCATGAGACAGCGTTGTTTTATCATGATGTTGTTTGTTTGTTTGTTTTTTGACGCCGAACGTCACTATTTGTGTATGATGCGGCATTTAAAGCTTTCGCCTTAGTACTTGAAGCCGACCACCGGCGTAAAATTTAAAACGCCCCTCCACGCCACGAACAGGGGAGAGACGACAGAGAGGGGAAAAGAACATTCCTAAGAAAATAAAAAAAACCCAGCCTAAGGATGTTTGACGTATTATCTTTTGTCTTTTGTGCTGGTGACATTATAATTAAGCCAATTTCAATTTGAACCTCTACAGGAACGTAACTTTCGGTTATGCCTTGCGGATCTTAGACATTTTTCAGTCTTCAATGACGTGAAATGTTGGAATTAACATACGTCACCGTCTTACTACCGTACGCTGGCCGAAGCATTACGAAAATACCCTACAAGTATGGTAATTATCCTACGGGTGGCAACCTTGTGTGACATCTTTTTTTGTATCTTTACGTGCCAGGCTGCATGATATGATTGTGGGAATTAAGCGTGCATGTGTCAGTTAAAACACTTCGTGAAGTTCAGCTTACTGCATACACTGCCACCTGGTATGCATGCACCTCTGTACATGCTCGCTATGGTCAATATGCACATGCACTGCTTGGCTGTAGATCACGCGCAAATGTGGCAAGCGGTGGTAAGTAACCCATTACGCTGCATAATAATTAACACAGTGAGTTCACTCGGCCTTGTTCAGTGATCTGGCAAACCAACGAAGTACGTCGCGCTCAGTTAAGCTGTGGTAAACCAACAACGCCGCTAAGATTCTGAGAGACGATCAGGAGAAAACGATAGCCCCAAGTGTCACAAGAGACGAGGGCGCAAACATCGCTTTGATTAAATATAGGGCAACCCAAAAAACAAAGCTTCTGCACTGTGCAGACACTTTCACACTAGTTGATCTGCGCACGTGTGCTCACGCACTCTGTCTGTGTTCCCTTCGGCAGGACGAAGAAGGCGCTGAACCTGAAAGAGTACCAGCAGTTCCTGGAGGTGATAGCGAAAAACAAGAAAGTCGAGGTAGAAGAGATCAAGGACAAGCTGAGCACGTGCGGCCCGCCTGCCACCACGCGCACCACGGTAAGTATGCAGGTGGAGCTGTGCACTTTTCGTGAATAAGGTCCCTATATAGATGAAACAAGTTTCTAAGGTAGCGTCACTCATTGTTCTCGAGCCGTCCTCCTCACTTTCTCGATTACTCCTCTTTTTCTCTGCCATCTGCGTCTGTAATTGGTGCATTACTTGCGCGTGATCTTGCAAATGGCCGGTGGTGTTATTTATTATTATGCAAAAGGTTCAAGACGAGTACGCATGCGCATATGTCTCCAGCCGGATAATTTCCACAATACCCACTATTATTTCCACTACGCCCACCGTGGTTTTCAATATATGGTAGTTTTTACGATAGGGCGTCTCTTCATATTTCTTTTTCAATATTGTTCATAATATAAAACTTACTGAAGTCGTATGGTACATTCCACATGAGTCCTGCATGAAAAGGACACATGTCTGCTTCTCGGCATACATAAGGTAATAAAAAAAGTTCCACCATCTTCCGCTAAGAAAGGAAGTAAGTCGGAAGGATATGGAAGTTAAAACACACACATGTATCCTTCTAAATGGACCCATTTGTAGACGAGGAGCAGTTGGCGCTAACGCTTAGACTGGCGGCGGCGCCGTTAACGCTAGCGCTCATCGAGGCGTTGCGCATGCAGGAAAGAAACCTGGAGAGACGCAAACCACGCAGTGATAGACCAGTGTTTCCTAGTACAACATGCCAATCACTGCTAATGGACAATGAGAGACAGAAGACTCTGAGTGGACGCGGAGACCGGCATTCTGCTTTTAGTTAACGCGCCCGCTGCTAATTTTTATTGTTCAACAACGCACAGGAGAAATCTCCCACCAGCTCTACCTTGAAGGTCAAGACCAGTGCCTATATATACGGGGTGGCCAGTGAACGGTTTTGCAGCGCGAGCACTCGTTTTTTTTTTTCAATCAAGAAACTTGCTAGCAGGCGCGTCAGCGTTGCTAAGCAAGAGGAGAGAAGGGGGGGGGGGGGGGTCTCAAGCGTGACGTTACAAACATGTCGTTTGTAACGTCACGAGTAGCACCGCGGCCGGGGTGCACTGTCCTCATAAACTACAATCGCGCACATGCCATGCCGAAAATTTGGGTGCACCGCTACTAACGTCTTTCTACGTTGATCCCGTCGGGAAATTCTTCACTCTCGAGTTGAAGGAGTGCTTGCAGAGACAATATGGGACTGATCGTCGATATGCCGGACGCACATGCGAGAACCAAACATTTTTCGGATTTCTGGCTTCAACGTTAATGTTGTCTAACTGCTGTATGGTTCAAGATAAAAAAAGAAATCATATTATCTATGTAATACGGAATGCGTTAGAATTTATTTATATTTCTGTGAGATACCTACGGATGAACATTGAATTCACAGTTCTGCTTCAACAATGTGGTCTCATGGAAAGCTCTGCTTCTACAGCATTTAGTATTCTAATGACAATGCCACTTTAGCTTAATTAAGGATCTCTGAATAAGAAGCTATCGATGCTTGCTTTTCACAGTCCGCATCGGAAGTTTGCCGTTTTTTGAACAATGAAACGGGATGCTAAAGGCTCGTGTGCTGTGACACGTCAGCGTACGTTATAGAACACCAGATGGTCAAGATAAGACAGACATAACACAGAGATATTATTTTCGAACAATGTGAACATACAGTGAGTAAACAAGCGTTTTGGGCTGGCATAATTAGCGTCTTGACAACATGCGTAGTGTAGTGACACGTATAAGTGAAGCTAATAATAATAATAATAATAATAATAATAATTGTGGAAGTTTGACGTCGCAAAGCCACCATGTGATTATGAGAGAAGCCGAAGTGGAGGGCTCTGAAAAGTTTGACCACCTGAAGTTTCCTAACGTGCACCTAAATCTAAGCACAAGGGCCTCAAGCATTTTCTGATCCATCAAAAATGCGGGCGCCGCGGCCTGGATTCGATCCCGCGACCTGCGGGGCTGTAAGCGAAGCTGTATCTGCTATCGTCAAGTGCGATCACACATAACTTATCCTCAGTTATTACAACACCTGTAATTAGTTGTGGTCGGAAAGTATGAGATATTAAATGGGCTGGATGCGCCGTCCGCAATGGGCTGTTTCTGAGATATTACCCTAGCAATGGATGCCGCCTCGCCGCGGTGGTCTAGTGGCTAAGGTACTCCGCTGCTGACCCGCAGGTCGCGGGATCAAATCCCGGCTGCGGCGGCTGCATTTCCGATGGAGGCAGAAATGTTGTAGGCCCGTGTGCTCAGATTTGGGTGCACGTTAAAAAACCCCAGGTGGTCGAAATTTCCGGAGCCCTCCCCTACGGCGTCTCTCATAATCATATGCTGGTTTTTGGACGTAAAGTTCCACATATCAATCAATCAATCAAGCAATGAATGCCGATTAAATGCAGGTGTTAACGTAAACAGCATCGAGCCTCGTGATGCTCAAGTAATTGCTGCATCATGAAATAAGCCACTGCTCCTAAAGAGTGTCACTGTCTCATCATCGTCATCATCATGATGAGCAGCAGCAGCATCTTACTATGCCACTGCAGGTCAAATGCCTCCTTGTATAACCAGCTGATCCGGTCATGTGTTTTCAATCAGCACAAACTTCTGTATCTCATCAGTCCACCTAGGTTTCTGCCTCCCCCTGGTATGCTTGCCCCCCCTCTCTCTTGAACTTTGGTCTGTAGCCCTGAAACACCAGTGGTTATATTGGCTTTTCACTGCATACTCATCCATGCGCATATCTTCTTTATTTGACTTAGACATCATTACCACATGCTAATACTGATTGATTGATTTGTCGGGTTTAACGTCCCAAAACCACCATATGATTATGAGAGACGCCGTAGTGAAGGGCTCCGGAAATTTCGATTACCAGGGGTTCTTTAACATGCACCCAAATCTGAGCACACGGGCCTACAGCTTTTCTGCCTCCATCGGAAATGCAGCCGCTGCAGCCGGGATTCAATCCCGCGAGCAGCCGAGTACCTTAGCCACTAGACCACCGCGGCGGGGCCGCACATGAATACTCACACTACGGAGTAAAAATATAAAACTTAGAACGATTTAGTTTTATATTGAGAACACCTGTAGTGAGCAAGGAAAACCATCCACCTGTTCGCTTGTCTCAAGAATAAGGCAGCTCACAAGCGCATGTGTTTATATCACCCTTATATTTTACGAGGACGCATCTCCATACTTGAGCTGCAAATGTGCTGACACGCGCTGCAGAGCGCATTACTCTGCTTTTCAGTCTCTAACTCGTACATGTCCTTTGCATTGGCGTTCTTTCATGGCAGCCAGTGGCCACGGGTGGAGCTGTGGCTCGGCTAACGGACCACACCAAGTACACGGGAACCCACAAACAACGCTTCGACGAGACAGGCAAGGGTCGGGGCAAGGAGGGTCGCCAGGACGTTCCCGCAGACTCCGGCTACGTGAGCGGCTACAAGGACGAGGGCAACTACAACAAGACCCATTGAAGGTACTCGCCGTGCTCGCGGGCCTATCCGGAAGCGCGGACACCAACCAGCCACGGGGCGCCCTGGGCAGCGAACGAGCAGCGCGTCGTGGAGTCCTGCTGCTGCATCCCACAGACGAGCCTGCAGGAGGCGACATTGCATCACGCGTGACCTGCTTGCGGCACACAATGCCTCCACTTAAAACTTTTTTTTTTCGTTTTGGGAACTGTGATTCGCGCTTATTAGGCCTCAGCAGCCGCTTGGTGCAGGGATTCGCATATAGCCGTTCACGGCACGCATCGGCTTGTACCTTCAGAAACGAACGCCTTCCCCGTAAAAGTGATCGAAAGGCATGGTTTCTGAAGGGTGGTTCATACGACGCTGTAAAGTCCCCCTGGTATGACAAATGTTAGAAAACATGGAACAGAAAACGCTGTAGGAAATGTCGCATCATTATGTACCATACTTAAGCCTTAGTCATACTATGCCCTTTGAAGCTTCTTCTGATCAGAAGCTAACCAGAAAAAAGGAAAAGTATAACTTTCGAGAGTGCTGCAGCTATACTGTATGAAGCAGAAATGGACAAACTTCGGCGTTAAATTTCGTTCGTCCGCATGAGTGTTTTCTTCCTCGAGGTTGGAATGGGAGTCACTGCCCCGCATGTACTCGGTGTGTTGAAGCCGTTTATCCCGATCACGGAAGCCTGCCAATGTTTGCTAGCTGCGGTTTCACTTTCTCGAACGCCAAAGATTCAGTTCACGGAAGTTGGTGAGGATACAATTTGGAACTGGCGAATGGAAAGCAGATATTATAAGCTTGGTAATCTAAATGAAGGAAGTACGCTTGAATTGTTTCACCATCATCTTTTTGCAATATTGCACTGGCCTGATCTCTTGTTTAGTGTGCGCCTGAAAAAAAAAGCATCAATCTCTCGAGTTGCCAAACTAAGAAGTCTCCCAAATGCCATCGGCCAAACAAAAAGGATGCAATCGCCTATAGGGCCCATAGGTAACGTGCTTTCATACTAAACTACCCATAGCCTCATGTTCAGAAAGTGGAAGCTTAGCGTTTGAAAACACCCTCTCATTTGTTCACAGATATATACAGGTATACATACCGTGTCAACGTTTCTCTCTGCAGGAGGGCTATATGACCGGATAGTGTCATTTTTCTGTACATCAATTTATGGCTTACATGGTGGCGCCACACAAGATTTTTATATACGAAGTTCTTACAGCTGACTTACACCCCTGTTCTGTGTTTATTCAAGCTGTGTACTTTTCATTGTTGTCGCTGTAGTGTTCAATAAAAAGTGAAGCGTATCGTGCATTAACATGTCTCGGCCGACGTAATATAGCCTCCCATGTTCCTCGTCTGATCAAAACTGACCCAACCGACCGCTTTGAAAAAAAGAAAAGAAAATGCTACTTCTTGAATGGATAATCAGAATGCAAACAATGCACAACGAATGTCGTAGCCATTGAACGAGAGCTATATGTGATACAAGCTTGGAAGGTGGGTGTGTAAATCCACCTGATTGTCGGGGGGAGGGGGGCATACGGCACACACACACACATCCCTCCCCCCGTATGCCTATCTCGCTGGTTGTCGTTACACGCCGAGATAGATCAAACGCAGCTTCGTCGGTCTGCACGAACCCCCTAATCTCCTACATTTTTATATATCCTGCTATATCAGTAAGTGGATGGAAACGAGAATCTAGTTGCCTTTTTGTGCCGGCATTGGGGAGCATATGCACATATTGATACGTGATACTTCTTCATGCGAAGCAGCTTAAGGTCTATACTCGGCGACAACTTTTCTTGGAAGTGAAGAGGACGCTACGGAGGCGGAGCTTCTGCACACGTAGCACCACGCGAAGTAGTCCATTTTGGCACGCGTCTCGTAACGTTGTGGAAAGTGACGGGGGCGCACCATCAGCGTTTCATGTGACGCAGACACCACTTAGCGTTAGAGGTGCACGTAAAAGGCGGGACTTCCTCGCGCGTTCGAAAACGTGAAGTCACCACGAATAAATCGAAGTGAATACGACCATCCTAATTGTGGGAGCTGCGTCCTGTCTCAAATAGCTCCACGTAAAAAATGAAGGGGGAACTTCTCTATTTCACGGTGAAAATATGGGCGCTGTTGTGGAACTATATTTACTGGTGGTAGGATGCCGCGATTTGGCTCTGTAGCCCTTGCTCCAATGCCAAGAAAAGTTGTCGATGAGTATAGACGAGAGCACGCCTATCTCGCACCCAGGCGCCTTTGGCGGTATACTCTCGCTCCCATAGACGCCATAATTAGTTTGGAACTGCCAAGGCGCGCCTCGCTAGCATGGCATGCAGCGCCTCTGAAAGTTTAAGATTCGGAAAAGCGCCTGTTCGCGCTGCGCCCGCTTATAAAATGCCATCTAGATGGCATTTTATAAGCTGGGCGCAGTGGGTACCACTGCGCTGTCATCTGATGCGACGACGACCAGCACAAGAGGAAGAGATTGCTGAGCACTGCCTGTAAAGTTCACAGCGCATCGCTGAAATCGTGCCGGTGCGGTGTTTTGCGATTGCACAGGTTTTCGTCCACAACACAAAACGCTGAGCTACACTGCCCTATAGAATATAATCGCAATCAGCAGGAAAAACTACGAGCCCAGTGAATATACGAATAAGTATACTTATTGCGTTTATTCAAGCGAGACTTCAGCTGGTCCACTTTACAGCAGCGATTTGTGTGCAGTATGCATGTATGCGGCACAAACTCAATGCCGTATTCTTTCGCAGGCCGCATGCCAATTACAGGAGATACGTATTATGACTCACGCGTGGATGAACGCGCCGCGCATGTTTAGTCGAACTGTAACGGGCTACTATCGTGATGGATAGAGAGGTGAACGGCGCGGAAAGCATAGCCTTCGACTCGGTCGAACTGCGACATGCCTTAACTGTCACTAGGCGAATCTACATGTGCTTTCAGCTGGCGTCACCGTAGAATTGTAAAATCTTGTTCTGGCTCGCACTTTTGCACCGCGTGTGTGTTCCGAGTGCTCGGCACAATTGATAAACACTTGTGCACGAGCGTGAGTTGGAGCCGGATTATAGCGCTACGTTGACGCCAGCTTACAGCACAAATTCTGCCTTGTCACAGTCAAGGCACGCCGCAGTTAACACTGTTCGCGTTTTTCAGTCAGATAATAGGTACCTGGTGATGTTGCTCCCACAGTCTGCAATGCACGTGCTGCGGACATTCCGGACTGTCGAGAAAGGTCTCCTCGATGTTTCAGAGGAAATCAGCATAAAGTTCTGGCGCAGGAACAGCGCAAAACATGCTTACAGCCGCATGCACTCGGGTTGTGAAGTTCCGTGTTTGATTTGTAGAGTCTGCTCGCATGGCAGTTGAGGGTGTTGCTTCGCCGCGCTTGCAACAGATGGCACCTCGCGCTTTTCAACATGGCAGCAAGCACTGAGCTCACTGTATTCTGGTGTATACACTAGGGCCCGGGCCAACATGGGGGGCCTTCAGCTTCCTGTGCCGACCGGGGTGGAGCCGGCAACTCGTTGAGGAATCTTAGCACTTGTTCAACTAGTCCCTCTGGTGCTTTAATAAAGTTTTTTTGTATGTATATATGTTCGACTACGAACAGGGAGAAAAATAATATTCCAATCTTCATTATCAGACTCCTCACCCTCATCAGTTTATATAGTGTCTACTATAGGATGAATGCCTCCCCCAGTGATTTCCAAGCCACCCTGCAAGTTTGTAAGGAGATACAATTTTATGCCTCTATTTAAAAAAAAATATTTTCTTTTCTCTTTCATGGCTCCATCTAATCCTTTGGCATCATCAGTCGATTGAGCATCGTTAAAAGGTAGCGAAGCGAGAAGCAGCAATAGCTTTTATTACTATTTATATGTAAATTCATGAAACTGCATGTTATGAATGCCGCATTTTGGTAATGCAGAAAAACTAACTACATAACAGGTTCGCAAGGTGGGCATTCTTCAACTGCTTTGAAACGTCTAAAACGGAAAAAAAAGGCCTTTTAATTTTTGTGTTACGTTGCGGGCACTATGCCTTTTTTTCAATCACTTAAATGGTATTTAGGTAACATTCCTCACAGTTATTTAATTGTATCAGTTTATCGAACTCGAAATTACAATATGTTACATAACAGAGTTGCGCAATAAAAATTGCGTATATAATGAAAAACTCCAGGCCTGCGCGGTAGGCACAGCACAGTCAGAGCGAAAGCTAGAAGAGCGGCCTCTCAGAGCCTTTTCAAAGCACTCATTGGGTAACTACTGCAAGCAAACTTGCTTGGTACCCACTAGGGAAATCATAATAATTTTTCTTGGGTAGTAGGCCGGCATTCACTATGCTATTTTTCCTCATTCTTCGTAGAAGCGTGGCATTCGCTAAACACTTGCAAAAAATTTTGTGCCAAATGTTCATGTGGTGGCTGACGACGATGAGAAGTTATGGCTGAAGTGAGTATGCACCGCTGTTAATAGGGCAATAATAACAAGCTTTCGTAATGAGATGGAGCATTGGACGGCCCACTCGTTACGCTATTCACACTGTGCGGCGACTGGTTGTTCTTTCGCCATTTTAAAACTCTTCAAAGTCGGATTAACGCGGTTGCTTTCCCGACATCAAGCCTCCCTAAAGCAAGTTTGTCAACAAGTCACAAGCTTCAATGTAGCTCTGTAGTTGTATAACAGTTTTCAAAAAAGGGTCATCTACATCACACAGAAAAACGAAACGATTGACAAGTCGTCTTACGCACAAATAAACTAATCCAAGGCCACCATCTCAAACTTTTCTGAAAAGGTTTGTGCGGCTTGATCTTTCCCAGACAGAGCTCCAAATGAAAACTGCAAATACTCTGTGTATTTTCTGTACACTTATTCTACTGCAGTGCAAAAACCTGCATTACGTACCACAGCTTGCTCACTAGAAACAAGTTGCACGTTGTGGCCCGTGCGAATATCGATATACCCCAAGCCACAATATAGATTTGGGGTATTTAGTGGAGAGGAAGATACTGTAAAAAGGTTGTTTGTGCAGGCCCAGCCATATTGTCAGTTGTAAAAAAGGGCGTTTTTCTCAGTTTCATTTAAAGTGCATTTGGCTCTTTAAAAAAAACGCCTCAATTAAGATAAAACATCACCAATTGGTAGAAACGCAGCATAGCTATACATTGAATGATTATATATGCTGTAGCCCCAAAGTAAAACGTAATCTAACGGGCACTATCACTCATGTTTTAGTTTAAAATAAGTATACGTACATAGAGACCGTAAGTCGTTACTTGTTGAAATTGGTTGGTCCAGTGCACGGTGTAAGAATAAGTTAGGTGATGAATCTGTGACACTGCACCCGGTGGTGCGTCCAGATTGGGGGTCTGGGCCAAGGCGCTCACTAGGGTGTGACTCCGATCCGCGTGTAGAAGGTTATTTCTGTGGAGTCTCGCTTGTTTATTACGCTCGATATACACGCATACATAAATGTCAATAAATCAATACATTGTGACTCTGCTGTAACGAAATTGATTTCCCTGTTTTATAAGTAGCTTATTTGCTAACAGTGTTTTTGTCATATAAATGCTCCGACAACAGCAGCCGTTAGCCTATAGAGAGCGATCGAATTTCACGCGACAGCACTCAAGAGGTCCTTTCGCTAAAATTCTGGTGTCGGCGGTGTCGCCGTCAGCATCTTTGGTTCAGAACAAATAAAAAAAATCAGCATTCTACGGTATGAAAATTTAAGGTGTTTGCATTAAGGATACCAGCCTGAGGACAAAGGCACCCTAGCTTTTATAAAAGCGATAGTCTCCATGTATGTATGCGAGTGCATATGTGCCTGCGTGTGTGTGCGTGTGTGTGTGTGCGTGTGGGGATATCACTGTCGCGTTCTGTTTGCTTATCAAATTAAACGAAAAACTTCATTAAAAACCTTTCAACTAATGTATCATGACACCTACACGCGTTCCGTATTAAGAAGATAAGTCGACACGCTACCCCTGCCCGTATTCTTGTTAGCGTCGCGCAGATGACTCTATTTCGGCCTCTGGCAGTGTATGCAGCATGGTGTGGTGGGAAGAACTTCATTGGGTTCCGAAAGTCAACCCTGGGTGAACCCGTACCACATCCACGTCGGGATTTTCAGACCAGTGCTATCAGCTGTACTTGGCGATATTTTATTAAGCCGGGCGGGCAGCGTATTGAAATGCTTATCGGACAGTGAAAGCGAGTGCACTACCTAAAGCGTCCCTTAAAGGCCGACTCCGGTTATTGTTCGAGGTCAATGAATCTGAATGAAGTTCGCTGGGTACGTTCCTTTGCAAATTTCCGTCATTTATGCCAAATTACAGGCTTGAGAGATGCGCCGATTGTTTGCAAATAAATTTTAAAGATTGCCTCGAAAAGCTCGCCTCGCTTGCCAGAATTATTGGCAATACTGTCTGTGTGACGTCATGTTTGGCATGTCAATGATAGTGACGCAGCCGATGGCATCGCTAATTTGGCCGCTACAGCGTTTCTTGTGCAGGTCACAAGGTGACGGTGGTGATGTTTGGCATGGGTAGAGCACGGGAAAGCTTTCTTTCTTCTACTGTGGTGTTAGGCCAGCGCTTCGCTGGTGTCGCTTTCGCAGTTTTCAAACTCCGCGCCGGCGGAACCAGTATACGGCCTCCAGTTCTTACCAAATAGTACGTCATATGCAGACAGGGCGCCCGGATGTGTTTCGGTTCCGGTATTGCACCTTTTTGCTTATTGAAAATTGTTTTCGAATTTCCTGAGCGTTTGGATCTACTGGGCACGTGACAAGAGTGCCTCAGAAACATAGAAACACCATTACCTTGAAATGCTCGAAAAATCGCCGGAGTTGACCTCTAATCCGCCGACGCGAGACGCCGACAATCATATTTCGATTTGATGAGGCATTTAAGGCTATCTAAGACCTTGGCCTTAACGAACGGTGTCGTGTCGTAAGTACCGTGGTCGGAAGTGTTCCTGCAATGTTGCAAGACGGTGACGATGAAGTGCTATAGAGACATGCCGAAAACAAGAAGATCTGGCGTAATGACATCATGCTCGGCAAACTAATTATAATCATGCGAATATAGTGAACGTAAAAAAAGAACACGGCTGCATCACAGAAACAGTATGCACATTGATTCCTGTTTAACAATATTTAATTTTTCTTTCCAAATTGGCAATGATGATTCACATGTGGGGTTTGAGGCCCCCAAAACACCATATAATCGGACGCCGTAGCGTAGGGCTCCGGAAATTTCAACCACCTGGGTTTTTTTAACGTGTACCAAAATCTGCACACGGGCCTACAGCATTTTCGTCTCCATCGAAAATACAGCCGCCACAGCCAGGATTTGATCCCGCGAACTGCGGGTCAGCAACCGTGTACCTTAGTCACTAGACCACCGCGGCTGGTTATGTAGGCATATATGAGGCAGCTCAAAAAATGGCATCTCAATATAAAACAAGAAATTGCTTTTCTAGCGTGATGAGGACCTGGTGGTGGTGGTAGTGGTTAGAATGAAGAGGAAAAAGGCACCTAATTTCTGTCTGCCTTCAGGCGACACGGCGCAGTGCCTTATAGGGGTGGGGGGAAGGAGGGATAAAAAGAATAGAAGGAAAATGGACGGAGAAGAAGACAGCCAAGCGAGAGAAAAAAGAAGGAGATAGGAAAGTGGGGATCCGGTCGAAGCAATCAAAAGAACTTCAGGTGATTGAAATCATTGAAAGGAGACGATGCTCTCGTAGAGAAGCAATTGCAGAAATTCAAAGCAGGAGTCAGGGTTATGCCGGTATAGCAGCTCGTCCACCTCTTTCTATGGATGCATCACTTTCTCAGTCCATTTCTGCTATGGTAGAAAAGGCCGTAGAAAAAGTATTAGAAAAATTTTTACTCAATCTGTCCGACTCACTCAATAGTATTATGGATTCACAGATGTCGGGTGCATCTGATCGAATAACTAAGCGTATCCAACCTCCTAGTGCCTCAACTAGTAAACCTGCCGAACATCAGTCAGATGTCTCTATCGATAACGAGGCAATGCTTTCCAGTCCTAACACAACTGAGCAGGAAGGTATATCTCATTCAGAATCAATAATTAATCGGGATGTAGATATGGATGCTCGCCTTTTGAAACGCACCAGATCACCCACTAGCAAACTTAATAATTCTTCTCATCCGAAAACAAAAAAGAGTGTGAAGGAACCAATGACTAAAGCGGACTTCTTAAAAGATAGTATCTTAGATCAAGCAGTTGCTACTGCTTGCTTATCATCATAGGGTACCTTAGAGTACTTCAGTGGAACTGCCGTTCAATTCTCTCTGCAACTACAGACTTATTATACCTAATTTCTCAACAATCTCCAGACGTCATAATTTTACAAGAAACTTGGCTGTCTGCTGATCAATACTTCTATCTAAAAGACTATCAGTGCTTTCGACTTGACCGAGACTCACGTGGTGGAGGATTAATGTTTTTCATTTCATCCAAAATTTGCCATAAAGCACACTTAGTTTACCAACAAATATCACACGATTATGAAGTAATGGTTCTGGAAGTTCACTTTCCCGGATGCGCGCCACTATCTATAGTCAACAACTACTTTCCGGCTGGAATACAAGATGAAAGAGCCCTTGACGTGACTGCGAGTTTTTGCAGAAACAGTATGCTATTTGCGGGAGACTTCAATTCCCATCACGTTTCATGGGGATTCCGCACTGATTCATCAGGAAAACGGTTGTGGGACTGGACTAACCGGAATAACCTTATTTGTTGGAACTCCAGAGTTCCGACATTCGTTCGATGTAATTCGAGGTCCGTCTTAGACTTGACATTTGCTAGCTCAAGTGTGACAATATCGTCTTGGACTGTTCTTGATACTGCTACAAGTAGTGATCACTGCCCCCTGGTATTTGAAGTCAGCATTCCTTTAGTGACGGTAGATCGCCAGGTGCAAAGTTTTGTAAACTACTCTAAATTTAAAAAGAACTTACAGTCAACGCTGTCTTCCTTGCCCAATATGGAAACAAATATGAAAGCTATGAGCCTTTGTTCCACCCTAAAGTGTACAATTAAAAAATCACAGTTCACTATATCTTCAACAAAGGGAAAATTCATATCTGCCTGGTGGAATGCGGATTGCGCCAGAGATTATAGACGCCGCAAGGCTGCATGGAAAAAACTCCTCACCAACCAATGTCCGACTAATTGGAGAAACTATTTATTTGCTAAAGCTACCTTTAGGAGAACAGTTTCATTAGCGAAAGACGATTATGAAGAAAAACGGTACGCCTACTTATCCAAGAGTGGCAACAAGAAAGCTCTATTCAGATTTCTCCGTAATCGTAAAGCTATTACAGCACACGTAAATATTGACTCAGTTATTTTTTCTTCAACTGATTTGGAAAATACATTAACGGAAATTGCAATAGAATTGGAGAAGAGATTTACATCACAAATCAAAATAAAGTGTACAAAACCGTCATTCGGAAATGATTTTATTGAAGTAAGTAGGGATGAACTTGCGCACGTCGTTCGTATTCTGCCAAACACAGGTCCTGGACCAGATGGCGTCACTTCGGAAATGTTAAAAATATTATTCGACATCTCTCCTGAAGACCTCCTTAACGTTGTCAACTATTCACTTGAAAATAGTTGGATACCTCCTGACTGGAGACTTGCAAAAATAATACCGCTTCTTAAAAAACAGGGACTAGGAATGCAGATAGATAACATTAGGCCAATCGCTTTAACATCACACGTAGTTAAGTTAATAGAAAGAATACTTTACAGTAGAGTTACGAAGTTCATAACAGATAATGCGATACTCAGTGCGTGCCAGATTGGATTTAGACCAGGTTACTCTATATGGTGGGCGCATGTTGATTTAGAGGCTCGTATAAAGCTTGCTCGGCACAGACGACAATATGCGGCCCTAGTAACCCTTGATTTAGCCAAGGCATATGACAGTGTTGAACATGCTATTCTTATCAATGTCCTAAAAGAGCTTACGTTCCCGCAGTACATAACAAATTGGATATACGAATTTTTAAAAGACAGAAAATTTTATTGCTTCCAACGAGGTATTTCCACGCCGAAGTATAGCCAAACGAGAGGTGTTCCTCAAGGCTCTGTTCTATCGCCTGTGCTATTTAACATTTTGTTAAGTTCAATACCACAGAGTGATAAGGTACACGTATATGTATATGCAGATGATATCGCGTTCTTTGCATCTGACAACGATATTTATTCACTACATTTGACTTTACAGTGTTATTTGGCAACATTGGAAACCTGGTTTCAGAAAATTCATATGAACCTGAACGTAACTAAAAGTGCTCTAATAGTTTTTCCGTTGGACGTACCAGTTACTATTTCTCTTCAGTACCATCAGGAAATAATACCCCAGGTTAATTGTATTAAATATCTGGGTGTACTGTACGACCAAAAACTGAGCTGGCGTGACCACATTGAATATATTAAAATTAAGGGTACACGCGCTGTTGGAATGATAAGTAGGCTTAGCCGCCTCCGTTCCGGTCTTCGCAGAGATACGATGATCATGATTTATCGCATGTACGTTCGTCCGATTCTTGAATTCGGATGTGTACTATTCTCTGGTGGACCAGCATACAAAATAAACCCCCTCATTCTTTTAGAGCGGGAAGCCCTACGTAGTTGTTTAGGTGTGCCAAAATTCACAGCTAACAATGTTTTGTATCAAGAAGCTCGGATACCCACCCTTGCTTGCAGATTTCGTATTTTAACAGTAAACACCTATTTAAAATTTTCTGAATCCACTTTAAGAAGGCGACAATTTGTATTCTTTGCCGAGCCTGGTGTCTTCTTCAATGAGCATTGGTCCCGTGTATATAAACCCCAAGTGCTATTTGTTCAAACACTTCTAGATGCTTTAAATGTTAATATATTCGAGATCACACCACCTGTCAAACCAATCGGCCAAGTCCAAATAGAATTTGACGATATCTTCCCCATGAACGCTAAACACTTGCCCTCTAAATATTTGATTGGTTTATTAGAACAACACCTGTCTCAATTAGGTACTAATACAGTAATTGCAACGGATGCATCTATGAGTGGCGAGAAGGCAAATGTGGCTATTTTTTCTCTCTCATTATTCTGGTCATTTTCATTACGCCTCCCAGATTATACACCAATATTTGAAGCGGAATTAACGGCCGTTATACTAGCTATTCGTAAACTTCCTGCGACTCATTCGACAGCTGTGATAGTGACTGACTCGTATTCCGTGTGTTCATTCTTATCATCGTCGTCGACACCAGCAGTACTAGAGACTTTTAAATCATTAATCCCAGCAAACACTCGTCTAGTGCGAATGATATGGGTGCCAGGCCATCGTAGTATATTTATAAACGAGATGGCTGACAAACTTGCGCGAACATCTCTTGATCTTCCGATTGTGCCAATCATGCCTCCTACAGCTTATGTAACAGCAGCGAGGTTTAGAAAACTTTCCCTTCTTGAAGACTCATCAAAAACCATTATACCGAATCCAGATTTCTCGCACCTGCAATTCACATGGAATAATAAATGGTGTCCCACGCGTAAATTGGAAGTCTTGGTAACAAAATTACGTTGCCGTGTACCACCTCTTAATTTCTACTTAAACAGGTCTGGTCTGGTGCCATCCCCTCTGTGCTCAAGCTGTAACGAACCTGAACATATCGACCATTTTCTTATCACATGTCACCGATTCAAAAATCAAAGAAAAAACTGCTTCGAAATTTTATTCAGAAAATTAGGAATATCACTTAATACTCCCAATATTTTGTCTTTTGGGGCCATTTCATTGGGACATAGCGACAGGAACATCTGCAGGGCTCTCTGCGAATTCATATATAACACAAGAAGATTACCTTGCTGAGTCAGCCATCAGCTCTCGAATTTTACTAGTCACACTACCACTTATTATTTAGCTGATACACTGCAATGATTCAACTTTCAGGAGAATTTCATATAACGATTCCACCACAGATATTCAACAAATTCTATTATTTCTCCCCCCCTTTTTTATTTTTTTATTTTTTTTTATTTTTTTACATTGCGCCAAATCAATTTCACAGTCAAAACACAGTAATCATATTCCCCTAATCTAGAAAATCTATAGGTATTTACTTGCATTAACCACCGGCTTCTTGGCCAATCCCCCTTAGTGGGTGAGAGCCAAAAAAGAAAGGAACAAGCAAGCAAGCAAGCAAGTCCAAGGGCGGGGCGCCACAATGCGAGAGCTGCACGGCGTCAGGAGACCGCGGAGGGCGAACCAGTCGGCGGGAGCTACGCTGACAGCGGAGATCGCGAGGGCACAACCGTCCAGCTTGAAATCCTGCGAGCGAATCTGATGAGGACCTGAGTCGGTACAGCGCATAGGCCCACCCTACCAGTGTCGTGTTGAGAAGCACCCTCCTCTTCAGGTGGATGAGGCCTGCCCCAGCTGAATTCGAAGCGCTGCCTTTTGCATGCATGCCTGTTGATTCATCATCGCCATGCTAGGTATAGTCTGTATAGTTGCTGTCTCCACGCGAAATACATTTGGCGTACTTTCAGCGGTTGTGTCAGACACTTCAGATGCAGTTGAACCTTTCGGCCGCCGTCGCTGCCAAGAAGTCGGCAAAAGAGACAGCCATTTTCGCAGAGCTTTCTTGGTTTTTCGCTGGACGGGCAAATATTTTGGACAGACCCGGCAAACTGGCCGGCATAGCATCCGAAGTGAGCGCTGGTTTCTTTGGTGCTTGCAACAGGTCGTTTCCCTTGCTTTCTGCATGATATGTGGCAGAGATCGCTTTTTCCGGGAAACGCTTCGCGCACCCATGATCTGTACGCTGCAAGGCTCTTTCGGCCCTGAGAATTGCCCGTAGCCAATTATCCAAGGTCTCTGGTTCACGCGGAGCCTTGAAAAGCGACACACGCTCTGGTCAAGCTTCCCATAACTCGGCTTGTAATTCGGGACAAAACACTGCTCGCCCATTTCGAGGCGCAGCCAGCGACTAGGCCGCTCACGCGCGCTTGGAGTCATATGCAGCGTCAAGGTAGGTATACGTGCACTGATTCAGAAAATGTGAATCAGCAGAACAAATTCACTGGCAGTGCTCACAGGCACAGACCAACGCGTATCTTAATCACAAAATTCCGTGCACACGAAGATTCTAGGAAAATGTTCTTTGCGCGCGAATTTCTGAATAAGCGCTGCGCGAATACCTGGCACGCCATACAGTAGCGCCATCTCGATTCGCGTGAAGGAACTACTCGTAGCTCAAGGTCATCGGTGAACACAATCTGCCCGCGCCCTCTTCTTACGCGGAGCGGCGAGAGTCAGCACTTAACTTATTCTTACACCGTGGTGCATTGTCATGCATCCTTCTTGTACTCCCGCCCCTTATGAGATTCCCCAACATGAGGTCTTTAACGAAATAAAGTTGAAGTAAAAGTGAATATTGCCCCGCCACGGTGGTCTAGTGGCTAAGGTACTCGGCTGCTGACCCGCAGGGCGCGGGTTCGAATCCCGGCTGCGGCGGCTGCATTTCCGATGGAGGCGGAAATGTTGTAGGCCCGTGTGCTCAGAATTGGGTGCACGTTAAAGAACCCCAGGTGGTCTAAATTTCCGGAGCCCTCCACTACGGCGTCTCTCATAATCATATAGTGGTTTTGGGACGTTAAACCCCACATATCAATCAAAAGTGAATATTAAAATTTGTATCGATGCTCGCCTATTTAACCACATTTTTGTTGATAGCCAAATATTTGGGGAAATGATAATATGCATGTTTTGAATGGCATGTGCTTGGAATAAACAAAATTATGTTTGTATTCAAAATTTGGAATATTCCCATACTTCAACATATTGTGATAACAAAGGCGCAAATGAGCAAGATTTCTTGCAGCATCGAAAACAAATAATACCACGCATTCGTAGATGTAGAATAAAAAAAACGAGTGCTGAAACAAAAACAACTCAAGAGCATTCGTGAAACCTTCGGACGACACAGACATGCAAAAATAATAGGAAATGAATAAATACACACAAAACGGGAATTACACCGATAGAAAAAAATGGAAAACAAAGAACTGTGCCCACAACAACACTTGAGAAGTGGCATTTCACTCCGTCAAAGGTGACGTTCAGGCGATCGAGTACGTGCTATATGCTTGTGAATTGCCGGTAGAATGTCATTCTCATCAGCCTGACTACGCCCACTACAGGACAAAGGCATCTCCCATGTTCCGCCACTCAGCTCGGCCCTGTGCTTGCTGCTGACACTTTATCCCCGCAAACTTCCTAATCTCATCTGACCACCTAACCTTCTGTCTTTCCTTCACCTGCTTGCTTTCTCCTGGAATCCAGTGTGTGATCCTTAATGACCGGCGGTTATCTTGCCTTCGCGCCACCGGTAGAATGTGTCATTGGGTTAATCAGGATGGCACAGCCATCCTCAACGTTTGGAGGGATATGTGGGGTTCAACGTCCGAAAACCACCATACTGTCACGCAGCAAAGGACGACGCAGTTGTCTATAAAGAAAACAAGTTTACTGGAGCGAACTTGTGCTCCCCTAACAACTGAAAGAATACACAGGCGGCGAAGCAGTGGTCGGCAAAACGACGTGCACGCTAGTGAGCGTCGGCGATCGAATGACGCGGCATCGGCTGTGCGGGAATTTATATACCTCGGCGCGAGGGTTTCTCGAATAGTCGAATTGTATCGAGAACGCTGTGATAGCGTTTGTTCGAAACGCTGTTTGTTCGGGACGCTCGAAGCGCTGTTCGGTAGCGTTTGTTCGAAACGCTGTGATAGCGTTTGTTCGAAACGCTGTGATAGCGTTTGTTCGAAACGCTGTGAAAAGAGTGATAGCACAGGCCGTCGCAGCCAGGCCGAAAAAACAAAACACAAATAAACAAATCCAATGCATGGTTGCATGGTTCGCGGCATTACCCCCCCTCTAAGAGTGCATCGACCCGATGCTAACACAAGGGACAGTCCAAACAAATTGAAATAAAAGTTCGTCATTGTCAGTAGAAAGGTTTTAAGTGAACCACATGGACGACTTCGGGCCGCGTGCGTAGTCGTGATGTACGGGAGTCACCATACGTTAGTTCGCCAACACCTCGTAGAATCCGGTAGGGTCCGAAATAGCGTCGTAGAAGTTTCTCACTGAGTCCACGTCGTCGAATGGGAGTCCAAACCCACACACGATCTCCAGGATGGTATCTCGGCGTCTCGGCGTCGGAGATTGTAGCGTCCGGCATCCACCAGTTGCTGGTCCGTTATACGAACTCGAGCGAGCTGGCGGGCCTCCTCCGCACGTTGGAGGTATCCTTGGACGTCGGCGTTGAGGTCGTCGTCTGCTACGTGCGGAAGCAAGGCGTCGAGCATCGTAGTCGGCCGTCTTCCATAGATGAGCTCGAACGGTGTCATCTGCGTGGTTTTTTGGATAGCCATGTTGTACGCAAACGTGACGTACGGGAGGACTTCGTCCCACGTCTTATGTTCAACGTCGACGTACATAGACAGCATATCCGCGATTGTCTTATTCAGTCGTTCCGTTAGTCCGTTCGTTTGGGGGTGGTACGCCGTCGTTCTTCGGTGATCCGTGTAGCTGTAGCGTAAGATTCCCTGCATGAGCTCCGCAGTGAAGGTCGTTCCGCGGACCGTTATTAGGACCTCAGGGGCTCCATGTCGCAGCACAACTTGGTTAATAAAGAACTTTGCAACTTCTTGTGCAGTTCCCCTCGAAAGAGCGGTGGTCTCTGCGTAGCGCGTCATGTAGTCTGTCGCTACGACAATCCATTTGTTCGCGGATCGGGATGTAGGAAATGGGCCCAGAAGGTCCATTCCGATCTGTTGGAAGGGCCTTGTTGGGACGGCGATTGGCTGCAGAAGTCCGGCGGGTCTCGTCGGTGATGTTTTGCGTCGCTGGCAGTCACGGCAGCTCCGGAGGTAGTGGGTGACATCGGATGTAAGGCGGGGCCAGAAGTATTTCGCCTTGATTTTTGTAATCGTGCGAGCTGTTCTGAGATGTCCGGAAGACGGGTCGTCGTGGCACGCTTCCAAAATTTCGTCACGAAGGTCTGCGGGGATGACAAGTAGATAATTCCTTCTCGTTCCGGGGTTAAAATTCTTCTTCACTAGGATGGAGTTTTTGAGGCTGAACGCTGGTAAGTTGCGCTTGAACGCCCTAGGCACGGCGACGTTGCGTCCTTCGAGGTAGTCAATCATGGCGCGGAGGTCAGGGTCGGCACGCTGCTGGGCGGCTAGGTCGCTCTCTGTCACGACTCCGAAGAACGCGCTGTCTTCATCGGAGTCCTGTGGTGGTGGGTCGACGGGGGCGCGGGACAGGCAGTCAGCGTCGGAGTGTTTCCTGCCGGATTTGTAGAATATTAACGTCGAACTCTTGCAGGCGCAAGCTCCACCGCCCAAGACGGCCAGAGGGGTCCTTCAAATTGGCGAGCCAACACAGCGCATGATGGTCTGTCACAACCTTAAGCGGTCTACCGTAGACGTATGGGCGAAATTTCGAAATGGCCCATATGATAGCCAGGCACTCTTTCTAGGAGGCAGAGTAGTTTCTCTCCTCCTTCGACAGACCACGGCTTGCATAGGCGATTACCTTTTCGCAACCGCTTTGCTTTTGGACGAGGACGGCACCCAAACCGATATCACTGGCGTCCGTGTGCATTTCCGTTTCGGCGTTTTCGTCGAAATGAGCGCGCACGGGCGGGTTTTGCAGGCGTTGTTGCGGCTCGCAGAATGCCTTTTTTTGGTCATTTTCCCAGCTGAAAGGGGTGCTTTCTTTCGTCAGGCGCGTGAGTGGCTCTGCAATGCGTGCGAAGTTTGCGACGAAGCGCCGGTAATATGCGCACAGTCCGAGAAACCTTCGCACACCCTTCTTATCTTTCGGCCTTGGGAAGTTCGCAATGGCTGATGTTTTTGCCGGGTCAGGTAGGACTCCTGCGGCGTTCACGACGTGACCCAAGAACTTGAGTTCCTCGTACGCGAAACGGCACTTCTCAGGCTTCAGCGTTAACCCCGACGTAGGAATGGCCTAGAGTACAGATTCCAACCTTGTGAGGTGTTCGTCGAAAGTCCGGGTGAATACGACAACGTCGTCGAGGTATACGAGGCAAGTGTGCCACTTCAGGCCTGCTAGCACAGTGTCCATGACTCTCTGAAACGTTGCGGGCGCCATGCACAGCCCAAACGACATCACCTTGAACTCGTATAGACCGTCCGGGGTTATAAAGGCAGTCTTCTCTCGGTCTCTCTCGTCCACTTCAATTTGCCAGTAGCCAGTCTTCAGATCCATGGATGAAAAGTACTTGGCGTGGCAGAGGTGGTCGAGGGCGTCGTCGATTCGTGGCAGGGGGTACACGTCCTTTTTGGTGATTTTGTTTAGTCTCCGGTAGTCAACGCAGAATCTTAAAGTGCCATCTTTTTTCTTCACGAGTACAACCGGCGCAGCCCACGGACTTTTCGATGGCTGTATTATGTCGTCGCTGAGCATGTCATCTACTTGAGTTCGAATGTCTTCGCGCTCGTTTGAAGAAACGCGGTACGGTGACTGTCTGGTAGGTCGGGCTCCATCTTCGGTTATCATCCGGTGCTTCGCCAAAGGTGTCTGACGTAACTTCGAGTTCGAGGAAAAACACTCGCTGTAGCAACGGAGCAACTCCAGTAATATGTCCCGATTTTCTTGCGAGAGCGCCGGGTTCACGTCGAAAGGATGTGGCAGCCTGGAAGCATCTGCGCGTGCGCGTTCAAAGGTGGCGACTGCGATCACTTGACTCGCTTCTTGCGTTTCTTCGAGGAACGCAATTGCAGCGCCCTTGTTTAGATGCTGGTACTCCTCGGTGAAATTGGTGACCAAAACGTGGGATCTGCGTTGCTTAAACCGCGCAATGCCTCTTGCGACAGACACACCGCGGTCTAAAAGCAACCTTTGGTCAGTCTCCACGATAGCGTTGACGTCAGGGGCAGCACCTTCACAATAGACAGCAATCATCAAGCTTGCGCGGTGTGGCAGGGTGACGTCATCGTCGTCGATCCTTACAGTAGCACGGTGTCCGAGGTTCGGCTGCGGTGTCGTGGAGTGATCGGAAGAAAACGTTATCGACCTGGTCTGCAGATCAATTATTGCGCCATTGTCCGTTAAAAAGTCCATTACGAGAATTACGTCGCGGGAGCAGTTAGGCAAAATGACGAACTCCGCAGGGTACGTAGTGCCGTCTATGGTGACGCGCGATGTGCACATTCCACTTGGGGTCACGAGGTGGCCTCCGGCTGTGCGTATGTGTGGACCGTCCCATCTGGTCGTAACTTTCTTTAGCTTGGACGTGAATGACCCGCTCATGACCGAGTAGGCGGCTCCCGTGTCGATAAGGGCGACTACGTCAAAGCCGTCGATGGACAACTGGACGTCGGATGCCGCTTTCCTCAAATTTCGGGTGCGTCGGGGCGTCGCATCGCGGCTTGCGCGTGTTGATGGTCGGGCACTATGCGTCGTCATCGTCGTCTTCTCAGCGGCAGGCTTCGTTATTTCGGGTACGCGTCGCGCAGCGTAGCTGTCGTCGTTTTCGGGGGTCTCGTCAGGGTGTCGTCGGGTTGTCGGGATGAGGGCATGTCGTGAATCACGGTCTTGCGTCGTTGGAGGGTTTTCATTTTTTCGTCGTTGTGCAACTTCACCACCAAAAGTTGCTGCTTTTAGTTTCCCCCTCGTGGGCTGGGGGACCTTCCATGGGCGAAGTCAGCATTGCTGCGACGGTTGGGGGATTGGTACGGGTAGGGCGACGGCGAACGGTTGAAACGGGATGGTTCACGGCTGGTGTTCGACAGGTATTCTTCGATTTCAAATGGGCGCTGGCCGGCTCGCGGGTGGGGTGCGTCGACGGAGAACCCACGCAAACCCAGCCTCTTGTACGGACAGCGGCGGTAGACGTGGTCGGCCTCTCCGCAGTGGTAGCACAGCGGACGATTATCTGGCGTTCGCCACACCTCGGTCTTCCTGTGCGCCTGGTTTCGGGTTACAGGGGGTCGGGTGAGCGACATTGGGCGGCGGTACGGCGGGGCCTCTTGATAACGGGTTGGGACTAGTCGGGGTCGACGAGCAGCAGCGGAGTAGGTCATCGCTTGTGGTTCGTAAGATGCTTCCGACGGCGTAGAATTCCCCAGTGCTTGCTGAACCTCCTCGCGGACGACGTCAGTGAGGGAGGCGACTTGGGGCTGCGGCGTTGCTGGGAACAATTTCCTCAGTTTCTCGCGAACGACGGCGCGGATTGTCTCCCGCAAGTCTTCCGTCGCCAATCCAGAGGCGTTTACCGGGTTCACCGAAAGGGTGTTGAGTGGTCTGTCGTATTGCCGCGAACGCATATCCAAGGTCTTCTCGATCATCGAAGCCTCGGTGACGAACTCAGTGACGGTTTTAGGGCGGTTGCGGATGAGTCCAGCGAAGAGCTCTTGTTTAACTCCCCGCATCAGAAAGCGCACCTTCTTCTCTTCTGCCATTTCGGAGTCAGCTCTCCGGAACAGCATCTTCATCTCCTCAGCGAACAGTACAACACCTTCGTTAGGGTGTTGCATTCGCGTCTCCAACAAAAGGGTGGCTCGTTCTTTCCGCACAACTGTAGCGAATGTTTTAAGGAATTCGCTCTTAAAGACACTCCAGTCGGTTAGGGAGCCCTCATGGTTCTCAAACCACGTTCGAGCCGCATCCTCTAAATAGAAGAAGACATGACGAAACGTTTCTTTGTCATCCCACCTGTTAAAGATGCGGATGCGCTCCAGCTTCTTCAGCCACTCTTCCGGGTCTTCACCAGGAGATCCTCGGAATGATGGGGGCTCACGAGGTTGTTGCAGAACGACGGGAGGGTTGGTAGCGCTGGTCATGGTGCCTGCGTCGATCATCGTGGTTTTTACGTCTTCTTTCCTCCTTTTATCCGGGAGCAGTCCAAACTCTGGCTGAAGGCCTTGCGGCTGACACGAGTTGGGCATGCTTGTCGTGTTGGGATTGCTTGTCGGCTTGGCAATGGCTTAGGGTTCATGTACCCCGCACCTCCACCAGATGTCACGCAGCAAAGGACGACGCAGTTGTCTATAAGGAAAACAAGTTTATTGGAGCGAACTTGTGCTCCCCTAACAACCGAAATAATACGCAGGCGGCGAAGCACTGGTCGGCAAAACGACGTGCACGCTAGTGAGCGTCGGCGATCGAATGACGCGGCATCGGCTGTGCGGGAATTTATATACCTCGGCGCGAGGGTTTCTCGAATAGTCGAATTGTATCGAGAACGCTGTGATAGCGTTTGTTCGAAACGCTGTTTGTTCGGGACGCTCGAAGCGCTGTTCGGTAGCATTTGTTCGAAACGCTGTGATAGCGTTTCTTCGAAACGCTGTGATAGCGTTTTTTTCGAAACGCTGTGAAAAGAGTGATAGCACAGGCCGGCGCAGCCAGGCCGAAAAAACAAAACACAAATAAACAAACCCAATGCATGGTTCGCGGCAATACGATTATGAGAGACGCCGTAGTGGAAGGCTCCGGAAATTATCACCTGAGGCTTTTTTATGTGCACGCAAATCTGCACACGGGCCTACAGCATTTTCGCCTTCATCGAAAATGCTGCCGCCGTAGCCGGGATTCGATTCCGCGACCTGTGGGTCAGCAGTCGAGTACCTCAGTCACTGGACCACCACAGCGGTGTAACGTTTCTAGGGAGGGCACGGAACATGGATTAAGTTTCCACAGGCACATTCACTCCAGAATCCTGTATGGGCCATTATTCAAAGAAAGCCGCTGAATTGGCGCAAACGGTATGCAGGTGGACATCAGCCGCGCCGCAACCGAGTTGCGCTTGAGCGAGTGTGGTAGCTTGGAAAATCACCCACTGGGGATTAGCCGCTCCTGTTCTTGGCGGATGCTGGCATATAACACTTCCTACCAACGAAGCTATTTAAACTGCCGCAAACATGTGTTCCGTCTTCTAAAACTCCTCAGCTGGGTCTGCAACACGGGGATTAATTAAGCAAGCCTCACTTCCAAGTACAGCAGCTGCGAGTGTCAAACGAAAACGAAGCAACAAGCACGGGGAAGAGAGAGAAATGAAAGGGAGAGTAAGAAACAGAAAGAAATAAGGCAATAATAAGACAGAGGACGAAAAATATACAGAGATAAAAAGATACGTAGACAGTGAAAGGCATAGAAAGAGTAAAAAAGAACGTGGGAGCGATAAATGAAAACCAAGAAAGAAAGGAAGAAGGAGAAAGAAAACATACAAAGAGTGAGAAAGACTGTAGAAAAAGAATCAGATAGAAAAAACAGATGTGCAAGAACGCGAGAAACAGAAGATGGAAAAAAAGAGAGACAGGAGGAAGACTATACCGAGCTCCGCCCTTCTTTCGTGCTCGGCACCAGTAGTGCGAAGCTGCCATATCCTTTTAGATGCGGAAGCATCTTATACTCGCGCCTTGTAGTGCGCCGTCCGCGCCGTCCGCACCGCTTCTCGAACATTCGACAGCTGACGCGCGCGCATGCGCCGTCGCGCCGTCGCCCACCATCTGTGCCGCGCGCGCTTCTCCTTCGAGAACATTCGACAGCTGACAGCGCATGCGCCGTCGCGCCGTCGCCATCTGTGCCGCGCGCGCGCTTCTCCTTCGAGAACATTCGACAGCTGACAGCGCATGCGCCGTCGCGCTGTATATATATACTCAAGGTCGGCGCTCGCTCGCTCAGTTGCCGCTCGTCTGTTGGTTTGTAGGGCGCGTCGACGTCCGAAGTCGCCGTGAAATGAATGCCAACGAATCCACAAACAGAATGATCGACGTCCCTTCGACCAGCGCCGGCCAAACTGTTGGCGGAACCGCAAGCGTGTTCACTCATTTAACACCCCATTTCACAACCACGTTAACCAATTTAGCCATCGACCCAAGTAAGTCGCAATTTAACACCCGTTAACCAATTACATGCTTCCGCATCCTCCTCAGTGTTCCCCCGAGGGAAGCTGCGGGCAATTTTTTTGTTGTTGTTGTTGAAATTTGGAAAAAAAAGGTTAAGATTCACTTTAAAGAGGCCCTGAAACACTTCTACAAGTAACCATGGAATGGATTCCCTACAACAACTTATTGCCTTACGAATTCAACGCTGCAAAGAGTCCATCTAGTACGAGCAGAGTTGCAAAGATTTGTCGCACGCTGCAAACGCATTCTCTCTTCTTTCGTCCCGACGAAAGCACTGGGAGCTAAGCAGAGAGGAATGGCTGTAACAAAAAAATTGAAAATGTTACGTGCACCTCGTTATCTTGAGCACTGTTCTCTTTCTTTTTTCCCCCCCTTCAATTACGCAGCTCTCTCAGTGTGATCGCGCGCGCACGTGTGGACAAGTCGCGGCCTCCCACGGTGATTCCGGTAACGGCCGAGCGCGCCATGTTCAAATCAATGACTCATAGATGATCATCTACGAGTGATTTTTGAGCGTCTTCTGTCGTGTCTCGAGAGAAGAGAAAGCAATTTTTAACTGATTTTGATAATTTATTGTGAATTTCAGGCCGCGTTCTGCGTTATAATATGTAGCTCGCGTGCTCTAGGGAGTATACTACTATACCTACTATACCGATGGACAGCGTTTTTTGACGATGCTCAGAAAGTATTGCTGGGCCTCTTCAAAAGCGGCACAGGATTAGCGTTATCGAGCTGAGTTCTTACACCGTCTCATTCTCTTGCCACGTTTCATTTTTCGCTGGACACGTCAACCACGTGCCTTGAGGGAATCGCCTATTTGCGTTATAAACCAGCCTACAGAAAGTGCATTTGCGAATAACCTACCGTGATGTAATTCATTATCATACAAAGAGAAATGAGGATATGTGTTATTACGTGAAGGATAGTCAAAGTGGAAGACAAGCGAAAAACCGTCACATCGAGAGTTAATTGACGTATGTACATGCAATGCTACACTCGTGGAAAGAAATTATTGCCAGGTTTGAAGATAAAAATACGGAAACTAATTAACAAAAAGAATACAGAAAGCTTGTCGATCAGTGGAAAAAATGTGGAAAAAAATTGGCCCCGTATCTGCATGTTAATCTGCAAACGTCGTCGAAAGACGATAGTCTTGTGTCTGGAGAGATCGAACAAAACGTTTATTTGATGTTCTGCGCAAGAAAATCCTTCTGGAGGCACTGCGTTAGAGTGCCTCGAGCGTGTAGCGGAAGCGAACTAGCACACCAACTCGCGTCTCACGTGAGACATGAGCGCTATCTGGCAGTTATTTTGGAAAACAAAACGCGCGCCTCTGTCTCATAGGTGATAAAGCGTAGAACGCAAGGCGACAGGCAGGTGCCACCACCGTGTCCTCTTAGCAAAGCGTTCGAAACACTTCCCTTTTCGTGCAAGCGTTGCATGGTCAGCGCCGCGTGATAAACGCTACGATCCTTAGAATAACTTATGTATGCCTTTTCTAGTAAAAGATGCACATACAGAATATATACGTGTTGTTATGGAGCCTCAGTTATGCGCGATAATTGCTTTTTAGTTGACAATCGCACAAGTATGAACGCTAAATCTTGAGCAACATTGATGGGTGCTGCGGATGGGGTCGGCCGTTTGGGAAATCCTCTAGTGCTGTTTAAAGTGCCCGGTACCGTTAAGGCTAGACAAATGGACAGACAGACAGACCAAAATTTTTGCGCCGAAGGGCCCCAAGAAAGACTCGTCTTTAAAAATAAAATAACAAATCTGCGCATGCTGTTGGAGCACGACCGATTGAAGCATGACAATCTTTTAAATCCGAGTATCTCAAGGGTGCCTTGCGTACGTGACCAACTTACACACACGGCACGCGTCGACCACGTGGGAATAATCCTTCAATATCCCGTTTTAGTTTCTAGTACGTAGAGACTTTGCGAGCATCGAGCTTCTACGTGTAACCCGTGCGCATGCGCAGAACATAGCGGCCACGCACAGGCTTCACGGAATGTACTACGTGAGATTCGATACTTTGCGGCAATTCTTGCGCGCATATACAACACCGTGCGGACGCTCAAACAAGGTGGCATGACGAGTGCGACATGCTATGCGGTATTCTTTGGAAGCATATCACATTCAGAAAAGCGGAGCTGATTGTGATACCCCAGTTTCTTTGCATGCCACAGAATATGAATTTTCGCATGCACATATTGGTTAGGATATCGTGGTTTACGTCTGAAGTATGACAACAAGCGTGTACAATGAGGTGTGGTACGATGTATTATGGAAGTTAGTCTGTTTTCAGGTATACAATACGAACGTGTGCGTGCGCATCGAATGTATGTGTTTTCGGTATATATATGCGATGATGTGAGAAGAATAAAGCAGTTGTTAGTTTAGCGTCAATTCGTTTCTTTCCTCACCTTTTTTTCTTTTTTTCATGTTTCCGTATTGTTTGCGTTTAAGTTTACTTCTTATTGGACAAGAAGTTAGCGTGTAGAAAATTGGCTACCGCAGTGTTCGTAAGTACCACCAGATGGAGCTACGTGCAGGGACTTTAGCTCCCACTAGGGTAACTGTATATGGTCCCTACGGGACCAGGGTAGCGCAACTGTTTTCCAACGCCGCCGGCGTCCCAAGCAACCATGCGTTGCGGAGAAGCTAACGCTCAGGCTAATTTTGTGTTTTCCGACGCCGGCACTGCATAAGCGCGAATCATCGCCAGTCAAGTTCAAAGCGAATCCCGCTGGTCTTCGCGCCTTTTCTGAATGCGGTTCATGGATGCGTGCGGATGACTGTGGATCAGCTCTATGTGCGCACCAGATCTGAAGTTCTACCATCACATCCATCGGAATGTTGCAATGACTGGGTAAACTGGTAAAAGATGTTTTACCTGTTGCTGAGCACTCCATCGTTTGCAGTGTACATGCTAAAAGAGAACTGCACTGTTCATTTTGCGCAATCATATCTGTTCAAAGAGAGACGCATTACCTATCTTCATGCAAAGGAAATATATTTATTCGCCACTAACGTAGCTACAAGGGCGCGGTTGTTCAAGTCGCTCAATATTACAGCGAAATTATGATAGTTATAGTTCGAAAGGCGAACGACGGCAAAGGGACAAGAAGGAGAAAAGAAGAAGACCTTTTGTCGTCCTTGTGTTCTCGCGCTATAACCATCGTGATGTCATACCAACTAACCCAAACCGCCACACTTTTAATTTGCAGCGAAGCTCTTACGAGATCACCAGGACCAACTCTGGTGTCGCAGATGTTCGCCACCACCGGTTTCCGTTATCAGTATTGCGTAAAATTAAAAAAACGCAAAAAAACACATACGCATCTTACTTGGGAATCAAACCCGGGTCTTTCGGTGGCACCAGAGTACTCTACCGCAAGGCTACGCCAAAAGTGTGCTAGCGTACTTTGACTTTACGTAGGCTGCATATCGGGCTTTACGTAGGCTGCGTATCGGGCAAGATCTTGCGTTTACGTGTGCAATAAGTTGTTGTAGAACAGTGAAATAACAACCGTGCGTCACACAACGCGAATTGTGAAAATAGTGCACCATTATGCTCTTACGCACTTCAAAAGCCTAAGCCATAACTCTTCATTGGGTTATATTCACCGAGACTAATCGGGCTATTTCATGTACAATGCAAGTCAACAAATGTCGCATGTTTCCCCAGCGTAACATCAATACTGAATGTTCTCGCTCGTTATCTGGTCAGAAATTCTGAAATTATACAATATGTGAGTGTCGCATGACAAAACAAGTAGATAATGTTCGCTCTGCACTTTTCGCCACACTCTGAGCAAGAACGTCACTTTTTTTTTACCCCGCTACTTAGTCAGCTCTTACCGTGTACTTTCTTGGCAATCGGGCAGAAAAGCGGCCTTCAAGCACTGCAAACAGTGTGTGGAGGACGCAAGCCAATCTAGTTTGTCAATATGCAACACGGCAAAGAGAAACACACACACACACACACACACACACACACACACGTATATATATATATATATATATATATATATATATATATATATATATATATATATATATTAGCTGTGAGGTATTCTTTATTTATTTATGGTAAATACATTGAAAGGCTGACGACAAAAGCTGCATACAAGCAGCTTGACAGGCCCGTCAGCCCAATTCAAACGTCAGCAGCAGACGGCAGATATGCATGCTGTAGAAATTTACAGTAATAGACACAACAATTTACAGTAATAGACACAACACACCAAAGTATCGCAATGCTATTGCGATAACAAAAATATGCAAGTAAAAAATATATGCACGCTAACAACTAAACAAAGAAACGATATTGTATTCGAAAAACATGGGAACGCTACAAACAAGAAAAAGAGAAACGACGAGGCAATACTGAAACATACAAAAGTGCAAATAGTGTCAATTTACAAAAAAAAAGATGCACCGGTAAAAGAAAGACTGATAATAAAAAGTATACATATGAGCTACTGCACACAAACGAACAGGAATAAGCGCTTCAAAAAAAAAAAATGGTTACACCAATCAGGGTATCACCCACACTGAGATGCATATGCACTAAAATGTTACACATAGGAAAACCAACGGCTAGTAATTGAAGGCCCGAAAAATTGGATGCATAATGCATTAAAACTGTACACACAGGAAAAAAAAGTAATGTTTGTTGTTGAAGGCGCGAAAAATTTGAGTAGCAAAGAAAAGGAGTAAAAAGAAGGTCTGTAACGAAGGTCGGCAAGGCAGAATCGATAGACACTTGGCGATAACAATATATATATATTTAAAGGGAAACAAGTGTATACTTAAAGGCTCGTTTTTCGTGTTTTACACAATAATACTGAGATCTAACAGACAATAATGCCAAGGAAGGTATAGGGGAAGTTATTAGAATTGTAATGTAAATGAGAAGAAAGAAAAGTGGGTGAAAAGATAACTTGCCGTGGGCAGGATCCGAACCTGCGACCTTCGAATGACGCGTTCGATGCTCTACCACTGAGCTACCACGACAGCTAGCCCCCGAGCCACTTTATAGGGTTTATATGTGAATGAAACGTGGGAGTATATATATATACACTCATACTCAAACGAGTGCGCGAGCATACACAGAGTGCACTGAAATCTGCCCCCACCTGCCAAAAAAAATTCTAGCTACATTACTGCAGCTAGATTTTCGATGGTGAAGACGTGGCAAGAACATTGAACATCGGTCTTATCTGACAGGAGTTGCATCGGTTTGTTCCGCCACAGAGACTTTGGCTTGGTACGCCACAGACTTCGTTAGTCAGCGTTACAGCACCATTCATCGATAAAACGGCTTTTGTTGCGAACGCCTCCGTCCCCCACCTGATATTTCTTTCGGCCAATAATGCTTCAAGTATTCCTTGTAGCATCGTCTTCTCTCTTTCATCAATGCCAGCCAGATACGCCCGATCCAGCCGTTCACCACCCTTTCCTCTAACTCTTTCCTGCTATCGCCCACCACCAAGCCTTCGCGTGTGTTTTGGGGTCACATGGGAGAGAGAACCCATCATGTGATGCCTCAAGACGGAGATCATATGAAGTAATTTTTGGTTCAGTTGTGTAGAGATACGTGGCGCAGAGTCTTGCATTCGTCGTGTTCACTTTGTTGGTGGTACCGCTGGCTCTGTAAAAGATACGGTGCTTTGAGATTGCGTTTCGCCGTTCGTGGCACTATGCGGGCAACCAATGAGGAAAAGTCACAGCAACGTTTCTATGTGCTGACTACGTGCGCTGTGAGGCGGCAGCGGCGGTACTTTTTTCGAGCGACGAAGAAAAAGCCCGAAGGAAGCTGAGACAGACGTATGGTATTGGAGATGAAAACACGTCTATCACATCTCCGTGGAAAAGCCCTCGGACGCACGTGTGGTACAAGCAGCCCTATACTACATGTGGCGTCTCATCACGACCAGTCCCTGAACTAAAACAGACTGACTGCTCCCGTTGAGGAGGGTGCGTTTGCACTGGTACTGAAGGAAATAGAGAAGGCGTTGCTTGTAGAATAAGACGTAACCAACATTTTGAAGTTTAGAAGCAAAGAAAAAAATGGGGGAACCTTAAGCTTCGCCTTTAAGTGTTCAACGCGATAGTGAAATCCGGCCCCTAGTGCACTCTTCAACCGCTAAGTGCATACCTATTAATATGTTTTGTTACATACACACGCACGCACACAAGCCCGCACACAGTAGATTGGACCAGCGCGCTCTATTATCGCCGAATGGGTTCGTTTTTGTCGTGACACCTGTCGATAAAAATGCGTTAAAGGAGCCCTGAAACACTTTTTCAAGTAACCATGGAATGAATTCGCTAGAAGAGCTTATCGCTTCATGAATTCAACGCCGCAAAAAAATTTAAGAATCCATCCAGTGTGAGTGGAGTCACGAAGGTTTGTCGCATGCTGCAATTGCATTATCTCTTTTCTGGTCCTGACGAAAGCGCTGGAAGCTAAGGAGGGGGGAGTGGCAGGGCAAATAAAATACCACGCCTCGTGACCTTGAGCCCTTCTTTTTTCTTCGAACGTGTGACTTTTACAGTGTGGTCGCGCATGCACGCGTGGACAAGTAGCGGCCTCCCGCGGCTATCTCGGTAACTTGATTTTTCAGTCACAGACGCACAGACGATTTTCTGATCACAACCAACGGGGCTGATGCCAGCAACAGGTTTTCTGTGACACGAGCTCTCTAACGCTATCGCGTTAAAATTTTCCAGTGCGTCCAGTCGCAAGAGGAAGAAAGCTGCATGCTCATATTTGATCTTCCCATTAGCCAACAACGCTTCCGGGAAAACCATATATATGAAATTGCTCTGCGACGGCACTCGAAAACAGCGGAAGGGGGGGGGGGGGAGAAGCTCAAATGACACGCCCAGCTGTGCTAATAGAAGTGAGAGGAAAAGGTGGTGCTAATAAAGGTGATAGCATGGTCGACCTATTATGTTTTCCTTCTTTGTCAACATTCTAAATTCTACATTCCCCTTTTATTAACGCAACAGCGTTAAACAGCTTGTTTCCCAGAAACTTCGAAGTCGTTGTCGGCATGTACGTAGTTGCTTGTGGGCAAAAAAATGCAAATAATAATAAAATTAACATTTTCCCAAAGGGAACCCTGATGGTATGCGAAGCAGCAGCATAGTGGTTGGCTGCTCAGCGGGCGATTCGGTGGAGGGCGCGCGGTGCTTTTCGAGACGTTGCCGACGATGACGATGTCGAGGATTGGACGTCGTTGGCCTTCCGCTGTCGGCGCTTCCACTCGGCTCCTTTGCTCACGTCTCGTAGTTGTTGCTGCATTGAAGACGCTTGCCCTTGGCTTTCTCAGCTCGCGTTTCGTCGGTGTTACGCACGCGCCATCTCCATTCTTGAACGAAATAGGCGTTCTTCACTCGCACGTCATCAGTGTCGTTGTTCTTCCACTGCCGACGCTTGCGTTCGGCTTCCCTGACTTGCGCCTCGTCGGTGTTGCAGGCACGACGTCGCCATTCACCAACACGATCGGCTCTGCTAACCCACGCAACGCCGGCGACGGCCGGTTTGGCAAAATTGCTTCAGCGCATGTTTTGGCGGACGAAGAAGCCTCGCTTTCCGACGTCCTCTCTATCACAGATAAACGAGATTAGGCCCGTGTGCTCAGATTTGGGTGCACGTTAAAGAACCCCAGGTGGTCGAAATTTCCGGAGCCCTCCACTACGGCGTCTCTCATAATCATATAGTGGTTTTGGGACGTTAAACCCCACATATCAATCAATCAATCAGATAAACGAGCCGAAAGAGTGTTTACTTGATGTGCCCTCAAACGTTGCGATTGGCGGAGAGGGTTAAGTGAGAGAGAGGTGACACGCGGCAGGCAAGGGAGAGAACGATGTCACCGCGCACTGTGAGGGAAGGCGAGACCTACTTGGCACCGCCCCATTACAACCATTACAAACACCCATTACAAACATTCAGGCACACCCATTACAAACATTCAGACATATAGTCAGCAGTAGCAGAGCCATCAACCAAGTGAACAGCTGCGTAGGTTCGCGTGTTGCCCCACGAACGCGTAATGGTCCGTTCGATTATTCGAAAAAGAAATATATATGGCGTAGTGGATAGTTTAAAACTGAGCTTGCAATAGGCGTTCAATGATACTTTGAAACAGCCAATGTCACGCGCACTGTTGTTCATTTCCTAACGGTGCCGTTAAGGCACGTATCGAGAACTGCAGCAGGCTATCAGTTTAGCAGGCGATGCGCACGAGGTCAGTTTACGCTTTATCGAACATTTCGAGTCACGCAAACTTATGCTGTTGATAGTATTTTGGCCTAGTTTGGAAGTTTCAGCACCGTTTAGCGTGGGTCCATCTACGTTAACGCTTCTTGGTACATCTCCATCCCGACGACTACCATCCTTGATGATTAATAAACAAACCATTGTTGTAGCTGTAAATATTAACAGCCATAGTGTTATCAGAGAAAATAACAGACGTGATAGCCAGAATAGCGTCATAAATATTGGACGCAAAACTTGGGGTAAGGTCGCCATCCTGTGAAATGTTCGAGAAAGTGTTCGAGGCCATGACGCGCCCTGAAGAAAGGAACCTTCCTGCCCTGCCGTCTCCCTTCGTGAGAGAGAGAAATTAGAAAGAAAGCGAGCGCACGGCAAATTTCTGCTGCTCCGCTTGTACTACATGGGTTCTAAAAAATTACACCAGCTTGGCACTGCCAATAAACCTGAAGGATGTGTGTAGTTGGGCAGCCTTCTTCAGTTTCCTTCATTCTTGTTCTCTCTTTCAGTTTCGTCTGTTTTGATTTCTTTGTTTCTACTTTTGGTTCCCTTCTTTTCCTTTCTTTCTTGTTTACCTCCTATTTCTTTTTCAATTTTTATACACGTGGTTGCGCCTGCGTTACGCTAAGCGACGACAGAATACGGCAGTCTCGACCCATAAAATGCTCCCGATTTAAAATTTTTGTGCCAGCTCATTAGAAAGGCAATAAGCATTTCTTAAACAAGCTTTTCGATGACTACTTCGAAAATCGTTGCGAGGCCCATTTAAATCAAAAAGTTTGTTGAATAAAGAAGGAGATTTTTTGGTCCTTTAAAATCTAAAATTGTAGCGTAGCGTCGCCCGAGAGCAACTGCGCCATTTTATTTGCCACTAACTGACACGCCTGCGCCTGTGAAAAGTTTGCGAGGGTATAGCTTGAACATTAATTTTTCTCACGTCCGAGCGTTGCGCACCGGCGAGGTATACGGTCGCAAGAGGCCACGACAAGCTGCCAATATGCTAAGAGAGGGATGACTACTGCATGCAGGCACAGCAAGAAAGTTCCAAACAGACGATCAGTGTCATCGGTCGCATAAACCATTAAGTGTCAAAAGCAACCACAATGTTCTTGCAGTGGCAACAAGCCACCATCGCCTAACACCATTTGATTTGTAAAAGCGCTACCGACTGCGCCATGCCTCATCAAAACAAAGCTAGTGTTCTGACAAGAGAAAACTAGACATGTTTAAACGGGATATTGTTGCAGCGTGTGTCTGAAGAAAAGTCGTCTGTGTAAAAATTGGAAAGAAATCGCTGCATTTTTTCTAACTTATTTCCGGAAAGACTTCGTTAAATCGAGTTCAGCGCTATAAAAGCTTGCTTCATTTGAGTTAATGTCAACGTTGTAATGACAACACTGATGGGGAACGGAAATTTCTTCGTTACATTAAAAAATTCGTAAAATCGGGTTTCATTAAACCGAGGCTATAACTGTATATGTCCTACAGGACACAGGCGTGCTTTATCATTTGTTGCGTTAGTGAGCGACTAATGAAGCCGCCCATTGGACTTCTTAAAATTTGTAAGACCTGAACCAACAATTGTCAAGTGCGGTCATGAATGGTGGATTGGCGTTGCCTTCTTCGGAACAACTACGTGGATAGATGGGTGTATGAATGGATGTATAGCATTATTTTATTGGAAAATATTTTAGTGCCTTAAGTCTGTTTCCACCAAATGAGACGTTCATTCTGCTTCTGTTGTTGCTAGTGTGACCACGTTTTTTTTAGCCAAACGTTTCAATTACGAATTCTTACGAACATAAGCCATCTTTCCCTCGTTGTGTTCAGAAGAAAGGTCATATCGGTACCAAACTTGCGCAAGGAAACATCGTTTTTGTGAAACTATAGACGTTAGCTAAACAACTGTCGCAAGATCACGATTTGTAGGTTAACACGAAAGACGCACAACAAGGTGACAGAGGTACGGCTCTGGAAGCTAAGAAAAAAAAATTTGCCTAAAAAGATGTCTGATCAGGATTGTGAAAGAAAATAGATATCAAACAAAGGCGCAAGTGATGGGTGAGAAAGGGTGCGTCTCCACCTCCCTAAAATTGTCCACGAAGCACCCCTCCTCCCCCTCCTGGACCCGCATACCTAAGATGGACAAGTTAGCGGCGGCATTTTGCTCTGGAGAAGTAGCGCACACTGTTCGAAGTTCTCACGAACTTCGCATAAGCTAACTTGCGTATTTTGGTCACAAAAATGACCACGCATATTTTAAAAGAGGTTCTACCGCACACATGATGGTGATCGAGTGAAGAAACAGAATACACTTCGCACGGTCTTCACATTCGTGGGTTGGAACCACTTTTATGATGCAATACCAACCAGCCCACCACCTTCACTGCAATGCTTTGTGCACGTCACCGCTAATGCACAATGGGTCGGTGTCCACAAATTCCCAGCCCCGGACAAACTGGAAACGTATAGTAAAATGTTGATTCAGTGTGAAAAAACATAGAAGCAGGATCAAAATTAGGGGATGGTGTACTCGCAGGTACAGTGAAACACTGGATAGGCAAAGAGGGGAGGACGCCACTTGTCAAGCTCTATCGACAAAAACAAATAAATAAAATAAGAGCAAATAATAATTGAAAGCGTGAAGTAAAAACTCACAGAAACAGGGTCTTTTATGCATTCCCTCAGATGACTGCTAATATTTGTGCTACAATCCGGCCTTTCACCGAGGCACCTTTCAGATGATCAGCTTGACACACATATACGCGCAGGCGCGCAGTTGTTTAGGAAACGCGGGCAAAAGTTCTTTAAGTAAGATAAATGGAATATTTTCTCGCGGCCTTAAAGATTACTTTTTGTTTTGTAGCATCTGGTATGGCCTGAGGCATCAGTAAATAAAGAAATTAAACGAATATTTCATTTGTAGAGAGAGGTGGTTAGTTCAAATAAGAGAATTGAAATCCTTCCGGCAGAGGGTCCATCGCCACTTTGACATTCTGGAAAAACGTCTACTGTTAATTATTGCGAAGTAACAAAGTTGCGTTCACAGCCAGAGAGGAGGAAAAAATCCACGGACGTAGGCGGAAAGTTTAGATATTCCCGGAGGGGGTGAAACACTCGAGGTCGCAGGTTCGGTTCCTGCCCAGAGCAAGTTATCTTTTCACCCTCTTTCTTTTTTCTTGACATTTACACTTCCATTAGGTCTAATAACTTCCTCTATACTTTCTTTGGTATTCTTGTCTGTTATATCTCATTAATATTGTGTTCAAACACAGAAAAACGAGCCCATACACTTCTTTCCTAAATTCATTAACGAGGGTCTCGTACTGGCAGACTTGGTGCCTTTAGATTGCATACGAGGGACTATTTGTCAGCTGCCAGCTCATAATAAGTTCACGTGCTACGTGACGCCAAACAGGCTCAGAAAAAGTGTGCTAAACTCGCCGCCATGGCTACTGGTGGCGCTGACTGACACTCCCACGTTTAATTCAAAAATATGTACTCAATAAAGTGGATGGGGGATGGCCGCCGTGGTAGCTCAGTTGGTAGAGAATCGAACGCGTTATTCGAAGGTAGCAGGTTCGGTTCCTGCCGAAGGCAACTTATCTTTTCACCAACTTTTTTTTCTTCAAATTTACATTACCGTTCGGTCTAATAACTTCCCCTACACTTTCTTTGGCATTCTTGTCTGTTAGATCTCATTATTAAAGACTACTCAATGTAGTAGCTTTTTGAGACATCTCGCATCTCTCATTTTTTTCTTCGAATGATGAAATAAAATTTGATTTCATTTCATTTGAATGCTTGGCTTCTATTCCTCTGCTGGGACACAAACGTTTATAATTTGCATTCGTAGGGTGAACGTTGCCAATTTCAGCATTTTCTTAACGCTCACGTGTAAAAAAAAAGAGTTGTGGCGAGAAGGGTTTTAGGGCGTACATGACGGTATTGTGACATTATTCATGTCAGGACCAGTGAGTCATATTCATCGAACCATCTTATCAACCACACTAATTTTGGTTTACCCTGAGTTAAGGGTGTGATCATGAGAGCACCCAGACGTCGGCGATTTGATAGATAGATAGATAGATAGATAGATAGATAGATAGATAGATAGATAGATAGATAGATAGATAGATAGATAGATAGATAGATAGATAGATAGATAGATAGATAGATAGATAGATAGATAGATAGATAGATAGGTGCTCAAAGTGGCTATACGCAAATAAATTATTTTAAAGACTATTGACAGTATAACTAACAGAGTTATTATTAAAAATATGCTTTGTTCTTGAGAGCAATAATTATCACAGAAGACACAAAAACCTTTACCTCTTAGCCTGTATTCTACCATGACTCCAGTGAAAACAAAGACTGATAATAAGCCAATGAACAATCTGACGCTCGCCGCATATGATACTCAGTACGTTGTTGCAAAGGGAGTCCAATGTTGAAATGAGAAAAAAAGGGTGTTACTGAAATTCGAAGCGGTATTTTCAATTTTTTAGATAAAGATTGATATTTGAAATTATGTCTAAACGGCAATTTCGTTCCCGACACCGTTCACCCTAATCAAAAAAAGATAGTTCGATGCAGTCACTCTCAAAATGCCTTTCGCACACCACAGGCTTCAACGTCAGCCTTCTGTCTGCCGACTTGATCCCACTTTTCCATTCAGGAAACCACGCTGGATCCGTTGGTGCGGGGAACAAGACACCTGAATTTTCTTGTTCGACCAATAACTGCTTCGACACGGTGGCACAAAACACGTCGTTTCTTTGCATTGACGCTTAGCCTTTAACATCTCAGGATGTTGCAGCCTACATCTGGCGTCATCGAACTTCACAATAAACCAGATAATAGCCGTCAAACATTAATTTTACACGTAGCAGGGCTCCGGCAGCAACATGACGAGAGGAATTTCGCGCGTTCGTGCACCCTCTCCACACGCAGCGCCGCTTGTGGCATCTGAGTGCAGTCATCACTTGCGCGGCCAGCCTCTCTCGTACGGAACGCGCGCGCTCAGCACACTAGCCAGTAATATTTCTAGGCACTATACTACTTCATAACAGAATTGTTTAATCACTAACCAAAGCATTACTGAGGAGCCGTTGAAGTCTTCCCTTTCTAAATGTAGGGACTCATTTGCTCTTCACCTCAGTCTGTTTGGTAAGTGCCGTCAAAAACGCATGCAGAAACAATGGATATTTAACAACATATGGTTGTAAAATTCGGAAGCGGAATCAAACCGTGGTCCTAGGATCTGAAGTTCCACAAAATCGATTTTTCTCGCGTTAAAAAAAGAAAAAAACAACACTATTGCATATGTCGGGATTTTTTGCAATGTTTTTAGTGTTAACATGAACCCTGCGACAAGTATAGCTTGTGTGAAAAGGCGACTTTCAGAAAACAGTTTCCATAAATTGCCAATTTTCTGGCTTCCCAATATAGAGGTTTAACTGTTTTAAGTTCAAAGCCGTTACGTTTAAAACACTGCAGGCACGGCTATAAATCTTCTAAAGTATTCCCAAGCCAACCACGAAAAGAAAATAGCAACAAAAGGCAGAGGTTCTAAAGTTTTGGGCCCTTGGTATATTGCATATGAAATGCTTAAACATTTTCACTCCCGAGAAGGAGTCTTCTGGTTAATGTATTTCAAACTTGTTTATTTTGCTCTTGAATGTACACTGTCGTTCTTTATGAATGGAAACACGCGAACGCGTAGCGTGCGCTCTGCAGCGGCTGCCTACAGCACCATCAACCGACAAGTAAAGAAAGCAAGTTCGCTTTTCGTGTCATCTATGGCAAGCAAGATAACGAGTTATGGCCGGTAGACAAGCGCTGCTAGATTACGTTCCCTGATCGCTCCTGCGGCGACCGATGTCGGGAGATTGGTGCTGCTTGCACCGTGGTCGCGAACAACGTTTGATATGTTGGCAGTGGACTAGGCACTGCAGGCGTGAGCAGAGAGAGAGTGCAATCTAGCAGTGCTTGTCTACGGCCATAACTCGTTATTATTTTTTTCGGAAACAGATGAGACTGAAAACGAGCGTGTTTCCTTTTGTTGTCGGTTGATGGTGCTGTAGGCAGCCGCCGCAGAGTGCAGGCCACGCGTTCACGTGTTCCTTTTCATAAAGGACGACATTGTACAAGGAAACTTAAAAAATTATTTTTGATGAACAATTGAAAAAGAACTGGTGAAATTTGGCTGTCCCCGTACTGTCCCCCTGGGTCTTGACAGGGGGAAAGTCCACGAAGCAGGCAAACAAAAATGCCATGTTTTGAGGAATCATTCTGGATGTATCTCCACGTTTAGCATTTCCTATTTCATCCAAGGTCAGGATGCTTGGGGAAGTGATATCGAATGTCACATCTCGCGTAGTGGGGGGGGGGGGGTAATTAACAGAGTCATTTTGTTGCTCTGCCAGCAAGTCGGTCTTTCTTCCTTTTCATTTTTATCCTTTTTTTTTCTCTTTTACATTGCCTTTTATACTCGGTGGCTAATTAAGAATGTTGCAGTGTTTGTTTTGAACTGTGAGCTCAGGTAAAGCCTGAGTTTTCGAGACCATTGCTCGCTCTATCCACAGATTACAACATACAAAAACTATACAAACATACGCACAGTCTACTTTTTTGTGAGCAATAAAATGCGATACCAGAAGACATCACCACTGATTAAACCAATCCCAGCCATGAAATTGTGCACTTAGCGACCATGTCTACTAGATTAAATTTCTTTCTGTGATTAGACCACCTGAACCATCTGGCCCAATGTAATTGATAGTGCCAAGACCGACTTGTTTTTGCACGTTACAAGGCACAATTCTCATTACTAAAAATTATCTTAATAAAACACTTACCTCCTCCAACTCCTCATCATCGAACGCCTTATTCCGGGCATTGTACAATTTGGGGCATTGTGTTTTCCATTGCTGCCCTCCCTCTCACCCCCTGCATGGCTGCCGTTGTATGCATAATTGCCTATTCAATTGGAATCAAAAGAATGTGATAGATTTTCAACGTTCTTATCCAGAGTTTTATTTTACTTCTTTTTCAGTCCGTGCTTTCCTCTCAGTGATCTTGTGCATGGTCTTAAAACCCATTGAACCCGACTAGGGACAAGTTACCTTTAGGGAGTATGCAGCTTTTCTATAGCAGGAAATTAAAAAAAGTCAAATTTTCATGTTTATGAATTGTTTAATTACCTTTCTGTTTCATTTCAAAATATCTGCACTGAAAGCCACATAGAAGTGAAGTTAAAACACTCATTCTTCTTTTACTGCTTACAGTATTCATTTGAGGTTAGTGTTGGACTCTGATTTGCTTTATAAAAGAACAAACTGTACTTGAGAATTGACTGCACATCCGAAATCAGGACGCGGAAGTAAATAGGCTGCAAGCTTTTCCTAAAAATCCACTCGGAAGTAAAAAAATTAAGAATCTAAAGCATGTTTTTATTTGATGCAGAGTTCCAGCAGTTTCTAAGCAATGGTGAGGTGTTAGTAAGCATGTGATGAAGGTTGTATTGTAAAAGGATGAGTCTCTTCTCGAATGTATATGAGATTTTTTGGGGCTTTCTATAGTCCCATATTTTCAGAACTTGTGGCATAAGAGAAAGTGGCCTATATATATAGTGAATACACATGATACCTAGAGTGCATCTTTTTTCTCTAAGCTGGGCGCACTATCTCCTGAAGGTTTTTTGCTGAGCTTGATTGTTATATGTGCAGGTGTTCATAAGCATACAATCTCTTCTGACAGATCCATGCCGCCTTGTCTGTATGGAACTCAAAGTGGCACAGCTGTGCCTTGCAGACAGCTATAGGCTCTGGACACTACACTATATGCAACGAATAGTGATTCAAGTGGCTTCTAAGGCCAAACCTTGGAAAGTGGCTTCATACTTTAATGCATGTAAAGCATGTTGTCAGTATATGCTACAAATGTAGTATGCTTGGAGGCTCTTAGATATTTCCATGTGGTCAGTGGGATGCTTAACCACTTTAGTAGGCATTAGGGTAGCAGTACTTTTAAGAACATATTTTGTTTTTTGATCAGTTTTGATGAAACTCGGCAGGTTGATGTGCTTTTCTAGTGTAGTCTGAAAGAACCCCTGAGAGCGAAAGTTCAGTTTGCAACTTCTTTACAGTAATTTGTAGCTTTGCATCTGGTATTCTCAAAATTCTATCATAAATGCTTTAAGGCATCATATAATCATTGCTAGCATTATTCGAGAACAGTTTTGCATCAGTTCAAAATGCCCACCCAAATATCATAAGAACCTAGCAATCCACAGTGGGGGAGAGGCTGATCATGCTAAATGCGCCGTTTCGAATTGCGGGACCTGATGGTGGTGAAGAGTGGAATGATGTAGGTGCTTTGAGCATGTCCCTCTCAGAAAAACGAAGAATATGCCTGGCGCAAGCAGCCAAAATCACCTTGAGAGCAGCCCGACAACTGAGCGAGAGGGGCGACGAACAATAGTCCTTGCCGGGTGCTAGTCTGGGTATTGTGGGCACCCCACAAATGTTCTCCGATGTTGTCCAATTGTCTCTGACGTTGACAATACTCGCCTTACTCGCGAAACTTCACGCACGTGAGGCTTCTGCCTACGTTAAGCCAAAGATGTTGATTGGTGCTCAGAACTCAGATGAGCAATCACCCTTACCTTAAAACTAAATTAATATATCTTATAGGCAGCACCCATCACTAATAATCTGTCGGAAGTGCCCCCACATCCATGACTGTCAAACAACACAAGCATCTCCAGTTTTAAACTATGGTGTCAGGGGTCCTTATGAGATATAAAATATGTCATGTGCCTTTTGGGCAGCAAAATCCTTTCTAAATTAAGAGATTTAGATACTAAATCAGTGTATGACAATAATGTGGTATCAGAACTGTGTGCAGTGAAACAAATATGGATGTTTTAGGTCTATTGGGACCAAAGCTATGGCATGTTGAACTTTTGCACCATCTGATGTGAAGAACCTTCGTTATTTCGTTAAGATGACAGTGATTTATGCCAAGCTTGCTATAGTTATGCATCAGCTCATTCGCTAGTGATTCTGATTGAAATGAGCTATATGAACATGCTACTCTTTCAACACATTAGTAGCATCCGAACACAAGCAGCCTGTAGCAATTAAGGCCCCAATAGCACATTGCAATATGACTATGTAGGTTGGTTTATATTGTTTAACATCCAAAAGTGACAAGCTATACAAGAGATGTTACAGCGTAGAGTTGCACAAAATTTTGACCACCCGGCAATTTTTCCACTTGCGTTGACATCTCACAGTACACGGGCCTTTAGAATTTTATCGAGAGTAGATTCGCGATAAATAAAACTTTGGTAATTCATATTTTGGTTGATTCAAGCAAAATTAAATTTCGTTATTTGCCCTCTATTCTTTCAATGTATTTAAAAGCCTCTTAATTCAAACTCCGTCATTTGGTTACTTGATACTTTTTGCTGTTTCATGCGGAAAAATATCTGCTGCTTTCCCTATTTGAACATTTGCTTCCTTATATAATATTAACAGTCTAAAAATGAAAAATAGGTGCCTCGGGCCTAAAAGAAAAAAAACCTTTGCTAGTGAACAAATGTTTTAAATGGAGCACACGCATGGTAAACCGTGATGCTTCTCAACTGGTACAGAGAGCTTTGTGATGAAGGCACATACCTATAACAAAGAAGCAGTTGGCGATTCACGATATTTTGACAAAGTCTGATCAGCAGTAAAAATGGCCAATAAACTTGTGGACCTTGCACCTCTGCTTTCTGTTCATTAAGTGCAGTTAGGGTTTAAAAACGCCTAAGAAATTTTTAAATGTGATAAAATCAATGTGTCACCATGCCCAAAGTCATATATTTGAGAAATTCTGATCATTCAAACTTCTTGATAATTCCAACAAAACTCGGAGGTCCCTTTGAGTTTGAATTAATGAGAGTCTACTGTATATCAAGATGTGACCACCATGACTGGTGTTTAACTTGCCTTTTCTGGTTCACAACAAAGCACCATGACCGCTGAGCCACTGCAGTGACTTATGCGAATACGCAAAAATCGCGACCATGCATTGAACATTTGAGCACAAATGAAATCGCCTTGAGTTCACCCAGGCTCCACGTTACAGTGTATATTATTAGTTCTAGCTGCATATGCCAATCATCACCTTATCTCTATGGCAAACTTGTGTTGTGAACTGGCTAACCTTCCTGTCCTTCCATTTAATTTTTCCTTTCCCTGTGTTCATCGGCGTTTTTTGGTAACTGAATTTATAAAAGAAATTAGACCCATCTATTCTACTTTCAGTTAAAATTAAGCATGCTCACCTCTAAAAGTAATAGGCATAAATATTATATACAGAACATACAACAGCATATGAATGCAAGAACTTTTAAGGGTTTCATATGCAACCCATAATTTTCTTTTATTAAATCAACTATGTGCCACCCAGCAGAAACTGTTGCTGCCAGTTAAGCAGATAGAGTGAGTTTAAAGACAGCAGAATGATAATTTTATTGATAAAACTTTGTACAACCCACATATTAAACAATTAAATGATTGCACAGAACGGTGACTGAGTATTTTCACCTAGTAAAAAGCTGAATCTGGCTTTTAATATTTGATAAAAATATAGCATGGAACAGTAACTAGACCTTACCTAATTTTCTTCTTTGGCTTTTTATAAGAACTACATAGGTAAAAAAGTTGTCTATTCACAATAATGACATCAAATCTTAAAATAGTGACTAAAACTTCTGCAACCTTTTACGAGGTGCTTCTTTGGCAGAGCATAAAAAATGGGAACATTATCTGACTAGAACACTAAAATGCAAGATTAGTATATGTTGACGCAACATTCGGAAGGGGCGACACCACTCGTTGTCGTCCGAAAGAAGAACGGTACCCTACGCCTCTGCGGAGACTACCGGAGCACTGTCAACCTGGCAACAAAAGCATCTTCCTACCCACTGCCGACACCGGAAGAGGTTTTTAGCACGCTTCGTGGTCGAAAAATCTTCAGCACCTTGGACTTGACACAAGCCTACCAGCAGCTGAAGGTGAGCGAATCAACGTCTGAACTGCTCAAAATAAACACTATTAAGGGTCTTTACAAAGTTAAAAGGCTACCATTCAGAATATCTGCAACGCCAGCAATCTTCCAAAAATTTATGGAGTCTACACTTGCGTGTTTGCGTCTACTTGGACGATGTTATTGTCGGTGGCGCCTCCGATGAAGAGCACACAGAACGCTTGGAGCTCATTTTGAAAAGGCTAGCAAATGCTAATTTGCGCATCAGTAAAGAAAAATGTGTTTTTGCGGTGCCTGAAGTGAAGTTTCTTGGACATCAAATTGACGCGCAGGGTATCCATCCCACTGAAGACAAAGTGCGTGCAATTACTGAAGCACGAGCGCCTACTAACAAGCAAGAACTGCAGTCGTTTTGGGGGCTATTGACGTTTTACGATCGGTTCTTAGAACATCGAGCTACAGTGGCCAACGATCTATATCAGCTCCTGCAGAAAGAAGTCCCATGGACTTGGTCGCCACGCCACCAAGAGTCATTTGTTGCCCTTAAGCAACTACTTCGAAAGTCTACTGTTCTGCGACACTACGACGAAAGGAGACCCCTACTGCTAGCCTGTGACGCATCACCATACGGAGTGGGAGCAGCCCTCTCCCCAGTTGACGACCAGGGACGGGAAGCCCCGATCGCTTTTGCTTCGCGCATCCTATCGCAGGCAGAGAGGAATTATTCCCAGCTAGATAAAGAGGGACTTGCCATCGTCTACGCAGCAGATCACTTTCGGCAGTACATTACCGGCAGGAAAGTGACTTTCATAACAGATCACCGGCCCTTATTGGGTATTATGGGTACCCAGAAGCCAATGCCACAGACATTGTCGCCGCGAATGACACGATGGTGCATCAAGATGTCGGCGTACGATTACAAACTCGTACATCGCACTGGGAAGAAACACCAGAACGCCGACGCACTAAGCAGCCTGCCGCTAGACACCACAATAGATGAACCACCCCCGCCGGGCGATATACTCATGTTCGAGGCGCTGCCGAACCTTCCGCTAACAGCTGACACGATAGCAGCATCAACGCAGGAGTGCACTGTCTTGAAGGAAGTCTACGCAGCTATACAAGAAGGCAACGTGCAGAAGCTCAAGGGTGAACACTTCAACGCTTACCGCAAGCGAGCTGCGGAGTTGAGCACTCATCGCGGTTGCGTCACCTTGGGATCAAGAGTTGTAATTCCAGCGGCACTTCGCGAACAGGCCATGTCGCTTGTCCACGCAGGTCATCGAGACATTGTTGCCATGAAAAAGTGCGCAAGAGGTTATATGTGGTGGCCTGGTATTGACCATGATCTAGAATTAACAGTTCACGATTGCCAGCCTTGCCAAGGCAACCACAGAAGCCCGCCAAGAGCCCCTATTCCTGAATGGGAAAGACCAGACACGCCTTGGCACACCCTGCACATTGATTTTGCTGGACCTATCGAAGGGTGTTCGTTCCTGGTGGTTGTAGACGCATACACCAAGTGGCTGGAGGTAAAACAAATGGCTACAACGACATCGGCAGCAGTTATCGACACTCTGCGGTCGTTGTTTGCAACGTTTGGCCTACCGCGAAAGGTGGTCTTGGACAACGGCACTCCGTTTGTGTCCACGGAGATTCTCAAGTTTTACAGCGACAACGGCGTCTCGTCTGTTACATCAGCTCCTTACGACCTGGCTACGAAAGGACAAGCCGAGCGCTACGTGGCTGAGCTAAAGCGCGCCCTTACTAAAGACCAGACTGGGACAATGCAACGCCGCATCGCGCGCTTTCTCTTCAGACAGCACAACACTGTTCAAAGCACTACTGATCAAACGCCAGCGAAATTGATGTTCGGACGAGAAATGAGAACCCAGCTGACAGCAATTGTCCCGGAGCCCTCAGCGAAGGCACCATCGGAGGAAGAAAAGCTCCCGCATAGCAGGAGAATTGAAAGTGGACAGCGCATATACGCCCGCCAGTTCCACAGAAAGCCCGGCTGGGTTGAAGCGACGGCACTCAAACGCATAGGTTTTCGGTCATGGCTCGTCGACATTGGTGGAAAGGCCACACGCCACCACCTTAATCAGCTACGCCATTCAGATAAGGGAACCTCCCATTCAAGCAGCCACCTCGACGGAAGCTTCGTTCCACTTAGCCTGGCATCTCGCACCAGATGAATCGGCGCCGCCGGCCGCCGGCCCTGAACACAAGAGAAACGACACCCAGCGAGCGGAGGCTTCTCTTCCTAGTGCGTCCAGAGCGTCCACGCGCCCACGGCGGCCCCCAGATCGCTTCCAAGTGACAATCTAAGGAGGGAGGAGATGTGTTCCAAGCACCCCTGTGTCACGAGCGAGCCCCCGAATTCGCGAAGGACCGGATGCTGAAACTGCTTTTCAATTCAATTCAGTTTATTCCGACATCACAGGAGACATTACAAAAGTCACAACAGTGATGCTGTGGGGCGAAAGCAAAAAGCCATTAAGGCTTGACGAAGGCTTTCGCACCATTCGACAACATAGCAACAGCAACAGCAGCATGAGATCATCAGTTATTATACAATATCAAAAACATGTACTTCAAGGTCATGCCGATTTGCATTTTATTAACACGTTGAAAAACATTTACAGAACGGAGCAGTATAAATGGTTTATTGTAAGAAACTGTTTAAGGTTAGTGGCAGTAAGTAGCTCATCATCGGCGACCATAGTTAGTACGTGTGTAAGGAATTTTCCAGTCATCGGTGGCTCGTGTGCTATAGGGGCAGGTATAGGGTGTCAAACGCGCTAAATCAGTAAGAAAAGGGTCGTGATTCTTTAAGGAAGTACGATATCGCTTCATTAAAATTGTATTGTATATCTCAGGCATTGGTTGTAAATTAAGAGCTTCGAAAATGGGTTTGGAATGTTCATCGCGAGGAACACCTGTAATTATGCGCACAGCCTTTTTCTGTAATCTATATATTCGGCCTAAGTTCTTTTCCGATGTGGTGCCCCATACTAGATAGCAATAGCTTAATGTAGATAAAAATAGCGAATTATATAGTAAGAGTTTAATTTTTTGTGGCAAGAGAAAACGTAAGCGCGATAAGATACCTACAGTACGAGAAAGTTTAGCATGGACAAACTCAGCCTGATCCTTCCATAGCATGTTTTCGTGGAAAAAAACTCCCAGAGTTTTCACTATCGGTTCAGTCCTTATAGATTCTGAGCCAATCACTAATGATAAATCGCAGTTTACGGGCTTATTTATTGGACGAAAGAGCACAGATTTTGTTTTTGAGGTGTTTATAATTAGCGAATTTCTTATGCTCCAAATGTGCAGCAGTTTCAAGACACTATTTGCTTTGTCAACTAGTTTATGCAAATCGCAGTCTTTAAAAAATAAGCTGGTATCATCTGCATAAATAATAAATGTTGTATTGTTATCGATGTTTGTCAAGTCGTTCACATACAGATTAAAAAGCAGGGGACCCAGAATACTTCCTTGGGGCACGCCATGTGACAGCTTTTTAAAACTAGATGCGTAGCCATTAATATCTACTTTTTGCTGTCGGTATTTCAAATAGGTTTTTATGACACTTATAAAGTTCCCCCGAAAACCATAGTGTTCTAGTTTTTTAATTAATGTAATGTGGTTGATTCTGTCAAATGCTTTTGAGAAATCTACAAAAATTCCAAGTGTATATATTTCCTTTTCAAATGCATCGAGTATGATTTCTTTTTGCATTAGTAGGGCAGTTTCTGTTGAGCGCTGCTTTGTGAAACCAAATTGAAAAGGCGTCATAATGTGGTGCTTGGTTAAGAATGACACTATTCGTTTATGTAACAACTTTTCAATTACTTTAGAAAATACAGGTAAAATAGAAATTGGTCTGTAATTGGTCATGCTATTTTTGTCACCACCTTTGAAAATAATAGAAACTTTGGCTATCTGAAGACGACTAGGAAACGTGCCCAATGAGAAGATTAAGTTAATGATGTATTCTAAAATAGGAGATATGACATGAATAACATGCTTAACTGGACGGATTTCTAGGCCGTCTACGTCACAACACCTGCTATTCTTCAGTGACATGAAATCTGCCGTAACCTCCTGTGTAGTCACTGGAAATAGAAATGCACTTTCGCCTACTTGCGAACCCATGAATCGCGCAAAATTATTGTCGTGCGAGCTCTCTCCAATAGAGGTAAAGAATTTATTGAAAGCTTCAGCAAGGTCATCACCAGTTAGAACGCGGTTGTCTACAATGAGTTTAGTCGGGTATGTGCTATCATTCGAGTGTGGGTGGAGCAACATGTTTAACTTTTTCCAGATAGCTTCGGACGTTTTGGTTTTTTCAGGGCTGAAAAGGTTGCTAAAATATTCAAGTTTGCTTTTCCTTAATAAAGAGTTTGTAGTATTTCTATGTTTTCTAAATGTCTTCAAGTCTTCTTTGTCTCTAGATATTAGAAATTTCTGGTAAAGTGCATTTTTTACTTTTATAGCTTGAAGGCATTCCGAAGTAATCCAAGGCTTTCTTGCCTTGCGTGGTCTGCGTTTTGCTTTGAGCGGAAAGCACTTGTTGTAGGCTTCACTAAAACGTTCGATGAAAACATTATACGCTGTGTCTGCATCAGTTTCACGGAAAACAGCGTCCCATTTTATCTTGGATATATATGCAGCGAACATATCAATTGTGCTAGGACATATGTACCGGAATGGGGTAGGCGGTGGCTTTGCATCCCTAAGTTGAAACTTCTTTTGACTTAAAATTGAGTAAACAGGCAAATGGTCGCTAATATGTGTCTTAAGGACTCCTCCCTTAGATGACTCCTTCCTTCCCCCGCTCGGCGCAAACGAGCCACCGTTCGTTTCCCCCGGCAGTTCAGCCACCGCCTCCATCCGAATAGGAATAAACTTGTTTTTAACCGTTCGAGGCTGTCTGAGCTTTTTGGACTACCGCGACCAACGCGTCCATCCGAATAGGAATAAACTTGTTTTTAACCGTTCGAGGCTGTCTGAGCTTTTTGGACTACCGCGACCAACGCGTACGTTTATGGGCCGACGACAACACCGGACATAACAGTATATGAGAATGTGAGCTTTTCAGGTAGAGCTGGATAAGTCAGAGGCAGGAATATGGGTATGCCAGTTAGGTAAAAAAAAATGGGTTTATCACAATAATTACATCATATCTTAAAACAGTGACTAAAACTTTTGCAACCTTTTACGAGGCACTTCGTTGGCAGATCATAAAAAACGGGAACATTCTCTGACTAGAACACTAAAATGCAAGGTTAGTATATGGAAATGTGAGCTTTTCAGGTGGAGCCGGAAAAGTCAGAGGCAGGAATAGGGGTATCTGTAAAAGAAGTACGCATGTTAAAGCATAAGGGTGGAAACATGCACAGACACACACACACACACAAAACAAAGCCTACATTGAGGCAGAGAAATTTAACCCACCTTCTCCTGTCAATTCCACATGCTCAAAATCATCCATCTGCCAACCAAAAACAGACATGGGAAACAAATAAACACAAATAGCAGCGATTTCGAACTCCTCAAGTTGGCACATTCCTGCCTTCAAATAAGTACTTATTTCAATGTGCATAAAAACATGAAAACCACATTTATTTACGTGTACAGCCCTATTACTTATTGCTAGTTTTCTTCATAGTGCAATAGCAACAAAACTGTAGAAATTGAATTATAATGTAGGTAATAAATATCCTGGCTTTTGGCAGTCTGGTGAGTATTTTATTTTTAGAAGGGTCATTTTAATGTGCCACACTAATAAAAATGTGAATAACATTATGACTATAGAAAGAGAAAATACAAACATGAGCAAACTAACAATGAGCTAATTAAACTTGTTTCTGTGCTACTTGGTGCATAGTTTATTAGCAGAAAGTAGCATAACAGAAAAAAAGAAAATGAAGATGAGTGAACATTTGTACAAATGCACACTACCAACTAGTTCAGTTTCGAAAGAACACTCAGTATGCATAAGAGCGCACATGTACACAAAAGGTCAAACTCAAACACGATACAGCAAAAGAAAAAAAAGAATAATTGCTGTGCAAGATGATCGAAGATATGTTTACACACTATACTGCCAAACAATTTGATAAAGGGCTTAGCCAATTTCCTTGCAACTGCATCATGATCGCAAGCAAAGTCACGATGCAGTTGTTTAAAGAAATGGCTGAGGCTTACTTTATCAAATTGTTTGGCAGAGGATGTGCAAGTGTACTTTTGATCGTATTGTGCAGCAATGAATTAGCTTCTTTTACAGGATCGCTTTGGATTCTGGCCTACTGCACACGTATATTGAGTGTTTTTTTTTCAAAAATACACACTCTTAATAAACGGAACTTGAAGGGACAGGAAAAATATGTTCCATATAACAGCAGTTCCCTTCAACAGCAGTTTCATTTACTGTGAGATGAACAGGGATGCCGTATGCAGGGATGAAACCAATCATATATTTGATGCAGTCGTTTCATTTAGGCAGCAGTTTCGTTTAACAGATTTCCGATTACTGAGCGTCTTTACTAACCCATTTGGCAGTGTGTGCTTCTACATGTTCCCTCGTTGTTGTCTTTGCCCCCCATTACACCACTTGTCGATATTTAAAGTGAAGAGCTAAGCCTGACTCTACATCCATGCTACATTGAAACATGATATGACAAATCCAGACTTTATGAACTTCCTGATCTAATGGAGAAACCTTAATTTCCTTGCAGGTACCCATAGGCTTCATCAAGAATGTCATCAAATCTAGCTAATAAAGCTGTCATGGCACTAAACTTTTTAACCAAGTTTTTCTGGAAACAAACAAGTAGCAATTATTGCAGCAATTTTTTTTCAATTGTAACACAGAATGGCTTTTTTAGAGTGTGTGCTGCAATGTGACCGCATTTAAACATCCAGTTGCCCTAGTCATGGCCAGTTTTGTTTTGACAAGGATGCACCCAACACTATTCTCGAAACAATAAACTAAACCATTGGTAACATTTTTACGTACAAAATGGCACTAGTACTGGTGGTGCTTTGTTGTACATTTAAATCCACCTATAGCAACACAGTCATTTGCTTCCTTATTTAATAGCTCATACAAGAGATGACACTAATCACCTCCTTAGAACTCTTTTGCTTTGCTTGCTCGCACATTAACTGAATTTCTTCTCCCTCTTTTTGGATATCGGCAGCTTGTCATACCTTCACGTGACAGTCTGCCTAACCAGTATTGTCCCAACATGAGAGGCTCCATGTTCGGGCTGAATTTGTGGACTCTTTCTCATGTGCAGGCATGTGTTACTGGCAAATAAAATCCCATGATGGTTAATTGGTATCACTATGTCACAATTTTAGATTTACAAGGCAAAAAAAATACCTTCATATTATGAATTTTCCTACTTAACTAATTTAAGCACAGTCAGCACTTTGTTAAATTGAGTTTCTATTGTATTTTTTTTTTCATTGAAAAATGTAGGATCTTTCCTCAAAGAGCAAGGTATTCAACAACAAAAAACAGATGGGAAAATGCTTGCTTACTAAATTTGTCTGCGAGTTCAGAAAAAACACAAAAAAATAATGCGGGTATGGTACATCACTGCATTAATAAAATACTGGTTTTACCACATACTGGTTTCACCAACTTTTCATAGCATGTAGCTAATTCAGAAATCTGCTAAGTATAAAAAATGCTTTTATATGTAGCTTTTACAAAATATGAAAATGTATTCCCCACATGACATATTTATATCAGCAGTCTTGGAAGCAGCACGCTTCCAAGGAATGCTTGCAACATAACAATAGCTTAGCCAACATCTGCAAAAGCTCTACACCTACCTTGCTTCTCCACAAGAAAAGAAATAGAGTTGCAATAGAAGAAGAGGTTAGACAAAGAAATAAGATCTCTCCAGTGTTATTCGCAGCATGCTTAGAGATAAGGTATATAAATGACTGAATTGGGAAGAAAGATTAGCACAGAATATCTCAGAAACCTCCAGTTTACAGATGACATAGCACTCTTTAGTAATGATTGTGATGAGCTGCATAATACTACAAAGTGCTAAACTGAGAAAATTGTAAAGTAGAGATAAATATGAATATGCAATGCTCGATTGCATGGCAAAATAATGAGTGTACGGTTAGCAAACAGCCTTCACAACTTGTACAAGGATAAGTGTACCTAAGTCAATTAAGGTCAGTTAGTAACAGCATGGTCCACCCATAAAAAGGGAGCCCACTGAAGAATACAGATGGGCTGGAGTACATACAGCAGGCCTTCCCAAATAACGACAGGCAGTTTGCTGCTGTCCACGAAGTCAAAGATGTAGAATCATTGCATGCTGTTTGTGACCACATAGGGTGCTGAAACATGTACAATAACAAAGAAAATTGAGAGAAAGTTAGATCACAGAGCATGCAGCAGAATGAAAAATGTTAGCAGATATATGGGTCAGAGAACAAAGAGGGGTAGCTGACATAAGGCACGAGAAATGGACTACAGCTGGTCATGTAATTCATAGAATAGACAATTTTTACTTATGGTTAAAAATGTACCCAATTTGCAGCTCACACTGTTGTTGACACGTGAGCTAAGTGTTCCATTGCACGCAACACCACACATAAGGAACGTCATTGCTCAAACACAACATTACCTCTTTTTTGTGACTTTTTGAAGCCCCTGCCTAATTTTGCTGTTTCAACTAATGTCTGATCTGACACATGAAGTGTGACAGCCTGTAGACAAAAGCTACTGCCTACGTGTAATAACAAACTTTCATTTTAAAAATGGGAACATGACAGTAGTTAAGATGTCCTGTTCATGTCACTGCTTTATTAGGGCAGGGTCTCCCAACCACTGGAAATGCAGCTCTACGGGACCAATGCATTGTTGCATAACTGAATGACAAATTTTGCCCTCACATATTCATTTCCATAAGCTTCATGAATAATTTACTTTGAAACGTTTCTTAAAATGTATTCTACTCATCCCAGTCTTACATTGCTCAGATAAACTTGTGTCTGAGTGCTCATTATAAAAAGCTGTGGATGGAGATTAATCCCACTGCTCTTGCTAAATGTTTTGGTATATATTCAGGCTCACTTATGTTCTATGCTTTTTATAGCCATCAATAATAAATGCACAACAGAACTTAAAAAAAAATGCTATTCTGCTGGGTGCAGGCCACCACTCTGTCTACTGCAAACCAACATGTATCCCTCACCTGCCCTCCTCCATCTCATATTTCCAGACGTTTACTCTACTCTCAACTGCCGGTGCTGTGGCACTCACCCAGCTACACTTCCGCATATGCTGTCGGAATGCCTAGCACAGTACGCACACACACTAACACCATGACCTTCTCGTACAGGCTGCGTGAGATTCTACAGAGATCCACCCTCGATAAACAAACATGGGCAACCCAACACGCCCGTGAGGCTGTGTCAAAGCAAGCCCTTGGCGTCCCCTCATGGAAGGCCTCGGCCCAGCCATCTAAACTTGCTGTTTTTTTATTAATAAAGTTCATTCCTCCTCCTTGATCTAATGGGTAGTTCATTTTGGTATAAAATCACTCGAGTGCAAAATTGACACATTAAATGTATGCACATTCATGCAAAGTGTTTTGGGAGTGTCAATGTGTGGGTGCGTGCAAGCATGCAGCCAGGTTCGCACTTGATTATTTCATACTAGAACACTGCACTTCAGTATGAACAAGAGAGTGATTGCTAGTGCACCTCCAATGTCAACACTGAACTACACTGATGAAAAAAAAACCCACCTATTTAACCATTTTTCTACTAAAGACAAGCTACGCTTGTCCACGCAGTTTGTACAGCTCCCACTGAAGATAAGTTGGGCTCGTTCCTGCTGAAACAAGTGCTTTGTGGTGCCACAATCAAGCTACCCTGATCCCTTTCACTGAGTTATCTTTGGCTTTGACTGACGGCTAAAAAAGAATGGAAAAACTTGCTTGAAGCATGCATTTCGGTTGAGAAGTGACTTGACTCTAGTAGCCGAAATGAAAAACGGCATCCTGCTGTGTCTTTGTTCGTGCGCCGGCAATAACTACGGGGGACAAAAAAGCTTGTCCTTGGAAGTTTTGTTTAAGTCTAAGAGGGAAGAACTATTGCAGTGCTTCTCTGAATGCAGCAACAACTACACTGAGCAATATACCTTCTCTGAACCACCATATTCAGATGACGACAACATCTCAACATATTGGCAGTACCTGCTGACAGAGGTAGACAAGACAACACTGGGCTACCCAAGGTTGTGTTTCATAACCTCACTTGTCACTTTGTTTAACTTCTTTAATTTTGAGGAGGCACAAATTTCTGCACCCATGATACAATGCATAGAAGCCAATGGTTTTCATATATGCAAAACAATAATTTTTTCATGCATCGTGCAAATACAGCTCCTTTAGCTATTTTCTTTTCAATTACTTGCACATACATACGTAGAATCACTCATCTGAAAAAATTGGTGCTTTTGCATCATTTCTGACAACAAAACTTGGTAGGGTAAAAGATAATATGAGATGCCAAAAACTTGGAGTTCCTGACAATTACCTTGAGAGATATGCTGTAATGTGCTGGAGTCAGATTAGTTTATCATTCATAAAGAGCCCAGACATCTTGAAGATATGCCTGGCTCGATACAATCTTGTATAGTGGCCGGACATAATACACTAATATTTTTTCTTGAAATTACACCGAACCAACGTTTATTTACCTGACAACTTCTACTTTCATGTGTAGCTTAATGAAACTTAAAATCTACTGACTGGCCACTAAAGTCGGAAGACAGATGACAAGGCAAGTGTTCACTCTGCGGTATTTTGCCATCTACGTTTTCTTTTTACCACTTGAGTATCCACTTCAGGTGGGTAATCTTTTAATGTAAGATGCAAGATGGGAGAATTAGATCTAAATGTTTTGTGTAAAGTTTTATTTGTGCAGCCATATTTATGTTTTAGGTCAAGCCTCGCTCAACAGCACAGCGCCCCTTGGAAAACGAATTGGTGGTGGCACCAGATTTCCCTCTATATATTGTTGCAAGAAACCCTTTCGCCAAAAGCATCTAATAAATTACTGATTTTCAGTATGCACTAACTTTCTAGAATATTTTTTCTTCTAGCAATGGCTGTTTTTGGTAGTTATAGCCTCTAAACTACAGTAACACATTAAAAAGAATGAAATACAAAAAAAGGAAGTTTAAAAATGAACACGCCCATGTTAAAAAGGCATTCGAGAGATTATTGTTCGTGGTTAAGAAAATGAGTCTTATCTTGACTGTCTGTCAATACAGTTTACATATGAGGTAATAAAAACATATACAGTAATGTTTTCAATTTTATCAAATCATATTGGTTGTTGCTGCAAGCTGTTTTAAACTTCAAACCTAGATTTGTCAGGAAGATAGAAAAAGAAAATTTTACTTTGATATTAAACTGTGAAAGACAATGACTAAATTGGACTGCATGTTTTCTGATGAACACAACTATCACCACAACCTTAAAGAGAAAGTCAACATTCTGAATCAATGGCACAAAGCAAGAAAATAAAAACAACAAAGAGCTGTCGTTCATGTTTTTTAAAGGGACACTAAAGTGAAACAACAATTTACGTCAGAGTGAAAGCTTTATGTATGACATCTAAGATGACAATATTGTCAACAGCAGTGCCCTACTTTCTGAAAAATCAAGGTAAATGCACAAGAATACATGCACCACACAGTAGGACATTCTCAAAATGATCCCGATGACGTCAGATGAACCGTCTACAATTATTCACTAGTAATCGATCTAGCTGCACTAAATAAAAAACCTTCTGTGCATCAAGAGACACAATAAAGTGCTGCATGTTCGTTTCTGTTTGATTCATGAAAAAAATAACCATCGGACGTTACTATGAGGAATGGCACGAGACGTTACTATGAAGAATGGCATGGGACGTTACTATGAGGAGTGGCACGAGTGGTTCAAAAATTCAATTTTCCTGTGGTTAAACTGGACAGGTTTTGCCATCTAGTGGGGTCCAGTTGAACCAAAACATGTGTGCCATCTCGGAGCCAATGGCAGGAAATTGATCAATGACTGTTGTTGCTGCTATGGCTCCCACTGCTATCGTTCTGCTGCTACTAGTGTCGGTGGCTGCACAGTAAAGCCTGGCAATGTTGTGCACGCCAACAGTGACGTGAGCCGTTCCGCTTCTTGAGGCAGGTAATTTGAAGTGCCGTTACCCGATGCGGATCACTAAAACGTAATCTTATTTCAAAATATGCCCTTCCTTGGCACAAAAGTAACACTACGAGGTATCTGAATCACTATTTCAACAATCAACGTCTACGTAGTAGTTGCCTTTAGTGTCCTTTTCAAATGTTATAACTTCAATGTGTGCAAACAATAGCCCATACAGATACTTTTTTAACATGTGGGACTTACTTTGTACCAGCAAGAGGCCATAGGAGCCACCTAGAGAAAAACATGGCAAGCATTAAAGCAATTGAAAACAGGACATACAAGTGATGCACTTTCAATTAAAACTATACATGTAGCACTTTTTCCCTTGTAGTATTCACTCAGAATCCCTGGATATAAGTTCATAACTTCATACAAGAAAACCATTCTTTTGCCAAGCGCCTTTTGAGGCAGGCATCTTTCACCTCATATGGTCTGACGACATATTCACAATGAGGAATGACAACAGAGGGTAACGTTTCAAACTGAAGAACAATTTAATGTATTTTACTGCCATTAAACATGGAAGTACACAAATAATTCTGCATGAGTCCCCCCCCCTCAAGAAAGAGCCACAGGAATCGAAAATGAAGCAGATCCTTGAAGGTACTACACTGTCTACACAAATAGATATGGGTGGCCTGCAGGTGGTCTTTAGACCACCCACATCCATTTGTGTATACAGCACTCTCAAGAAACAGCACGATCACAGTAACAGTGCACAAAATATTACAGCTTTTTTTTAACAGTATAGACTTTTTTATACAAATTCTTAGACAGTCAGCTAACCCTTGATTTTGCACACAAACTATATTAAGATACAAATACTTTGTTGACCTAAAGTTACAATAAAGTGAGTAACAAACAAAAACTCGTTTTTTAACTTCTTATAATTACTAACTTGAAACTAGATTTACTACATCAAAAAAGTAGAGTGTGACAATTTATGCCATTTACACTTTTCATAAATCCCAGAAACATGCATAACATGAGATGTTAATCAGTAATATTGGAGGTCCCAATCCAGGCGATGTGAATGTGTGTGCACCGAGCATGCAAGAAATGCCACTGCTATGTTGCATCAGACCAGATCTTCACATGAGGAATTTCGAAAAAAGGCATGTTGCCGCAGAATCTGGTCAGAAAAATGGAAAGTCACCTCAAATGCACAAGTGGAGCACTCATTCTTAGCACTTGGTGTGGCCAATCTGCTTCTTTGTTGAACTCTAAGTACACACAAACAACCCTTTTGACTGTCTATCAAAGGAAGCAGAACAGTGGCTTCACCCCCCTTTTATGCTGCAGAGTGAAAACAGACGAAATGGAAACTGGCATTTTTTTGGATGCAGCACAAAAGATTAAGAAACGTGAAACATTACACACCTTAAAAAAGAGAAACAATTGGGCCAAGCAAAAGATAGAGGACGTACTTTGTTATTTACTTATCTAATAGTTATGAGCTAAACTGAAAGGAACAAAAATGAACAAAAAGGTTCCATTTCCATTGAAGTAATTCGAACCTGCAACCTTCGAATTAGGCGTCCAATGCTCTGCCAACTGAGTTATGACAAAGGGTACTCCTTGCTTTCCTTGGCTTAGTTGTCTCTTGATTTCAATGGTTATGTTCAAGAAAGATATGAGCCTCTTGAACAATTCCCCTTCTTTTGTACTTTCATAGCAAAGCTTCATCGCAGACTTCATGGTTAAGTTAGCACGGGAGAGTTGATGGGTCAGCTGCCAACTCATGGCAAGATAATGAGCCACACGACACCCTTTGACAAAAAAAAAAGGATTCCACACTCGCCACCTTGGCTACGAGTGACACTGGCTAACACTCCCAGGAAATAAACATCCATAAATACCCAACAAAATAAATGAGAAAGCACCTTTTTATGATCACTGAATTGGTGCAGCAAGGAACATGCAATTCAAAGGTAGTGAGTTTAAATCCCTCTTATGAAAAGGGTGCCTTTCATTTTTTTTTAAATCAATTAATGATGAATCAATCCCCAGTTTTGCTATTTATTCATTAATAACTATTAATGAAAATTGCTTTTGTATATTAATCAATGCTGTTGATGAACGTTTTAAAAAGGCTTTTTTAGTAGGCAGAACAAGAGTGAAACACACAAGCGTGTCACAATATGATAAATTATGTTTTTTGTTCCACTCAATACTAAATAAAATGGGTGCAAACAGCTAGACAAATAATAAACACTATTTGGTAGGGGTGTGCAAATATTTGAAAATTTTATATACCTAATCTAATAGGGTTATAATTCTATTCAGTACTTGAATTGGATATCACATATTTAAATTGAATATTTTTAAGTAGTGTTTTAATAATTAGCACTGATGAGAAAACTCCAACGGAATAACTTTTCGGGGAACAACCCTTCGGAAGAGTGATGTATTACTTTTCTTCTTTTTAAATTGTAGATTGACGTGATGCATAGGCTTATAAGGGTCTATCGATGCTTCACTCACAACACGATGAAAAATTTGCTTTAAGTATTCTCAATACAATATCATTGTAATGAGATTCATGATGTTCACTCATGAAACATTCTTTAACATTTAGGCCTTAGTATTATTTAAAAGGTGAAGGCAAAGTACCACTTCAAATACTAAAGTAACTGCTGTATTCATACTAAAGGTAAAATATACCTAGAAAGCTCTAGTCATTACTGTATATGATATTACCTCAGTTTACGAAATTGTGGTACCTTTTTTTCTGTGAACTGTAATAGCAATGTCAGATTGGTAAAGTTTGTGAATATTTCTTTGCAATAAGAAAATTGTATAATTCTATGTGTCTTTTTAAAACAGTTGCCTTGCTATCCAAAACCTATTTGATTTGTATTCATATTCATTTTGGGCTTAAATTTAACTATATATACACTCATACTATTTGGCATAACATCATAACTAAAACAATGCTGGAAACTTGAAGCAACGATTGACGAACAAGCAGTATTCCTGGAATGTTGTGGAACATAAAATGCTGCCATAAAATAGCACTTTTGCAAAGGCATGTTTGAAAAATCTTGTTATGTCCAAGGCAAATGTATTCCAGTATCTGTATTTTAGGCTTCCAACCCATGTATTTCTGTATCTGTATTCCAAAATACTTATTTAAGTATCTCTGCTCTGTCCTGGTCCATACCAAGAGATGATCAAATATGCCAGCAAACCAAGTGATGCCTTGAGCGAACAACAAATTTGCATGCATGAATAATCGCTCGGGCAATGCAACGTTCTGTGATCGAGAACTTTATTGCTATTTTACAGCTCTGCACAGCAATGAGAAGAGCGAAAGGTGCTGCAGATTCTTTTTTCAAGTTTCACTCTTTTGCAAGCACCATATGGAAGCACTTATACTTCATGAAATGAATACAAAGCACTTAAACCATTACATATCTAACTGTAGACTATACAGACTATATATACTAACTGTCCTTTCACTTGAATCCTGGCCCAGAGCCTTTCGCAAAGCATGAAATTCGTGATACCTCATATGCACCATTGGAAGCAGCAATCTGCTGAAGGACATTAAATTGCTCTCTTTTCAGCTTATTATGTAGGATAAAATGGCAGAAACAACTTATACTACAAGCAGGAAATGAAGCGCATTGGTCACTTTTCATAAAATTATTTTACTGCATGTGCAACTGGATTGTATACCAACTTCGTGAAGTGCTTATCTGCTGTTTCTGTGTGTATAGCTCTGCAACTGCCCCAACCAATAGGCTCAGCAAAATGACCTATGTGCAGTTTATTGCGGGACCCTTCACACATGCTTACGTTGTAAAAAAAAATAACATGCCTGAAACCCGAAGAGTCTCTCCAGCATTCTGTGGTCATGTTACAATTTACCACAGGAACGCTTGCGAAGGGTTGGATTGAGAAAGAGACGCGAGTCCGAAGTAACACGGCAAACTAAATTTAATACTACACAAAATGGCAAACAGTAATCTAACTTGAAACTTGACTCGAAAAAGAAACATGCACACAATAATCGGCTATACAGCGATACCATAACTAACCATTGATCCATGTCAAGTTCAGTACCAAGCTTAATCTTTTTACCTAAGATGACTGCTTGGTGGCTACCATTCTGTGCTCCTATAGTAAATGAACATTCTTAATGTTCAGATGCCACCCTCAGAACTACGAGGAAGTGGTACTGTCTCGCCGTTATTGTCATCAGCGCACGTTTGCTTGAGGATCCACTTGTCTTTAATGCCAATGTGCCGGTCTTATTCGTCATCTTCAGCCCACTTGGTCAAACCCAACTCGTTCATGGCCTCATTGACGACGCACTCCGATGACTGGTGTGGGCTGCATTCGTTCTGGCTCGGGATGGAAGAGCTGTCGTCCTCAAGAAACTGCTGCGCAAGGTTGTGGCAACTCCGGACAGCCTCACTCGGGGCCTCCGAGGTCGATGACAACCTCACGGGCCTCTCGTCACCAATATCCTTCAGAACCGGGCGGCTCTACTTTTATTGCTGTAGCGACGCTGACCTTCCTAATCTTCCCAGTTTGATGCCGTAACACAGTGACAGCTCATCCTTCGGGATTTCCTACTACGGTTCGGGGTCACGTGGCTCATATGCGCGCCATCGGGAGTCTGGCGCATGCGAGCCACATTCAAGAGCCCGACACGTGTCTCGTGCCCTCTTACTCATGACAGGTCAATGAGACATTCAATAGATTAGGCGTGGTATCCCTTCAACTGCAAAAGCATCTATGACTTTCCAACCCATGATCTGTTATAAACCAGTGCAATTATAGCAAACTAACCATCAGAAAGAACTGTCGGGCATAACCGAAGCATGAAATAGACATCCCAGCACATACACAATCTCTGCATCAGAGTGTGCCATAGATTTTTAGCACTGCCACTCTGCATGAAAAGTTACGGCAGCAAAAGCGAACAAGTGCATACCAGTTGAAACCTAGCCCAAAATAAATATTTTTTACCAATATGCTTTGGGTCAGTCCAAACAAAAGTATGCAGAAAATGTATTCGTGGAGAGTTTACATGACAAGGCTGGCTGTGTGAAATAATGCATCTGCAGTGTGAAATGAGAGGGTAAGCGCTTGACTTAGACAACTGCAGCCTTGCTACTCCAGTGGTCATCAGTGTACACTATACAGCCACTCCAACTTGTCCACCATGCACTTGCGATCACATCATAGTCTACAGTATTGCTTATAATTTTGGCACAAATTCAGAATTTTTGCGTAGCATGTGTCAATGACACTTAATTGAAAAGATTTAATCAATCAAAGTGATGATGAAATAAAGGACGTAAATTAAAATAGATTCATTGATTAAACGTTCATCAATATTATCATCTCTACAACTAACTTCACAAAATAAAATGGGTTGCAGTTTTTTTTTTTTTTCGATAAATGGGGGGAGAGCGTTTTTTGACATTCAGTAAAACCTTTGTGTTAATTTTTATCCTAATTTTAATAACAAAAAAATCGCAAAATTTTCTCTGCCAAAATGACGAAATAACTATAAAGCATAGCATAGTGAACTGAAGAATTTAGACCACCTGAGATTCAGCAATGTGCTCTGACATGGCATAGTATAAGAGCCCCTTGCATTTCACCACAATTGAATTGCCGCTGCAGCAGCCAAAATTGAAACCCTATTTTTTGGATTAGCAGCTGCAAACTATAATGATGACAGAACTACTGTGGCTACACTAAATCATACTTCTGTTTTACACAATTCAAAGACCGCAAATGTGGATTATCGGACTGAGTAACATGGAAGTTAGATTTACAAGAGATAAAAAGACGAATGAAAGTTGTTGACTGATTTTCATAACTCTGGTTGCTCAGGGCACTTGAGAAATGATCATCTATTTCTCAAGTCTCACTGTGGAAGTGAGCGTTTAGCTAGCATTGCCTGGAACTGATTTTTCCCTGATGTTTTACTGAGAGCAGGAAAGAATGGTAAGGGGTCTCAAAGAGAAGTCACAAAAAAAATAAACATCAGCTGTCTAGTGGTACATGTATTTCAAAGCAGTCTCTGTCTCCTTTGCATCCAAGGTATACATACTACAGGTTAAAGCTACATTTTATTTCCAATGGCTTTTCAATTAAGTTGTGGGGATTTGCTTTTCACAACCACGATATGATGATGAGGCATGCCCAGTGATAATCAAGCCAGTCTACCATTTGAAACAATTTTTGGAGCAGAAAAAAGCCTGTTTTCGAGCAGAAAAAAAAAGAAATTTATAATTATTTTGGTGCAAACAATGTATAAATTTTCAGTTAATATTCTTATTAGTGTACACACTAAAAATGCTGCTGCAATGCAAACAAGGAGACAAAAAAAACATCCAGAGAGCAGCCATTCATCAAGTTTTTAGCACCAAAGTGTCACATTTTTGTTTCTCTGCACTGCCCAAGATGTGCCTGATGTGCAAAAGTCAAACATTAGTGACAAGGCCAGTTAGATGTGCTAGTGACCAAGTAGGCATGGCGCACAATATTTGTGGTATAATAAATGTCATAAGCTCATACGAAGAGAACCTATCAGAAAACCAGCAATCTAACAATTAAAGAAGAAAAAAAAAATTCTATCACTGCAAGCGAGAACTATACTGTTTTAAATTTTTTACATAGCAATTAAATCATTGCCACAATTCACTCTATGATGCTCCGCCCTACTCAATTATTGCTGGAGGTGTAAGCAGAAAGTGACATTTTCCTTTAATTTAGAGGACTTTGGGTTCAGCACTTACCATTTTCGAGGTTCAGAAAAAAAAATGTATTTTAAAATTGAAACTGGCATAGACTTAAACAGCTGGTACAAAGGGGGTGGGGTCAGTGATCAAGGAGGGGAGGAGGAGGAAGGGAAGAAATGAAAGGCAGGGAGGTCAACCAGATGCACATCCGGTTTGCTACCCTGCACTGGGGGAAGGAGTGAGGGGATTAAAGGAGAAGAGAGAGAGAAGTGAAGGGCAACGTGTGTGTAGCTGTGACCTTGTCCATTGCACGCTTATAAGCGGTCGCGTAGTCCGGTCGTCTTTAGAAAACTTAGCAATGCCCGCGTCGCTTTGCTGGCCTGCGACACATAGAGCATGAACCAAGGATCTTCTCTTTGGAAAATTGTCTACTGTCTAGTGTCTCTAACGTTTCGCGCAGCAAGTTGCGTTCGCTCACAAAATGTTCACATGAACACAGTAGATGCTCTATTGTCTCGTCAGTGTCGCACGATTCACATCGGGAGCTATCCACCATTCCTATGCGAAAGAAGTATGCCTTCGTAAAAGCTACTCCTAACAACAGGCGGCACAGTAAAGTTGCATCCTGGCGGGAGAGGTCAGAAAGAACTTGTAACTTTCTCGATGGGTCCAATTTGTGTAGGTGGCGGTTCCCGACACTGGGGTCACTCAGCCAAGTCAGTCATCAATGTTTACATAGGGGGGGTAGTGGTGAATTTATTCAAGGCAGCCATGAAGGAGAAGAGTCCATTTGTCGAAATGTTGGCTTTTGAGACACCACGTGTTCACGAATTTAGCACCTAAATATGCTGTCAAGGTGCGATGGGTGGGTATGAGCTTCATGCTACTGACACAGTTGGGGAACAACTATGGCATTCTGCAAACAGGCAAGACGACAGATGGCGACCGACTGGTTAGGTAGGAGGAGAACTACCATTTTTTCTTTTAATTGAGAGAAGAGGGAGTCATTGTGCGATTTTCGAAAAAACAGTGGCTGCATTGAGACTGCTCGCAAGCATAGTTCTCAACAAGTGTGAGGGGATCACTTGATAAGATTAGTCGGGGAGGCTTATTTTGCCTATTATTGTGACAGAAATTATACTGGCAGTACCGACAGGGTTTCTTCCGTCGCTGCTATGTCGCTGCATTTCCTTCACTCCAAGGTGCATGAGAGTTTTTTAGACCAGTCGTCAAATGCTGAACAGAGAGGAAATGCGCTGCTCGTCTTTCACTAGCCTCAAAAGACACGAGGGGGGGGGGGGGTCCTTCCAGCAGCAACTGCAACCTATGATTTTACGAGCCAGATTGTTGCTGGCGCATGTGGTACCTCGCTATATTAGCAGCCATCAGAAAATGTGTGAACAGTGTTCCTAGATTGGCCATACTCTCTTAAACCAGCGTTTGTAGATTTGCGTGAGATCGGATCCTAAAAAGTGAGCCGCCAGCCAATTTGTTTCTATTGCACTCATTGCTTCACCCTTGCGGTGAACCTGACTTTTTTTATGGGGGGGGAGGGTCTACTGACGACAACACCAATTGTTCTGATGGCATTAAGGAGGTGTGAGAACACTTGTTCTTTATTTGTGGCCAACTTCGCGGCTCAATTTCTGTGTGCACTAGCTAGCCCCCGTGATCCGTTGGTTTGGCAATCAAGATGCGCGACGTACCCTTGAACATTCGCGGACAGCAGTTGCACCACATTGTGCCAGACGTGCTCTACATGGATATTTAGGCTTAACTTTACAATAGGCATACTGAAGAACATTGTGCAGTGCTATTTGGAGGCATATGCTTTTTTGTGAAATATCAAACAATACGTTTCACGACCAAATCTTAATTTGCGTGTATAGGTCCTTTCTAGCATGCAGTACCAATACCTGCTGCCCATTGGCCACATCGACTACATTAGGATACCCGGAGTGACTTGCGAACAAAAAAAAAGTCACTTTTATATGCGTTATCAACAGTTCCATAACAAATATGAGAGGATATTGATGGCATGCTAAACTTTAGACAATGAAGACACATGCAGCGGTGGAGATACTTAGGTAGATTGGCAGCGGCACTATAAAATAGCTCCAATGTTTGTTGCAACCAAAAATAGTTCTGAACCATAAACAGTTCGATGCTGGTAAAAACGTGGACTAGTGAACATTGGCGCAGTTGGCACAAGCTGTACTCGAATATGTGCAGCAAGGAGCAGGGATAAGGAATTGTAGCAAAATGATGCAATTAGCACAGTTGGATCACCACTGCTTCCAGTAGTGAAGGACTATGGATTAAATTAACCACTTGCAGTTCATTAATGTGCATCTATAGGGGCCCTGCAACAATTCGCATGGTGAGTAAACACTGATTATCTGTAGTCAAGGCTCCTGAGCACATGCGAGGCAAACATTTTAGCACTGCATATTTTGTAGAATTTACAATTAATTCTCAAAGTCAACTAGAAATTGTTCTCTCTTATCTTGACAAATGATGCAACAAACTTACCGTAATTACTCGAATCTAACGCGCACCTTTTTTCCGGTTAAGCGAGTTCGTAAATCGCATGCGCGTTAGAATCGAGTACGAACAAAAAATTACGGTCAATCTATTGCCATTGGCAAATCTAAAATGGCCGCCCCCTACGTGCGTCGGCATGACGCGTCGGCCATTTCTGCCCATGTGTTTCCCATGTGCGGCACTTCGTACGTGTACTGAGGAGTTCATCATCTAGTAGTGCATTAGCATCGACGGCTGGAAGGGCCGACTCCGTAAACTTGAGTGGACCACGATGCCGCTTTTAAAAGAAAGGTCATCGCGTGTGCAGAAACGGACGAAAATCGGGCCGCATCGCGGTCTTTCGGAGTTCCCGAAACGTGCGTGCGGGACTGGCGGAAACAAGAGCAGAAGATTGTTGACAGAAAAGCTTCACGCAAAGGCTTCAGTGGACCACAGCAGGGTCGGTTTCCACAAATTAAAGAGCTGCTCGGCGAGTATGTGCTTGAGCAGCAAGCGGCACAGCGGCCCGTGACGACAGAACTGCTCCAAGTGCGGGCTATGCAATCAGTCTTAGAAAAAGGTCTAATGCGGAGCCAGTTTAAAGTGAGCAGGTGCTGGCTAACTGACTTTTGAAGAGGAAAGGCTTTTCCCTCCGAAGGGGAACATGCATATGCGAAAAGTTTTGCGGAGGAGTACGATGAAAAGCTTCACAGTTTTCAGAGGTTCATCCTAAACTTGCGGCGCAACAACGGCTACCTGCTTGGGCAAATCGGGAATGCCGATCAGATGCCTCTTTACGTCGACATGCCTGGCACCACAACCGTCGAGAAGAAGGGGGCGAAGCAAGTTCGCGTGCTGACATCGGTCCACGGTAAAACTACAGTGACGGCAATGCTTTGTTACACGTCAGATGGGCACAAGCTTCGCCCGTACCTCATATTTAAATGGAAGACGCTTCCGAAAGGAGTCGTTTTTTCTAGTGGTGTGATCGTGCGGGCCAGCGAGAAAAATGGGTGCGCGTTGCAATCGATGTCTTACGTTTTTTTTTTTCGCGGTGGAAATCGGGTGCGCGTTACAATCGAGGGCGCGGTAGAATCGAGTAAATACGGTAGATGGCCATGCAATAAACTCAAATTTCATGACCCCTGACTGATTTGAGCATCGCAAGCTGTATAGTTGCCATGGACACCATGAAATGCCACCATGTGCCCATAATCACTGAAAGTAAAACGCGTGTTTAAAGAAAAAAAAAAAGAAAGTGCTCAAGAAAATAACGTGCACTGACTAAGGCACTCATCTTCTTGATTCTTTGTTATCTTCCTCCCTGTGTAGCTTTCAGTGCACTGGCTGGTATACATAGAGAGAAAGCGTGCGATTGATACATACAACTCCACTTGTACTTGACTTATTCTAAAATATTTTGCAGATGTTGATTCATGAGGCAATCAGTTCTTTCAACGTAGCCATTAGGTGACTACTTGGAATAATGTCGCAGTACCCATTTCATTCTAGGCTACACCGGTATTGTTACATTTTTTTTCTTCTATTGAAAGGTGGCTGCTGTTGTCATGAGCCAAACCCACTTCCTTGAGATTAGTGGCACACCTTGGTGACCATGATGGAAAGTAGTTTGCTTTTAATAGTGCAGCTACTCTAAAAAAATCTACCACTCACAGTATGCTCACATTTTTTTTTCATAAAACTGCATTGAGTATAAAAAATAATGAAGAAGCACACGGCATGCTTTCAAATGGCATTTAGGACCAGTAAAGTTATAGAATTACCTGTGTGGAGAACAGCTCGAACTCTTCACATGCGTATGTACCATCTTTCTGGTCTTCAAATACAGGTGCCACTGGTTCAGACCATGTACTGCACTGGCAGCAGCAAGGTGCATAGTCAGTTTTGTGCACAGCACAGTACTTAACTCTACTTGGATTCCCAGTTTTCTTTTGCTGCTTCCGATTAACTTTGTGTTTCATTTCATCCAGCACTGCAAGAAACAATAATATTTATCATACTTTGCAAGCCCAGGGCAATTTTCATCAATGCATCATAACTTATGACAGGTAAAAATCATTATATACTTGTTTGTAATGCAAAGCTACAAGAAAATTTCTACAGATTACTCAAATAAAAAAATCTTGGACGAAAAACTATTCAGCTGACCTAGTACAGTGACACCCCTAAAAGGCAGTGGCATAGCCAAGAAGCGGCACATCAAGTCCATCCCCCCCCCCCCCCCCTTCGTTATAGAAATACATTTCTGGGAGGATAGCAAAAGTCCCGGCTTCAAATTCTGGACCAGAAATAAGAAGCTTTTCTTTCAGACATATCCATAGAGATTTTCTTGTAGCTCAGCTCAACAAATAAATGGAGAGCAATTTTTCTTTTTTATAACCCCTTGTACACCTGCCCCGCCGCGGTGGTCTAGTGGCTAAGGCACTCGGCTGCTGACCCGCAGGGCGCGGGTTCGAATCCCGGCTGCGGCGGCTGCATTTCCGATGGAGGCGGAAATGTTGTAGGCCCGTGTGCTCAGATTTGGGTGCACGTTAAAGAACCCCAGGTGGTCTAAATTTCCGGAGCCCTCCACTACGGCGTCTCTCATAATCATAGAGTGGTTTTGGGACGTTAAACCCCACATATCAATCAATCACCTAATAAGATTCTGTAAAACTGACCTTCCATAATGACATTTTATGATACAGTACTCTGCATCTCATTATATGCTCTTAGTATAGTAGACACAACTTGTGCACAGAATTCTACCATAAACTTTTTCGATAGACACAACCGGAGCACCGAATCCTACCATTACCTATTCTTTCATTATTGTGACAAATTAGTCATTTTTCGTAAGCCTTGGAAATCACGTTTCAAAGTAAGTTTGAAAAGTACATTAGCACACAATGCCACACACCAAATTATGCATAACAAAAGGCTCTCCAAAAAAGCATGAGTTGTAATGCAACAAAAATATCGCAGAACGTAGAAAAACTTGAAAGTGTGTAATATTTTGTTGCAAGCTGACAAACAGAGCAATAAAGAACTCAAAAATAGTCGGAACCAAAACAATTCAGAGTATACATTTTGGAGATAAACGACCCAGAAATGGTATGTGTTGCAATGCCAGTGGTTGCCGAAGTGGACGCATGACAGAACATGCATTCTTCGTTTCTCTCTCTTTGTTCCTTCTCTGCCTCCTTTCCCCCCTTTCATCATAAGTTTCAGGCAGAAAATAAATGCTTGTCTTCTGCCTGGTGACACCAACTATCTGCTGCCAATGTAATAGTACAGAAACTAAAATCTTCGACATGATGTTGCCAGTAACATATACACAAAAAAATGTGAACAGAGGTAGTGCTTCATTGCTCCCGCCATGCGGTAAACCATGTCCTGTTTTTTCTTCTTTTTTTGTGAGACAAAGGTGCACTTGTGCACTTTTTCCACATTTTTTCTTTAAGAGAAGAGCCTGCAGGTGTCTAACATAGATGGATCCCTGCAATTTTGAAAATGCCTATATATATCAGTTGTCCAATGAACTTTACCAGTTCGTTTTGTGTCAGTTATTTCCATGCGCCACCTGTCTTCACATACGTTGGTGTTCTAAACTATGCACCCGAGCATATCTATTTGCATTTTCGCTGATGATATATAAAAAAAGGGGGGAACAAAATCACGCACAGTCTTAAAACGTCTCGTGCCGCTCCATTGTGCGGGATTAAATGTGCTCTAGGTGGTCTTGTCGTGAAGACAACCTTTGCAGGTGGCGCCAGCACAGAGTACCTGAGTGGCATACGGACTTGGCACATGACTAGAGTAGCTCTAAAATTAAACACAAAGGTCAGCAGCTATACAGGCATAGCCGAGGAGACCACTTGAGCAAAAACAAAACCAACCACTGAATGGCTACAGACGTCCCAAGCGTATGCAAAACATCATCGCCGTCAGAGCTTCAAGCTGAGGTACTGTCATCAGTGGAAACAAAGCTCATCGTCAATCAGTTCAAGAGCACCGGCAAGATAGTTTCTGATAGCGTGCATTTCTCGCGGCACACGTGACAACAATGGATGCAGCTTTGTGTCTGATATAACAATAGAAGCATAATCAAAGCTGCTGGAAACTGGCTGAAAAGGCCACCTCCCCATGTTATACATGCGATGGACCTTCATAATTACCTTTAAATAGAATTAGTTTTCACCATATCCAAACAACAGCTTTCTAGTGAAAAGTTGGCATTAATTTCTAGCAATTATTACCGCTCAACACTGAAAATTTGTGAAGCTGACACCGTGATTTGTTATTTGACTTGCAGGGGTTCTTTTTATTGCAGAGCTATAATGTAACTGAAGCACAACCACGAGTGACATGGAATCCTCACAAGCTTAATTATCAGCCAAGCACATTTTCCCAACAACACACGCAAATTCGTTTGGACAAAGGACGATGAAAAATCACTATGTTACCAAAACGTCCAAATTCAATCAAGTTCAGTGGATAGACTAGCTACCAAGAAGTGCTAAGAGCCTGAGAAACAAATTGAACAAGCCAAAATTTACGATTCAAAGCACTGATCACTGGTGACCAATTTGAATAAACATGGTAACGAAAGAGTTAAGAAACAAACAATAAAGTGTGCAAGACTTCACCAGATTCTGAAGAGAATCTTGTTTTACCGAGATATGATCTGCACCTTAAGGTACACACGCCAACATGGCCCCATAGAGTGCAATAAAGAGTGACACCAGCCGGCTTTTTTAAAAGCTGGCTGCACAGGATCTGTATAAAAAGTATAAGGAATAATCTTTTGCCGACATAACAGTATTTGTCACAATATGCACACAATGTGTATGCACAATGGTGGGCATATCTTCAAGATGTGCCAAGTGCCAGTTGTACATGAGTGATCACTCATAAGCCAGATCATGCTTTTAGTGGGCCACTATTGAGTAACTTGGTCCGAAGGCAAAATGCAGTGAACAATTTAACAGCAGTACAACATCAAACTTTGGGTCAGCCCAATGATACCTAATGATAAACAACATTGCGGCGATTCCTCAACCCCTTTACACCCCTGATTTGGTGCCTATTTTGTATCCCACCAAAGTGAAATCCTTCCTTAAAGGGGCCCTAAAACACTTTTTCAAGTAACCATGGAATGAATTCACTGGAAGAGCTTACTGCCTCAGGAATTCAACGCCACAAAAGTTTTAAAAATTCTTCCAGAGGGAGTGGAGTTTTAAAGGTTTGTCGCAGGCTGCAATTGCATTCTTCTTTTATCCTGACGAAAGCGCTGGAAGCTAAGCAGAAAGAGAAATGCCAGGGCCACAAAAAAATGTCACGCGTGCCTTGTTACCTTGAGCACTTTTTTTTTTTCGAATGCGTGACTTTTTCAGTGTGATCGCACACACACGTGTGGACAAGTAGCGGCCTGCCGCGGCGATCTCTGTAACGAGCGAGTGCACCATATTCAAATCACTGAATGGCTGATAGATGGGCTTGCTACATGTGATTTTTTTTGGAATATTCCGTCATTTGTCAAGAGAAAAGAAAGCAATTTTTAACTGACTTTGATAATTTATTTTGAATTCCAGGCTGCGTGCTGCACTATAATATTTGACTCGCATGTTGTCGGGAGCCTCTACTACCGATCGGCAGCGTTTTCGGACCATCCTCAAAAAGTGTTGCAGGGCCCCTTTAAAAACACCACAACGAGACCCTAAGTTCCGTCAAAGAAGCTTGAATGTGTGTCCTTAAGAGCCTCATGGAATTCGCCAACTAGAAGCCCCTAAGTCGAGAAAGCCAGTTACAAAAGTGTATCGCTGCTCAAGAGATCTGCTTTGAAGACTGAGGCATTGTAGCCAAATGTTTTTTCAAAACTATTCCTAACATCTTTCATACAAACCCTGAGTGTGTGTCTACAAACAGACGAATCTATGTATGCACACACACACACACGCACACAAATTATTGTTCTCCGGTTTCATCCCATATTTGTTCAATCATAAGACAGTCACAATAAGTATGAAAGAGTGCAGTTCGGGCAAGTTGCCAGATGCCTCCAAGCTAAGAAGCAAATAACCATACCCAAGAAAACCTACAAGTGGTGCGAATGTTGCAAAGAAGCCCAAAGGAGCGAGAATGTAATAAATTTTCTCATTCTTGAAAATATTTTAAAATTAAACAAAAGTGTGTGAAATGTAAAAAAGATATTAAAAAATTACTTTCATTATTTTGAATGATAAAACAAATGGAGCTAGCTAGAGCACATATTGATTTTTTAACAGCCTTCCCCACTTTGTTCGTTGCAGATTTGCCAGTGCATGAATAATGTTTCTTGTTTCCTTCCCCATCATATGTATGTCTGATTTAAACACTCAACTGCATAATATAATATCATTGAGGAATTCACTATATTAGTGAACAGGACAAGCACTAAAGTAAATATATTTGCAGGAAAACCCAAATAACCTTATACAAGCAGCAAGCGACTAAAAAATTCTATAAGCGTGTCATTAAAAAAAAAGACCAAATATCTTTAGTCGAACTGCTCCGAGCTGAAATACCAAAAAAAAAAACAATTAGGTCACACCATCCCTACATAGACATGAGAAATCATGCAGAGCTTGCATTAAAACATTGTCTCCAATGATCTTAGAGACGTTTACCGACTGTAAGTAGAACACTGGCAAGTTCAAAAATTTTATTATGCGGCACTTTCTTGCTTCATTGCAGCCTGCACTGGCACAGACATTGATTTGGGAGCTGACGATTAATTATAATTGTTGAAAAATTAAAAAAAACTGAAGTGAGCCTTACTTCTTTTCATTGTGATGAGCTAAGAACATTGACTGCATAATACATGTATGCCCATTACATGCATGTAATGCATCTTGTCAGCTGTGGGACTACTTGAGTTGTAATATTTTGGGTTTTACGTGCTAAAACCACTACATAATTATGAGGCCATAGTAGAAGGCTCTGAAAATTTTAACCATTTGGTGTTCTTTAATGTGCACTGACATCCCACGGTGCATGGACCTCTACCATTTCACCTCCAATGAATATGCGACTGCAGTGGCTGGAACTCCCGACCTGAAGACGAACCGCTGAGCACTGTAACTACTGATCCACCACAGTGGGGATCTACTGGATTGACTTTGCAACTTTTGAGTTTAAAGATGCGCTAGTAAAAAAAAACCCTTTGTATTTTGCTAGCATTCCATTTTCATACCATCAAACAGGTGTAGGCCGCAAGATCAAAAGTGCCACCAGAGCACGTCTTGAATTGGAGTACCAGTGGGCCTAAAGGTGGCACCACAGTGATCTAAAAAAACTGCTCGGTGACTGAAACTGACTGGGGAATTCTGGTTAATTCACAATCTAACACAGGGAAAAATCTGCCATGGCTTACGCAGGTGCATTGAGCATCGCTCGCACATCCATGCCTGCATCGGCATGTGGCAGTAATTTTGGTTTCCTAATGCACATAGTTTCCAACTGATGTGCTTGTATGAACCGACTTCTGTTTGATTCATAAACTCTCAAAAAGTAACACCTTGGTCCTAGCTGGTTAATTGCCCAAAGGGTGTGATTTCAACTGTTCACACGTTGAGGTTAGTGTACACAAGCGATGCCGCCATATATGCTAGCAAAAATGATGATAGAGAAATCTATTGATTCTATAGAGAAATCTTTTTGGTTCTATATGAGCTGTATAGGAACTTTATTGGTCTTATTTGAATTCTATCAGCACCAATAAAAGCAATTGACTACACTTATTTGTCATCGATAAGACCAATAGGGTGCCTATAGATTGTAGCTATTTCTCAACTATAGAACCAATAGACACATATTATCATAATTAGGGTTCAATAGGAGATAGTTATTTGTCTCCTATTGGACTAATAAATGTGTATGGGCAGCTATTGGTGCGTATTGATACCCATAGGCTGTAAAATGTGCCTTATTAAGCACCATTAGCACAAATTAAAACGAAAAAGGTTCGAGAGATGCTGCAGTGTGACACAGGCTGGAATAAACAATTAAAAAAAGACTATAATGTCGCATGAAGGTGCTCTATGTTTTACATTTTATTTTTATTTGTACCACTGCTATTTCAGTTTGCTACACTTTTATAGTGTACACTTTTATCTTTTATAGTGTTGGCAGCTGAGTATATCTGACGAGATAAAAATATTGCCATAAAAAGTGAGAAAAAAATGATAAAAGAACTGAGACAGTCTGAAAAGTGGAACTGTTACATTAGACAGGACAGGTGCGTAGGTCTAGCCAGCAAAAACAGCGAGGACGTCCAGCTCAAGTGCCTCGTGCTCAGCGGTGACGATGTGACTGCCGAGCTTAGCATGACCCACTACTTCTTCATTACAAGACAAACGCTTGTTTTTGTGTCATGACCACGACACAAGTGCTAAAGACAGCAAGCGTGCTTGCACGCGGATACAGCCACAAGCTCAGCTGGCGTGGTCAGAGAGAAAGAGAAGACTTTATTGAATTATCCGGTGGATGACTATACTAGCCCCGCGAGGGGAGGGTCATCGTGATGCGGCCACACATCGAGTGTGATGCGACGAGATCATGCTTTGTGTTTTTATAGGTTTAGAAGTAAAGTAGCAAATTAGGCTAGTTGGAACACACTCATCACGATCAGTTTACACTTAGACAATCTTTGTGTCGGGCACTTGTGTTTTTTATGCTTTTTTGTGTGCTGATCATGATGAGGTTCAAAAGTGTTTTAAAGTTAAATTTGCACAAATGGAATCACAACGACGATGCTAACATAGTCATATATGTCAAAGGAGTTATGCTAAAAGCAGCGTCTCGGACTTAAACATCAAGTGGTACCGGTGCCAACAAGATGCCCACCAAGGTGATTTCTTCAGGGCGTGTACCCTGTCACTGTTAGGTAAGTGAACTGTTTTATATATTTGTTAGTTATTAAAAGTTGCTTTTCTTGTGCTTATAATTCGTGCATTTTCTAGCAATCAAAGTGCATCACCATTAAAACTGTTTGGCCGCTCTATTGGTTCCAGTAGTTTTTCCACTTTACAGTACAAGACATTTGAACATTGTATGGGCGCATATACAGACACTGGCGACAGGTTATTGTTTACACGTTATTGACTAGCGCATTGTTTTCATGATAACTCAAAAAGACTAAAATATTTAATGTCTTCGTTCAATCATAATAGTGTACTTTGGGGAGAGGAAAGAAGCTTATTGCCAACGAAAATCATGTGTGGCTGTCCCATAATTAATTAGCATTCATGCTCACTGAGCCTCAGTCTGTTGCATACATGGCTGCAGTCAGTAGAGCGGTGCTTATTTAGTGAAGCTTTTTGTGTGACTCCCAAAGCTCAGACACTGGGATTTGTTTAGAGCTAGCGCGATTTCGCCTTGCCTACAAGTGTGCGAAGTCCACTCAAGTGACAGAGGTTTTGTTTCTTGATACAAGCATAATCAAATCTGCTGCACAGTTGGGACAAATATTTGTCCCTTCTGCGTTAAGCTGTTACCTACTGCCAGCTCACAGGAATTTTCCTCATGCTAGTCCTACTTTTTTTTATTACTGTAATGCTTCATTTTTTCCTGTAGCTCTTCCAAAAAACTTCTTTCCTACTTCCTGGTATTTTCTATCACTTTTCATTTTCAGGCACTATCTGGATAAGTGGTTCAGTGGCATACATTCCCCAAGGAAGAACAGAATGCTTGGAAAGATTGTTTTGGGGAAAATTGCCAATTTTATGAAATGATCCTGTTTAATTTATAAACATAATACAGGCCTCACTTCGAATGGATCTTTTTTGTTTCACTGAGGCGCTGCTATGTTGCAGTCTTCAAATGCCTAATATTTTTATTCCAAAGCCAAGAGTTCTCTACTGAGAAATAGGGTGATAGAGTTCCAATACACAAATGCAGTACTAATAGAAATGTAGAATGCTAATAGACATATACACAACCAATATGCAATAGGCTAATAGAGTGCCAATAGACAAGTACACCAATAGACAAATAGAGGTCTAATAGACCACAATGTCACCTATAGACCCATAGGATACAAATAGACCAATATATTCAATAATTTAATAGGATAATTGTTTTTCAATAGGCGATTTTTGCTAGGGAATAAACAATGCCACTATACCTGCACAATTTCTGCCTCAAAAATCACAAAAACTGATAGGCTCTTGGTGGCGATAGCACAATGAGTAATCATTGGCAGCAGTTCATCAATTGTTTTGGTTTACGGGCACATAACTATGATTTTATTGTATTCACACACATACACAGTGATGACAACGTGAGTGTGCACACTAGTGTTCCTACAGTGAGCAAGTTAAGTGACAATTTTTTCAATTGGAGCACTCAAATGCCAAATTCGAATCAGAATCATTTGCTACCTGCCGCCAAGGCAAGGAGTGGCTAACTAGTTTTGAATCGGAATCCCTCTAAGGAGCATATGTTGAGAAGTAGCACAGAGGAGGTAATAAAAATACATAGTTGTGGGGCCTAATGCCCCAAAACCATGATATGAATGTGACAAATGCCATAGTGGAGGGCTACAGGAATTCGTACCATCTAAAGAGAGAGAGAGAGAGAGAAACAAGAAAAGAGGAAGGCAGGGAGGTTGACCAGATGCTAGCATCAGGTATGCTACCCCACACTGGAGTTGGGGAAGAGAGGGTTGAAAGAGAAATAGAGTTCAAAAATAAATAAGAGCAAAACATAGACACACATGCACGAACAAAATCAATCCACTCTCAGAGGCGTTCTGACAGGCCAGTAGTTCGCCGCTTGCACGGCCTTCTTCTGTGATGATGAGTCATGACGATGGCGCAGTATACTTTCTTCTGACAGCGGCTAATCATATAACTTGTTTAGTGTATTAGAAAGGTATTGTCTTTCTAGGTTATTTTTCAGGCAGTCATACAGGATGTGCCGAATTGTCTATTCATCTCCGCAGTGTTCAAAGATGGCGGTGGCGGCCATCCCTATGCGGAACGTACACGTACGCACAGGTAAGCGCCCAACCGTAGTCTGCACAAATCAGTAGCGTCACCTCGTCGAATTTTTGTTGGAAGTTGTAAACTTAACATAGGATCAAGGGATCGTGATCTTGCATGTGTAAAAAGAGGCTCATTTTAATGTGACATGGAGCATAGGCGAGCAAGCATGCAGAGCTTCCTAGCAGTGTCCGTCCTAGACAGCAGTATTGGCTGGTGGTTGTCTTCTGAATGGACTGAACGGGCACCTTGATCAGCCTGTTCATTACCGATAATTCCACAGTGTTAAAAAACATCGTCTAGTGTTCTTTAGCACCATCTAGTGTTCTTTAATAGGTATCTAAACCTAAATAAATGGGCCTCCAGCATCTTTGCCTCCATTGAAAATGAGGTCGTGGCAGCCAGAATTTATTCCTGTTACCTGTAAGTCAGCAGTTGAGCATGATAACCACTATAGACTGCCCTGGTGGGTAACACAGAAGTAGTCATTTGGTATGTGAATATTTAAAGCAAGTGGGACATGCTTATCCTGATGAGTACATGTTTTGGTTATTACTATAAGCTTGTTTCTCATTGTTAAACAAGGGAGCGATCAGAAACAGGGACATAAACAAGGAGCTCACAGTACACACACTCAATTTTCAACTGAGATTTAGTAGGAAAAAAATCCCACCATCTCCATGAAGTGAATGATGATGAAGGAGCTCTCTCAGAACTGATCGGGAGAACCCGTGAATCCTCCCTACATGTCATCTACCATCATAAAAAGGCATGATGCGTTGTTAAAGGGGTTATTGTATGCATAAACACTTATATGTATATACTCAAGATGTACTGAATTACATATTGATGCACTTATATAAAACGATAACATTACTGGTTACAAAGCTATGGGATGCATTTTCCTTTAAAGATTAGAATTTTGTGGTCGGTGAAGTATGTGGCAAGCTCTGACTTCGGGGTCCGCCTGTCGACGAGCCTTATTCGCAGAAGTACACATAATGCTTTACAGATATGTAGTGGGTACCTCGCTTATCAGCAGAATGATGAATGATATAGTGGGTGCTTCTCTACTTCATAAAAGTTACGGTGGGTGTATAGTGGGTATATTGCTCAGCTGCACCTCTAGCATACACGTCAACGGACATGCCCCGAGCATAAAAAGCTTGGCGAGCAAGCTCCTGAAACATGAAAATTGATAACAGAAGCCAGTAAGTGAGATAACATCAGTAGTGCATCCACTCAGTAACAAAAGTGAGGAGACCTCACCACAAACACTCCATCATGGCCACACACTTCTGCCGACTCAGCTGTCCAGCACCCAAAGCAATAGAAATGTGCAATATTATCATACCACTTGACTCTTGCATTAAGCATGCTTAGAGTGACACATGCACCAATTTACTAAAACCAAAATATCGATAACACAAAAGGAAGTAAGCCCCACCGAGGCCAAACAAGCCATCAAAGAGAACTTCCTAATTTGTAGAAAACAAATAAACCCACCAGTGAATACAATCTGACAGAACACTACTAGGGATACTGAACAGAACTTCAACGGAGTGCTTAACCAAGAAGCCACGTGATTAAAGAAAAAAGAACGTTTTTGAGAAGCAGCACAGAAAACAAGAACAAGTCTTGATTATCAATGCACCGCGTCAGTAAACCGGGCAGGGACTGGGGGGGGGGGACACTTTACATGAGAACTACAGCAAGTTATTAACAATGCTTAAACAATAAAGAGCTGCATCAGTGTACAGAAACAGGCATGCATCGTATAAACAAAAACCGCACCACCATGAGAATCGCAGCTCCAAGTGCAAGTTTGCCATGTCAAATAATAAAGCCTACAGATAACATCGTAACAAGGAGACAACCTGGTCACAAAACATGATAGAAATCACACTAGTACATTTGTCACCAAATTTGAGAATATGTAAAGCTGCTATTATTTCTCTTTCTGCTCTGTCCTGTGAATGCTTGAGGAAGGCTTTCAGATGATAAAAAAGACACATGACAAAACAGCAAAAACGGCACTTGCAGCCAACAGAAATGAGGCGGTGCTATCTGCATTACTATCTTCTTCAGTTAGACACAACAATTTTGCCCACAAGTGGTTATATGGCACTGAGCAGCTTCAATTTAACTTGACGCAATGCATGCCCAATGTTACAAAAACTCGAACATGATGGAACATGTTGAAAACGAGTTTTCAGTTGCGGTCAGAATGCTGCCACAAAACTTGTGTGTTACATTGCGATTGACTAGATATCAGTTGCCAATTACCTTAACCTCTAATATCGGTATGCATGTGTGGTATTTCTGGAGATACTTAATAATGTATAGCGGTGTAGAGCATGTTTCAGGCTAATTAAACACAGAAGTTTCTTATTGTGGTAGCATTATTGAAGAATGAAATTGCAAGATGATGAAAATTGTGGTTTTTACAGTGCTCTTATGCAAAATAAGAAAAGTATTTACATATTCATGAAAAAAATGGAGGTATATTGATATAATAGACAGTGTCTATTATTTTCTTGACACTTTCAGTAAGTCAGCATTTGGTTAAATCACACGTTTTTTGGGGTCCTGTAAAATCCCAATTAATTACTTTTTTGCATATATATATAGAACAATTCATTTTTGACTATCTTCTATATATCAATGTCTTATTTAGAAGGATACAAATAGAAGTACATGAGATTACAGAAGTGTAATTAAATAGAAGCTGCACAATCACATCAAATACAACAAAACGAACCTCAGGAATCGTCAGACACAAAGCCCGTCAACGGAAGAAAAGCCTTTCATTGGCAAAATTACACATAATATTGATGTGTTCCATCTAAGATCGTCAGAAATCTTAAGACCAAAATATTTTATAGGCTTAACGTCAGAGAGTAAGACATTGCGTGTTGAATACTGAAAGAGCAGATTGGTACATTTGCACAAAATTTTCCTAAAAATTGTTTTGTCAAAGTTGATAGCCGTCTGCCAATCACTACAACATTTTACAATTCTTCTAAAGCCATCATTTAGACATAGCTGGTCGCTGATGCTATTTATTTCTGAATACATTATGCAATCATCGATATATGCTTGAGTTTGCGCAGGAATGTCATGAACAATATCGCTGATAAAGAGAAGACACAAAAATGATCTGAATCATAAGGAATGTGAGAGTCAATGGGAAGCTTTCCAGAGCAATGGTTCCTGAATGAAACATAATGTTGTCAGTTTAAATGATATGCACAAAGCCAAGTAACAATTCCGGCAATACACAGTGTGACATCATAAGGGTGGAGCAGCTTTTAGTGGAAAACCTTGTCAAATGGTTTCGCCATGTCCCTGAAAATTGTATCAACCCATCTACATGAACTTATTGCCTTAGCAAAATTTTGTGCAATAGTTATACTCAATGAGCGCACGTAGAAAATGAACAATATCATTGATAAAGAGAAAGCAAATAAATGATCTGAATCATGTGGAATGTGAGAGTCAATGGGGAGCTTTCTAGAGCAATGGTTCCTGAATGAAACATAATGCTGTCAGTTTAAATGATATGCACGAAGCTAAGTAACAATTCTAGCAATACACAGAGTGACATCATAAGTGAGGAGCAGCTTTCAGTGGGAAACCTTGTCAAATGATTTTGCAATGTCCCTGAAAATTGTATCAGCCCATCTACATGAATTTATTGCTTTAGCAAAATTCTGTGCAGTAGTTATACTCAACGAGTGCATACAGAAAATCCTTTTGTGAAACAATACTGATTGGAAGAAATCTTATTTTTGAAAGGAACTGAGTGATGTGCTTGTGTAATATTTGCTCGAGAATTTTGCATGATGAAATGGCAGAGATAAGACAATAGTCAAGCTGTGCTGCTTATTACAATTCTCTATTTAAGTTCCACTTGTGCCGTTTTCTAGTCGATCAATATCTTGCCTTCACTTAGCGATTTACAAAACAGTACCACATGCAGATATTTAGAGACCCACGGTGATATTGCTTTCAGAACTCATTTGGTGAACCATCAGGACCAGGTTATTTCTTGATATCAAGGTTAAAAAGCATAAGCAATCCATTCTCATAATTAGCAATGTCCCACTTAGAGAGTAGGAAGCATGAAACTATGACACTGAAACATTGTCATGTGTAAACAAAGTCCTAAAGAGTAAGTTGAATGAATCTGCTATGACTGCATTATTAAAACCCAAAACACCATTTATCATGAGAGCATCGTTGATTTGTTTACTAAGAGAAATAGGGCTTTAGAACTTTTCAGGAGATGTTAAAATAAATTTGGGAAGTTTCTAATCAGTGTCGTCTTGTTTACAAAAACATTGGAGTTTAGCTCCAAAAATTTAATAAATGAAGCACCCAGATCGCTTGCAGTACGTACTTCTTTTCGCTTTCTGACAATTTAATTGCCCCCTTAATTGCTATGTGTCACGAGAAATCCAAACAAATTTGCCTTTTATTTTCTTTAAACGGGCACAGCAATACTCTTTCAGCATACGGTAAGAAAATTCTGCCAGTTATTCGAGGCTCTTGAGAACATGCGAGCCAAACATTATAGTGCAGCCTGCCACCTGTAACTTTTAAGTAATTTTTAAAGTCAGCCAGAAATCAGTCCCTCTTCTCTTTACAAATGGTGCCATGTACTAAAATTACTACGCCATATACGCAAAGCGCAAGGCCGTTGAGTGACTCGAGCATCATGAGCATGTCCTTGGAGATTGGGCACCGGCAGGTTCCTTCCTGGCTGTCCCAAGCGTGTCAAGAAAATGTAATTTCAGAGGTGGGCATGGCCAATTCTTCCTTCGCAACGTGACGTTCGCCACCAAAGCATTAGGGTAGCTGTTGTGCTTTTGGTGCACGTAAGATGAGGTGAGGAAAAAATGGTGGTTTTGCACTTGTATAGGACTTGTAACTGACATTGATATGCCAGCTTAGTCTGTAAGTTAACAAAGTGGCTGACTAGGCTAGTTAGTTTGGCATACTTAAGGTTTAACAGCACAAGAAAAATACACGGTGAACAGAAAAAGGATGGGACAAGCACAGACCCGCAGGGCGCGGGTTCGAATCCCGGCTGCGGCGGCTGCATTTCCGATGGAGGCGGAAATGTTGTAGGCCCGTGTGCTCAGATTTGGGTGCACGTTAAAGAACCCCAGGTGGTCTAAATTTCCGGAGCCCTCCACTACGGCGTCTCTCATAATCATAGAGTGGTTTTGGGACGTTAAACCCCACATATCAATCAATCAATGGGACAAGCACTGACTTCCAGTAATGTTTCCAAAATGCCTTAGAGAGGTCCTGTTACCACATATTGGAAGCTAGTATCCTGGCACAATTAAAGCGCCTAGAAAGAGAAGGGCAACAGAGTAACATTAATGGTAACAGAGGTCACCGCAGTGGAAAAGCGGGAAAAGATGGCAGTCATTCCGTATATGCACTCTGTGTCACACCACCTAAAGAAAATAGGACAATGCATCAACATGAAGGTGGTCTTTAGTGCCCCTGACAAGTTGTCCCAGTAGACAAACAGGACCTGCCCCATAAAAAGAAATGGAAAGCAGTGCATGGTAAGGCACACGACAGAGTTTGTTGACTGTTCGCTAGGCACACAGTCATAACCAGTATGAAATCAGAATGAAAGAAGCCCACACGAGCTTTAGATTGTCGTCTGTACAAATAACAGAAGATGGAATATCATTTGAAATAGCTGAAAAGATGCCACCTCCTCTACGTGAAGTACGTCAAAAACGGTAAACGCGAAACTGCACGGCATCATTAAACACTTCAGCATCGATGACATGTGCAGATAACCAGATTTCAGTGAGAGCAATCATTTTCGCTGAGCATGTATCAATCATGGCCAATAAGAAATCGTGTTTGTTAGAGGCACTCCTTACGTTTGAGTAAAAAACTGGAACTTGCGAAAAAACAGGTCAGCCACTAGCTCTCTTACATTGCTACATAGATGGACGTGATGGAAGAGGGAATGAACACCCAAGATTATCGCTGCGTTTCCAAGTTTCTTAATGAATATGATCAGTAATGGCATTGTACACATACCATTTTTGTTCAGTACTAGCTTGTCATAACGTAGCTTAAAAGGTTTGGAAGAGGCTTGGCTCTTAGCATAGGCTATCAATTTTCTTCGAGCAGTACGAATAGCAGCAGAGAAATCCTCGCTTATACTAAGGTTTTTTTATTCAATTAACTGCGCAGAGACAGTAGTTTTTCTTTGATTTTGAAGTTACTAAGCTTTACGATAACAGGATGGTATTTATTAGACGTGAAAGAGCCAAGGCAATTCGCACGTTGTATTGCGTCTGATGGCAATGTGTCGGTAATGCTTTTGATTACTCTGACTACATGTGCTTCAGTTTCGTGCCACTGTTTCACTGCTATCAGGGAGACTATGAAAATTAAGTTGTTGCACTGCAATTGATCTTCGAGCTCGTTTAGACGGCTTCAAAAAGGCTGTTCTGAGCGTAAACTTTTTCGACAGTTTTTGCCAGGCTAGAAACTTTCAATGTGACCACTTAAACATTTAGCGACTTTTTCTTAAGTGCGTCCAGCCTTTTCGTAATACCAGATATCCTTAATTTCAGTGATTGTTATTCAGATCTTATAGCCTTAACATCAGCAGTGATTTCAGTTTGGAATTTACACATTTGAAGAAAATGCGTATGCAAGTATATATATTTCATGAACTTGAGGATAAGGTTCGTCGGCTCAGCGGGATCAGCTGATAAATAATCAATGTCCAACGGAAATTCAGAGTGGGTGTTAGAACCAGGGTTTGTTTCAACACCCCCCGAGCATAGCAGAAGAAATGCCATGGTGTTTCAAGGCTTTGAAACTCTGAGATTTTGGGCAGGAATCTCAGCCACGAGCGTTTTAAAGGTGTGGTGCCACCAAATTCTGAGGCTATCCCAAGCCTGTTGTAGGTTTCCTCTGTATGCAAGCACTCTTCACACGAAGGGGCGGACAAAACAAATGCGTAGAATATATTTTAATTCACTTTTAAAAGTGTAGCTGAATTCCCACTCTCATGATCTCGACCCATCGCTTGCGCAGCAACACTGACATTTAAGAATATGAGAAGCAACGCCAGTTGTCGTGATGTCACACCAGATTTGTAGTGACAAGTGTGTTGGCGTCCCTTGCAGAGAAATAAACTGTGCGTCCGTGAAGGACACTGGGTGCTTTCGAAGAGACACTTGACGCGTCCCTGTCCATCAGAGACACCGCACGCATCCAATAGCGGGGCTGCCCCATGCTCTTTCAGCGTATCGGCACCAATAAAAAGCGGCTTTTTCGTCCACATTCTGTACATACGATGTAAATATAAACGCTTTGTTTCTTTCTGGCTGCCTTTTGCCTTGCCACTGCCTGGATGCTACTGCAGCTGGCTATGGCGACTGTCAGCGCATTTGTTTTTCTGGCACTTGTGTGGCACGTGCATGTGAGAGGAGATGAAACTCAGCACGATGTGCGTTGCAGCTTTGTGTGGTGACGTGGCCAAGCCACCTATTCATCGATATGTCACTGCCCAACTCTGCTCCGTGAAACCGAAACCGAAAATGGTCCACATAAGTAGAGTAATATTAAACTATCTAGTGAAAATACACGAATCTTGGTGTGTGTATCATGCTTCCTGGAGCTGAAGGAAATGCTTACAGCAAAGAACACGAATTCCACAAATTTGGTGTCTCCACCCCTTTAAGGTTGACTTGGCGACGGGATTAATGCTGCAGCGGTGGTCATACTTGTACTTGCCGAAACATATTTCACCGAAGTCAATTACTAAGATAATTTTTACTAGACAGAGGTTTGTTTTAATGGCAAAAGCCAGAGACAGTTCAAAAATCTGATAGGCCAGATTCAAAGATATTACATTGTGACTCCTCGAACATGTTCTATGTTATACTCAAGTCGGAGGCTAACATTTCTGTTGAACCTTTGCACGTGCTGCTAACATCTAAACACATACACACACACACACACACACATGTAAACGCAGGCACACGCACACACGCGTGCTCGACAGAATATTTGGTTTATCGAGTGAACTTGTATGCGAGTGTACAATATATTTATACATATGTTTATTATGCTCTAACTGCTAGAGCACTCTGAATTGTTGTCCAGAGAGAAGGTGCAACACAGGCAAATTCGCAGGCCAATCACAAGCTTAGAAAGGCCAACTGAAATACTCATCATATAATTTAAGCTGATAAATAAAGAGATGATTGTCATAAATTTAAAGCAGCCTAATGAGAAATTTAGTACACGGGCAGTTGTAGTGAGCACAAGTTTTATTGTTCAGCGATGAGGCAAACAGGGCAAGAATATAAGGAGCATAAAGCTGGAAAAATATACGACAAATTAAAAATATTTATATTGATTCGCTTCATCCGTTCATCCCTTTCCATTAACATGACTATAAGGGCACATTGAGAAATTTTCACAACTAGCGACATAACACACAACAAGAAATGCACAGAAGGAAAAAACATGGCAGGCCATAAACATGTATTCATGTAAAATTGAAAACAACATACATACTAGTAACCATATATTTTGAAGAAATGAAATATAATCTATGCACGAATGTTTAACACAGCAGAATACTGTTGATTATCTTTTTCAATTGACAAGAAGATTATCCTGCCCATTACAAGTCATATTATATGCCACATATGTTACCTAAAATTTATGAGAATCGTTACATGCAAACATAAGTTGTTGCATTGTCGTTCACACCTTTCGTATCCGTGAACCATGTCTGTAAGTGAAAGGTTTTCTGCCAGAAAGCAAGGAGTAGGCAACAGGAGACAACGGAATCACTCTGCCACGGTGTAAAAGTGATTTTAAGCAATATATCTCAATCGGTTTAACTTGTACCCTTACAGCTGGATGAAAAGTTTCACATAGTGATTTTACCTAAACCGTCTTTTTTTACTACCCGCCACAATGGTCCAGTAGTTATGGTGCTCCTTTGTTGACCCACAGGTCCTGGAATCGAATCCTTGTCGTATTTTCGATGTTGGCAAAACTGCTCAAGGTCCGTACACTTCCATTTAGATGCACATTAAAGACCCAAAGTAGTAAAATTTCAGGAGCACCCAACTATAGCGGTTCTCATTATTATATTGTGGTTCTCATAATAGTGTCACATAATCACCTTGTGGCTCACAGAAGATCAGTGTCTATGGTGGAGATCAGTTTTTTCCTATTTAATTTATTGTGTGCTTCCACTGATGACTCCATCTTTTTAGTGATTGAATCACCTTTGAGTACTTCTAGAAAATTTGTCACGTATAGAGCAACGGTACGTCTTGTGGTAGTCACAATCGTTGAGGCTGCTGAAACTTTCGAGCGCATTCTTCTAAAGTGAAAAAGGAGAAGGGACCAAGCTTGCACGAAGAACTTGGTGAGCGTCCTTACTTGAACTTTCTTTTCCAAAAAGCACACATGCCTTTTTCTCTAATGATATTTGGAATACACCAGCAGCCAAGAAAAAATTTCTTGCCAATGAGCATGGTGTTAGATATATAAGGTGACTGAACGCGCCGCTTCCCGAAAGGAGCGCGTGCTTCGAGTTAACGACCGTAGTTCACGAGTCCTCCGAGAGAGGGCGGTGGCGCACTGCGGGCCATGGATCTCCCCGGTGAGTAAAAGTGTGGCGGAGAAAGCAACAGAGGAAGAGCTAGTACTTGATAATTTCAACTGGAAAAAGGCCGAAGGAAAAATTCCATAGCGCACTGCCGCGGGTTTAGATGGGATTCCCGTTAGCCTCATTAACGAACTAGGACATAACACTAAAGAAGCATTGTTAAAAGCAGTAGAAAAAAGCTTAAAGGACGGACAAATACCGGACAGTTGGCGACAAAGTAGAATGAACTTAATCTATAAAGGCAAGGGAGAAAAGGACAAGATTCGCTCGTATAGACCACTAACCATTACATCGGTACTATACAGGATGGCGATGCAAGCAGTAAAAATGAAAATAGAAACATGGGCCGAACATAACGATATTTTGGGAGAACTTCAGAACGGATTTCGAGTCGACAGGCGGTTAGACGATAACCTGTTTGTTCTCACTCAGTGTATAGAAATATCTAAAATAGAGAATAGGCCCTTGTACGTGGCTTTTCTAGACATCACTGGGGCATACGACAACGTTAATCAGGAAATTTTGTGGGATATATTGAAAGGAATGGGCATGGGCGACGACTGTATACAGCTTTTGAGGGAGATATACCGAGAAAATACAGTTTGCATAGAGTGGGAAGGAATGCGTAGCAAAGAGAACGTTGAGGTTAGCAAGGGTCTGAGACAGGGATGTCCTTTGTCCCCGCTGTTATTCATGCTGTACATGGTGAGTATGGAAAAAGCGCTAGAAGGTAGCAACATTGGTTTTAATCTGTCACACAAACAGGGCGGCATGATGATTGAGCAGAAGCTTCCAGGTTTATTTTATGCGGACGATATCGTCTTATTTGCGGACAGTCGAGATGATATACAGCAGCTGGCGAATATATGCGGAAGGGAAGGTGAAGCTCTTGGACTAGGATTCAGTGTAACGAAGTGTGGATTGATGGTTTTCAATGATCCCTGTGATCAGACGGTGTCCATACAAGGCCAAGAAATACCGAGGGTAAGCAAATACAAGTACCTTGGAGTATGGGTAAATGAAAGTGATAGATACATGGAGGTACAGGAAAAAGCCTCGGCAGCAAAGGGAAGGAGGAATGCGGCAATAATGAAGCACGGAGCGTTGTGGGGATACAATAGGTATGAGGTGCTTCGAGGTCTGTGGAAGGGTGTAATGGTTCCAGGGCTTACTTTTGGGAACTCAGTGGTGTGCATGAGGGCAGAGGTGCAATCGGGAATGGATGTAAATCAAAGGACTGTGGGACGCCTCGCATTGGGTGCTCACGGGAAGACGACAAACGAGGCTGTAAAGGGCGATATGGGGTGGGCAGGTTTTGAGGCGAGGGAAGCGCAGAGCAAAATAAGGTTCGAAGAAAGGCTAAGAAATATGAAGGAGAGTAGATGGGCAGAGAAGGTGTTCCGTTATTTGTATAGGAAGAGCGTGGACACACAGTGGAGAAAAAGAACTAGAAGACTCACTAGTAAATATACGGCTGGTATTGTAAGCCATATGTCAACAAAGAGCGTTAAGGGAAAAGTCAGGGAGGTGGAGAGGATTTACTGGATGGCAGCTATGGAGAAAAAACCGGCTTTGAGTAACTACCGAAAGGGCAAAAATGAAATAAGGAGGGAGGCATTTTACGATAATTCAAGGGGAAGCGCTTTACTGTTTGAAGCGAGATCGGGTTGCCTTAGAACGCGTAGTTATAAAGCAAGATTCAGTAAAGAAGAAGAACAATGCACATGCTGTGGGAAAGATAAGGAAACGGCGGAGCATGTTCTGATTGAATGTGGAGATATCCACCCAGGTGTACGTTTGGGCACGAGCCTACAGGAAGCCTTGGGTTTTAGGGACAACAATGGAAAGCTGAACACACCCGAGATTGAAATAAGTAAGAGACGGTTAGAGTATTGGTGGCAGAAAATTAGAGAGAAAGGACAAAAATAAATATTGGAAAAATAAAATATGGACAGTGTGCCGTAAATGGCAGAGAACTTAAGCTGAAAATTTACCTTTTTTTCCATTAAGATAGAATTTATCGAAGTAGAGGCATTAGGCCAACATCAAAAAAGAAAAAAGGGGTTTTTTTTTTTGTCGAGCCTGGTGGCATACTTGTCACCACCCCGTTATAAAGGGGACGCTCATAGCATCCATCCATCCATCCATGTGCGGGCCGCACTCGCTGCAAGTTCTCCTCTGGCGCGCGCGCGCGTTTCACTGTTGGTCGTGTTTTCGACTTGGCAGCTCATGTATGTCTTTCGACAATGGGAAGAAAGTGCTTTGTACCACGGTGTAATACCGGTTACAAATCCTGCGAGCAAAAGTTTTCTCTATTTTCGGCCCCGAAAGACGAAGCTCGCCTGAAACTTTGGAGACATGCCATTCCACGGAAGGATCGGATCCTTAAAGCGTCGGACCACGTGTGCGAACGACATTTCGAGCCCCGCTTTGTCTCAAAGACCTGGACGGCTGAGTACAACGGGAATGTCCTTGTGAGTACCCCACGCCGAGCATGCCTATCTGACGACGCAGTGCCGTCGATATTTCCCGATTGTCCAGCACACCTCTCCAAACTGGTAAAACATCGGAAGAGACCAGCGGTCAGGCAGCCTGCCTGCGTTCCTAGGCAAAAGCGCTTTCATCCGGCAGATAGCACCGAGAAAGCTGAAGAAGCAGATGATCCCAAGGTCAGTGACCTTGATCATGCAGGACCTTCATCCACTGAAAGCACCGATGCGGCTCCGTTCGAGGTTGGCGCCCTGGAAGTGATTTCGTCTGCCGAGGGGTCTCGTCAACAAGTTTTCAACAACTTGTTCGAGCAATCAGCCTCCGTAGTTCTTCCGTCCATATCATGCGGCTATCACAGGCGAGACACGGATGGAATCCGCAACGTTGCTTTTACTGAGATGAAGTGGAGCACAAGTCCAAAGGTGCGCGAACTGAGCACAGACGCCGCCACTTCTACAGAAAGCAGTCATTTGGTCACAACAAAGATTGTTGACATTGACCAGAACATGCAGGTGTCTGTATCTGTGATGGGAAGGCGCGTATCAGTCGATGCGTTTCACATCCGGGATGACGTTGCTACTACAGAAGATGTCAAGACTTTTCTGCAAAGCTTGCCTTATGAACACCTTATGATTATGAGGCACGCCGTTCTTCATTTCTTTCATGCACCTCAATCCACTGCTGTAAATAGTTTAATAAAACTTGTCTTCACTTGTTTTCATTATGTCTGAAGTTGTACTTTAACTGCAAGAATGAGGAACGATTTAGCCTACTTCACTGGCTGCAGAAATCAAGCTAGGAGTGTGCGTACCAATGATAGCTCGCTACAGCCGAAGATAAAGGCTTACTCGGATCTCACTTATTTACAACACGTTCTCGAAACGCTCGTAATTAACCGCAATGCTGACATTTGCGTTCGGTAAAAATCCTAGACTTTCATTGCATTGCGAACATGCGCTTGCGCTATGTTGTGACTGATCGCGCCTTAAGCGATTTAGTTCCTGAAAAGCAGACAACACTTGAAACATTCTGTTCGCAATACATTGCAGTGCTACTCTTGTGGCATTTGAATCAAGTTCAATGAACTGGCCGGGCCGCCAGAACATGTTCATTTTAAATCTTCTAAATCACTTTGCGTTTTTAAATCCAAACTAAAGACTTTCTTGTTAGGCCCTTCTGTTTGATTGAATTGTAACTGTATTATCATGTCTTTTTTTGTTGTGGTATTCATATCCACATTTTTTTTTTTTAGATTGACGATGTATTCCTTGTTCTTTAGTGTTCCTGCTTATTATTCTAATGGTTTTTTGTTTTCTTTTGTTTTTTTCATCTTTCTCTTTTTTATGCTGTGTTTATGCTGTGTTTATTTGCTGACAATGTATTTCAGTGTGGCTTGATGATTACCTTTTTTTTTTTTTTCGAGGGAGGTCCCGCCTGCGATTCTTACCTTGGGACCTCCCAGTGAATCTGTACCCATGCACTTTGCCATGTTCACACTTGATGAATAAAGATGATGAATAAAGATGAAGAATAACTGATTTTTCACGCGCTCGAACCCGCGCCGCGCATTCCTCGCGGCCGCCCCCCGCCGCCGGAGCGGCCCGCTATGGCCCGCAGTGCGCGAGCGCCATCTGTCGCGGCAATCGGAAATTCAGGCGTTAACTCGCCACGCCGGCCGCCTCCGTTGGCTCACCTGTCTATATCTAACACCATGCCAATGAGGCTCGAACTTCAGTTTGTGCTTACTAGGTGAGGGAACGCTGCAGTTAGCACCTGGTTTCATGTCATCATTAGCAAACATAGTCTAGTCTCATCATGCTGTAACTCCAGGCGTCTTGGCCTGTTAAACACGCAAATACCAATGTCATTGACAGGAATTCCCGTTTCCGTGCATGCATTATATATGCTCCGATCGGTTTTCAGGAGCTCTTTCGGCACATGAGACATATTCAGGCATTGCAAAACTACAGCTGGGAACCATTTATTCGGCTGCTGTAGCTTTTTTGAAGGCAAATTGTCAAGTATGCACTGGGAGTTCAAGAAATGATCATCAAAGATTATCTCACAGCGTTCTGGCGCGACCATCAAGTCTCAAAGAAGGGCCCTGTTTGCCACAAAACACAAACTACCCAGCAATACATGTGGGCAGCATGTTTCAATGGGGTGACTTCGCATTGCTAGGAGGCAGCGCCCTCTGAAAAGTTTGGGCAGTGGGACTGAATGCGTGAAATGAGAATTTAGCAACGATACATGTCGGCTGGTAAAGTTCCCCCTTGAACACTAGTGCTTGTTTCTCCCCTGGCGGAAAAATTCGTGGATATATATTTCCTCCTCTTTTCTTCAGCTGCTGGTAAAATCACGCTCATTCAGTATTTTACTCTGTGGGCAGCATGTTTCAATGGGGTGACTTCGCATTGCTAGGAGGCAGCGCCCTCTGAAAAGTTTGGGCAGTGGGACTGAATGCGTGAAATGAGAATTTAGCAACGATACATGTCGGCTGGTAAAGTTCCCCCTTGAACACTAGTGCTTGTTTCTCCCCTGGCGGAAAAATTCGTGGATATATATTTCCTCCCCTTTTCTTCAGCTGCTGGTAAAATCACGCTCATTCAGTATTTTACTCTGCGGACAAAACGTCTCGCGTTTATGATTGCACCCCTATGGAAAGCTGGTAGTTTCTTTTGCATTGTGATGCCACGTCGCAAATATGAATTAACGCAAAGCAGTTGATTCCAGCAGCGAAATTCCCGTGATTCGCATCAGAAAACCGAAACAAACAACCGCCAGGCATGCATGGTGCAGAGTACAGCATAAGTAAGCTCGTGTGGCTTGGGCTGGCAGCTCTCGTCGAAGTTCACGCATTCTGTGGAATCAATTATGTTGTACTATGCTCTGAACAAGACCAGAGTTCATTCTTTCAACACTAGTGAATCTATCACTCGATATTTTGTGTGGTTTGAAGCTGCTTCTGTTCACACTGGCGTAAGCTGCAAACATGAGTGCAAGAGCAGTGTATACATGGCGTATAACATCTTGAGGCTGCGCGGTGCGGTGAAATATCCTGTATGGGTTTGAATATGTTCACATAATGGGAAATGACTGCTACATGCTTGCAAACAACAAAAGACACCTTGCCGCAACGCTATCGTTTCACGGAGCAGAGCGGCGAAAGTTACGAAAAAAAAAACTACAACATTATGCCTTTTTGCATGCATTTAAGTTTTCTAGTGTATATACCAAGCAAACAAGCAATTTATAAGTGAGTAGGTATATTCTGGTCCCGAGTGCATTTCCGATTGAGACCAACTGAACATTTTTTAACAATGATTGCCTTGCCTTCGCAGAATGCACGATAAAGCCTTTGAGATTAGAGTACTTCACTGATATCAAAAGTCATATTGCAACTGTAAAGTCAGCCGTGGTTGCAAGAAAGTCTGCCTGAAAAATAATGCGTTAGAAATTGTGTTGCCACCGGGCAGCCTAATTTACAAAAAAGAAATCACTTATTGCGTATCGCAAGCATGTGTGGATGCACACAGTAAGCTAAGAAACGTTGACCAAAAGCCACCGGGCAGCCTAATTTACAAAAAAAATCACTTATTGCGTATCGCAAGCATGTGTGGATGCACACAGTAAACTAAGAAACGTTGACCAAAAGCTATCACAGCGTCAGGGCTGCTTGACATATGAAGCTGAACATGAAAATCTTTCCCATAGCCATGCAGTCACTCTCATTCTATGTTGTACGTTGAGCCGTCCTTGACTTATGAAACGCACTTTGCCCCGGTAAGTACTATGTCATTTACGCTTAACAGAGATTAACGATTAATGATGTCTTCTCCTATCGGGTGGTTCGTTGCAATAATGCGTTTTCGAAGACTAGTCGAATCAATGGTGCGACGAGAGGCCGTTGCTCCAAACGACTAATGTACCTGTCATTTACAGTATTTTACTGTTCTTACTTTACTTTTACTTACTCTCTTCACAAGCATACCTATACACACGAGGAGGGGGAGGGGGGGTCTCATGACTTTGATATACATGTACACAATCTGCTCAAACTACCACGGATAGTCACGTCACAGAAGAAATCTCATGCCTCTACCACCACCCCTCCCCCAGTTTGGTAGGTGAGAACTCCTTCCCCTGAAAAAAATATCTGGCTACGTCCCTGCCCAACTCCTAGCTGTGATTATGGTTTACAATGATATCGAATCGAGGTTGCCTTCTACAGGGTTATATCTTTCTGATTGCCTCATCATGAATATACCCAGGTTTAATTTACTTCATATCATCCTCAAGTTGAGAATTATTGGCATGGCATGGTATGCATACCAACATTCTAAAAAAGAGCCCTTTATATATTGTAAGTTTCTATTGGTAGAACTTGCACCAGACGTAAGCTTGGGCGAGATTGCAGTTTATAGTTGGGCACAGCTCAAGTGCAGGACACAAGCATGTAAATGGTACAAGCCACTACTCATTTGTTTTCAATTTGAACTCTCTTCTTTTTCTTCCTTCGCTATTGTAAAACTTTGACTATGTACCGTTTTCATAAATGCAATAAGCCGCTGTTGGTGAGTGTTTTAATACTTCACTCAGTCTTTTGCTATAGTTCATCTCCTGCAACATTGTGAAAATGCAGTGAATGAAAGGTCTCAATAATTTCTCACTGTGCCCTCAACATTGTACACATTGCAATCAAAAATAAACATTATTGAAAATGTTAGTTTTCCTGATTTCATGGCTTTGTTTATTTTTCAGGATTTTTCGGGCACTTCCTCGAATGCCAATGCCACAGCTTTAGTAGTCGCCTGCAAGGTTGCCACCATCATGAAGCACCAAAAGAAGCATCTGTAGTTTTGATGATAATACTATATGATAATATATCTGAACATATGCCTCATTCAATCACTGATATTATCAATGCAGGAGTGCTGCTAGATGTATTGTGCCTTTCACTCGTGACACTGATGAAACACTTATGCGAAGCTAATTCCAATAGTTCATAGTTCCAACTGGCTAATACAGAACCAATACACTAATATAGTTCTAATAGGCTGGTGCAGGTACAGCTACAATGACGAGCTGAGAAGAGACCAATGGAGAAACAACTGCGACCAGTTGCAGTGGGGACCCGACTGGGAAATATTCTATAAACCATTTAAACTGCAATCTGTTGGGACCAGTTACATTCTCAGTTGCATATTTATATTTTTTTTCAGGGTTGACACTAACACAATTTTACTTGAATTTCACATTGAAGTTTAGAGACTCTATAGCTGCTTGATCTGCTTCATCTCTCTTGTCTTCACACCTCCAGGTTTCCAAAGCAATGACATGTATCATAGTATGCACTATCCTTTCTTTTAAACATTGCCACCTCTTTATAAAACAAATAAATGTCAAAACTCACATGAACGATTGTCTATCTTATACCACCGGTAGCTTTTGTCATCCCACTTCAATCTTTCCACATGCTCGGCAGACAATAAATCAAGACGAACTCGGGTCTTTGCTTTAGTCAGGTTCAAGCGGTCCTCTTCATTCCATTTTTTCAATTTTACAGACCAATCCTGAAATCAAGCAGTACACACAAAAGATAAACTGTATTGTCTTTACGATTTATTATTGTTATGTTTAAAAACTGTGATGTCAGCCTGCAGGAAAAAATGAAAAAGCCACTGGTTTCAAGACGAGCGTGGTCAAACAAGTACACTAAAGAATAATCAATATGGCTTCTGCATACTGTTGAAAGGTCAATCAATTATAAAGTGTACACATCTTCCAACTTGCACATCAACTTCTGCCAGATAGCAAACACAGTAGTGATACGCTAAGGCAAGATAGCGAAACATTCATGCTTTATGGTGTGTCACAGGAATGTGCTCAATAATAGAAAATGTCATGAAGGCCAAAACTTTTTGGAGAGAAGACAAGTTTTGTGGATGCAAGCTGTATCGCTGTGAGGGTTTCTTTTGCAATTGCCTTTGTTTATGATACAAACAATAACTTGAAAGATCCAAAAATGAAGCTTTTTAACATTATTAGCCAATGGGAAAATTGACTAACACAAAACATAACAATTTTATTTATCATGTTCATTGCAATTTTTTGAGGTGATTGCCCAGTAGACAAAAATAAAAAGGACTTCGATTCATGCTGTGAATTGTGGTGTCAGCAAAACTGCAGTGTCACCTGATTCGATAAACCAATGTTACATAGAAATTGAACAATTGAACAATGCAGTGCAAATGACTGACGGCAAGGTAATCAACTGCAGCTCCTCAAACGTCCTCTCTACATGTGGCTTTCCCATAGTGCTATCAGAACACAAATGAGACTGATCATTAAATGGGTCCTCTCTGCATGTGTTTCATGAGATTCAGAATACAGACACCGGAAGACACATTTTTCTGTTCAATGTTTTGGAATAAAACCTTGAATATTATAGCTGATTACAGCTAAGATAACTTAAACAACACTAAGCAAAAACTTGCACATTCATAAGGAATATGCCCCTTTCTTTTTTATCCATTGCATTTAAAAGAACTGGGCAAAATCATAGAATATTTCCTGTATAACTTTGATGGAGATAGCCAGCTTTTGCTTCAATTCATGGTATGTTTTCTGTTAGCAGAGACAAATAAATCCCAGGATATGAGCCATATAGAGCTTACTTGTAAAAATAATTCCTGTCACAATGCCACCACTAAACCAAACTTTACTATCTAACTAACCAACTAATCATTCTTGGCACAAAAAGGCTTTCCTAAAGAACATATCAGGAACAGAGACCTTCGTTCCCGCGGCACAACACGCCAGCGGCAACAAGTATCCCGTAGCAGCCATCCATGACAAAGGAGAACTCCTCTCAGTAGCTTCAGTAAAGACCTCCTCGGTCGAAGTTGCAGAACAGGCTGCTATTGCTCTGGCATTACTAGACACAATATGCAATATCGTTCAGTAGGGTCGAGAGCTGGGCTAGTTGGTGAGACATCATTTAACCATATGGTGTAGTAGCGCAATTTTCACGGGGACGAAGAGGACAAGAACACACGACACTCGCTACACTCGCAACTAATTTTATTTCAGAAGCAGCACTTCATATATAACCCATAACCCTAGCGACACAGAAAAGAACTACGAACATTGAATCATTGCCAACAGAAGCTTTTGCGCAGACTCAAGCGATAGTACACGGCAGTTACGCTTACACTTTAAGATGACATAACTAAAACAGCCCTGGGTAACATCAAGTAAAAAAACCAAAAAATTTGGCAGGAATTCACACGTGTTTGAAACAAAATTTTTGAAACGACAAAAAGAATATGACACATGCAAACACTGATCTCAATGAAGTCCTTCGAGGTAGCTGGCTTCTCGGTCACTTAACGCAACCGATGACTGACTAATGCATCCTTCTTTTCTTTTTTAATGTGGAAGGCTTCGACAATTTCTCTGGTTAGTTGGTTTCCATGACGGAAGACTACGGTTGTGAGACACTGTTCCCAGTGTGGCTGCTCACCACTGTTCAGTGACACAACCGTAGTCTTCCGTCATGGAAACCAACTAACCAGAGAAATTGTCGAAGCCTTCCACATTAAAAAAAGAAAAGAAGGATGCATTAGTCAGTCATCGGTTGCGTTAAGTGACCGAGAAGCCAGCTACCTCGAAGGACTTCATTGAGATCAGTGTTTGCATGTGTCATATTCTTTTTGTCGTTTCAAAAATTTTGTTTCAAACACGTGTGAATTCCTGCCAAATTTTTTGGTTTTTTTACTTGATGTTACCCAGGGCTGTTTTAGTTATGTCATCTTAAAGTGTAAGCGTAACTGCCGTGTACTATCGCTTGAGTCTGCGCAAAAGCTTCTGTTGGCAATGATTCAATGTTCGTAGTTCTTTTCTGTGTCGCTAGGGTTATGGGTTATATATGAAGTGCTGCTTCTGAAATAAAATTAGTTGCGAGTGTAGCGAGTGTCGTGTGTTCTTGTCCTCTTCGTCCCCGTGAAAATTGCGCTACTACACCATATGGTTAAATGATGCAATATCGTATACACTGACTCCCGGGCGGCCGCTAGAGCATTCGCATCAGAATTGATAGCCAAAGTGGCAGACAGGATTTTTCACTGCAAACATCCATCAGATATTATTCATCACATAGTCTCCAGCACACATGAAACGAGACATACTTCTAGGTCACCTAAATCCCAATGAGATAGCCCAGGACCTAGCGTGAGGTTTTGATACCGCAACGAGATGGTGTCTCGAATAACTTTGGGGGAGCTTGCTCCAGACTGCATACTCTGGATGCTCCAAATGAGGTCCCGCCTCTCTAGGTGCTTTCTGAGCATGCTCCACCTCGATATTGGACCACTATGCCCAGATTAATGCTAAATTTTGCTCCTCAGGACACATGCCCTGACAGTGCCCTGCGTTGCAGGACATAATGACAGCCATCAAAGCCCCAAGACAAGACTCCAGGCTCTCTGTTCAGAGAACGTGTGAATGAGTGAAAAGGTACAGCCTCGCTGTTCTGACATGGGACTAGCCGACGGCTGGGCAAGCCTACTTCGTAGGCCGGCTGCTTAGCCTCTCAGGACATAAGTAATGTTATTTGTCTGTCAATTTTACAAACTTCCCTATCTAGCAAAAAAAATTTGAGCCTGGTCAACCCTTCAAAAAATTGAGTTTCAACTGTAGATGAAACTCAAGCACATTGTAAAAGAAAGATCGCTGCTTGAAACATGTAAAATGTGAGTGGCGTCATTATACTGACACCTCAAACATACAGCCTATCTGAATACATGGCAACAGTGTTTTTGCAAAGAACAATTATTTTTGAATAATAAGTACTAACTGGCCTTTAAATATGCACACAATATATTATAAGCCTTTTTAAGGAGCTGCGATGCCAGCTACATTTAAGCAGACCAATGACACATACTATGGCAACATACAAAGGCACAGCCAGAAGTTTTTATCAGGTGGAAGGTACCCTTTTGAGAGTGTTTATCAAAAAAGGCAGAAGTTCAGGGGAAGATGAAAGCTTAATGGGATGAAAAATTCTTGAATATGGGGTGTCATGTGTTTGTATATGTGCGCATATATAAAATACAAATGTAAAAATGGGGGGAGGGGGGTTACCTTCAAACCACCCTCTGGCTGCACCATTAGCACATTCAAGTATCATAGAGTTTTCCAGGTTAAACTAATTTCTGGCGAAGTATTCAGTAACATTTGCATAAAAGCACAGCAAGCTTGTGTTGCCTAGCAGTACAGCACTACTTTCTGAACTGTCATGACCATGGACAGGGTCCTTTCTGTAAAGCACTGGTTTACATTACGTGAACTATATCACAGACGCCTTTCATCTGCTTACAAGCCATTTATAGACAAGCTGAAGCATGCTGTTTTTTTACAGCAGGGCTGTTATGCTTGGGGTTTGCCATGTGTGATAGACAGAAAATTATAATCATGAACAGACACAAGCTATATTCGTTCATTTCTGCTTTGTTCCGAGAACCTGTGTGCCGATTCATCTGCCCCAAGATGTAATAACTCTGACAGGTGATAGAATACATATGAAAAGAGGGAAAGAAAAAGAACGATTGGTTGCAAAAAAGAAATTTTTGCCAAAAAAATTTTTTTGGCTAGGTGAAAGTCTGAGCTCGCATCCCCACGATCTGAAGGAGGGCATTGTAACCACTCAGCTATAGAGGCCTTGGTAAAGCATAACGCAGGCATGTGTAGTATAGTTTGTAAGGTGGTAGGAAAAGAAAGTGACCATGAAGCAGCAAAGGGGAAGGAAGAAAAGATATAGAGTAAGAAAGAAAGAGATAGCATTAAAAATGAGAAAAAGAGAAATAAAGAAAAAGAAAAAGATAAAAAGCAAGAGAACGACTGCCTACATAGAGAGGGAGAGAGACACATAGAAAAAATATAAAGAGAAAATAGAGAGAAAGAAAAAGAACTAAAGAAGAGAAAGACAGAGGGAGAAAATGATAGAAAGAAACTAACATAATTATATAAAAAAGAATAGAGCAAGCAGAGCTATGTATAGCAAATACATCCTAGTACAGCATAGTATGGCAAGTATAGCACAGCATAGTATAGCAAGGGACAGGAACGAGAATGGTAAGAGGGTAAAAGCCTAGCCAAGCCAGGTTGGTGACACAGCCTTGTGGAACTATACTGTGCAAAATTTTTTGCTAACCGATGGCTCACTAAGGTAGCATGACTGCACTTGCAAATAGATGTGACATTATGCTCGCAAAGTGTGCAAACGTTAAATATGAGCTGGTACCATTGTCTTCTGCTGAAAGGCACCAAGTCTGGCTGTATACTCTCTACTTGAATGGAACAAGTGCTATAACAGAAGGAATATTGTGCTTGTGACTGCCCCTCTCAAAACATTAACATTTCCTCATCAGTTATTTCTTAAACTAAAAAATGACTGGCACGTACACTACCTTAATTGTATCACAGAATTGTGAACTTTCAATATGCAGTATCCATGGAACACCAGAGCAGTCTTAGATGTGAATGATTGATTTATTTTATTTATTTTTTACATTTAGGTTAGCAATATGCTTGATTTATGCATTGGCATGTGTCTCACTACTTGTCAGATGTGTCACAAAGCACAGTACATTTTACGAGCTGATAGCACACAAAACGTGGCGATTATTACTAAAGGCCAGATTTATATGCACTAAAAAATCAGGTTTTAGGCACCAAATATTGGCAGGCAAAATACAGTTTTAGGCCCCCAAAATCATAAACGTAGACACAAAAATTTTTTACGAAAATTCGAGTTTTCAAAGAAATACGTGCGTGACCTGTGTCTATGACAGGAAAAGAAAAAGAAATTTTTGGTTTGTGATGTTGCAAAAGCACCAATGATTTAACATAGCCATGTGATTTCTTTCCATAGAGTTTGCAGAATATGGTCTCTTGTTTTATTGTTCAGCAATTAAGTGTCCACTGTGCCATCGAATAAACATACTCCTGGGTCTATTTTTGGCATAGCCGAGTACAGCAGCACTAGAGCAAATAGCCAGACAACAAATAGGTCAAAGGGCTTTTAATACTTGTATTAACTGGGTCTAATCAAAGAGGATCCATTTCTCCTCCGTCTGCGAACACCTTAATGGGCCCTTTATCAGGTTTCAGCATTTCCAACAGGCAAGATAAATGCCTGCACTGGGTGCTCATGATCTCATCTGCCAAGATATGCACAATGTTACGCGCTTTGAAAAGAGGTGAAATATCAAATTGAACGCTGCTTAGCCTTCATCTCACGGGCGCGGGCCCCAACATGGTGGAGGTGATGTACTACAATGAGTAGTCTGGCGTGCAACGTGACACCGCGAGAATTATTCAAGACAACGTGTGTAATTTCTGTAATCTCTTGCTTGAATAGAAGTATGAAGGTTGATAGAAATATTAGAAGATAGAAACAAAATCTGTAAACAATATTTATTTATTTTACTTGATGTCAGGCTAAGGGTAAAACTATACTGCGCCCATTTTGTTTGCGCTGCTGTCCTCGGCGTTATCACTTCATACCGGTGTTTTGATGCATCATTTCGTAGAGTAGTTTCAGTGGTGCAACGGTGCATATTATGGTAAAGATAAGTGATTCATGCTAGCCTTTTCAAATGTGCGCACATAGAGGAATCCATTCGTCAGAAACAGGCAGTACAATAGAGAGAACGCTGAAATGACACAACACTGCTTGCATGCACAGCCTGGCTATGGCATAACATTCGAAAGTAACCTTGCGTGTGCATTGGGTGTTGATGCATTTGCGTCACGCGTTCTGGCTGCGAGTTGCTCCGATACCGAAGAGGACAGGTGCATAATTTAGTTTGCGAAATCTACACGTGGACAGTGGCAGGTGTTTCAAGCTTACGTCCTTTGCATCATGCTTTTGCAGGTCAAAATGAACAGATTTACAACTTCTTGTGGTACCAAGCTTTTCACTGGGCGTACAACAACTTCCAGTGTCTAACTAAAATTTTAATGTGACCTGGTGAAGGGCCCTTAAAACGTAAATGAAAAACAAAACATGAACCACATTAACGTTTTTTTTACCTACACTCTACTTTCCCCTGATGACACTCCATGGTTTCGCATTCATTTTCCATCATCCTGTTTCAGCGCAGAAGCACTTCCTGTGCCCTATGTATAGACGTGCGAACAGACGCGGTGAGATGCCGAGCAGACGACGCGACACGGATGAATACATGTGTTGAGACTAATTGGCCTTCCTATTGGCTAAAGGGCTTTGTAGCCTTCACAGTGCTGAAAGAAAGTTCTGAGAAGGAGTATAGGTTGCACTCCATAGGGTTCTGAAACCTCCATTTTGCCTGGCAACTAGAATACCAGAATCCAACTGTACACGAATGCAAAAGTTCAGATTAAATAGTGTTCATATAGGCACTGATTTTCAATATAGGCATGTATAGACACTTATAGGAATTCTGTAAAAGCCTCTAATTCGTGCTCATATATCAAAGTGGCATGATATAAATGCAAGTATTAAAATAGGCATTTGCCTATAATCCGGTCTTTTTCATACTTTTGCATACGACGTATCAGACTACATGAACTTGACCCTTCTCTACAGCTCTGGCCTCCACCTGGCAAGCACATAGCCAGAATTTTTTTTGGAAAGGGGGCCTCCACCTTGATTTCAGAAGGGGCACCTCCTCGAAAGGGTCATTTTTGGCTCTCTATTCCATGGAAAAAAAAATTCGGGGGAGGGGAGGGGGAAGCACATGCCCAGTGTGCCACCCCCTGGCTAAGCCCCTGCCACCCGGCATACATCAATGTTAAGCTTCGCTTCTCTATTGCCTTTGGCTGAGAGTCGCTTTCCCGAAAGCATATATCTCGTTACTCGGAATGACTGACAGTGCGGCATGCGATATGTTTGTGGCACTGATGAAAATATCGACCACCTGCTCCCCCACTGTCCTCGATTTGCCTCAGAGAAACAAGTACTTGCCAACGCAATGCAGCAACTGGATGATTGGCCAGTTTCTGAGCATGTGCTATTTCAGCACCGTCCACATCTCTTGACAGCCCACAAGGAATTGAAAGTCCTTTTGTGTTTTTTGAGGACAACAGGTGTGTGTGAATGCCTCTGACTTGTGGTGGAGTTCTACACGCTGCAGTAAATTTACTGCCTGTCTCTCCCTTTTTTCTTCTTCTTCTCTTCCCTCCTCCCTCTTTCTCATTTTTTGTCCCCTTTCCTAATCTCCCACTGTAGGGCAGCCAACCGGATATTTTTCTGGTTAACCTCTCTGCTTTCTCTCTTTGTCTGCTTCTTTCCTTCCTTCCTCCTCCTGGTCTCTAATTATTACAATGTGACTAATTTGAGCCTGGCAACAGACAATGATGGTGTGTTATTGAAATCCCTTCACTGCTCCAGTCTAAAAATATCTTTTTTTTTTTCAGTAAAGCTCATTTTTCTGCCTTTTATTAATTTATACTAAGAATAGTTCACATGCATAATTCCTGGAGTTTTAAAGTATTCTCAGAGGATGAGGTAGTGCAGCTGTAAAAAAGGGCCCCACGCACACTACCTGGGGTTTTACGTCCCAAAGGATTAGAACGAGAGAAGCCATAGTAGCGGGCTCCAGAAATTTTGACCATCTGGTATTCTTTGATATGCACCGAAATCACACAATACACGGTCCTCTACCTTTTCGCCTCCATTGAAAGTCCCCTGACTTGCGGTGGAGTTCTACACGCTGCAGTGCATTTAATGTCTGTCTCTCCCTTTTTTCTTTTCCTTCTCTTCCCTTCTTCCTGTTTCTCATTTTTCTTGTCCCATCCACTGATCTGCCACTGTAGGGCAGCCAACCGGATGTCTTAATAATTAACCTCTCTGCCTTCTACCTTTGTCTGCTTCCTTCCTTCTTTCATTCTTCTGGTCGCTAATTATTACAATGCAAGTAATTTAAGTCTGGCAACAGACAATGATGGCATGTTATTGAAGTCCCTTCTTTCGTCCAGCCTAAAAATATTTTTTTTTGCAAGCTCAGTTTTCTGCATTTTATTAATTTGTATTACCATCAGAATAGTTCACATGCATGATTACCTGGCGTTATCTTCCTATTCTTTGAGGATGAAGTAGTGTAGCTGTAAAGACGGGCCCCATGCGTAATACCTGGGTTTTTAGGCCCCAGAACGATTATTCTAAGAGATGGCATAGTAGTGGGATCGGGAAATTTTTACCAGCTGGTATTCTTGGTGTGCACTGACATCGAACAGTATAGAGTCCTCTACCATTTCGCCTTCATCGAAATGCGACTGCCGCGGCCGGGATCACACCTGCGACCTTTGGGTCAGCAGCCCAGCACCATATATAGCCACTGTCCCACCGAGGCGGATCAAAGGCCTTATGAGAAATTTTATGTTTGAAACATATGTACCAGTGAGAACATCACGAAAAGCTCGCAAAATTGGCCGTTTATCCTCTAAAAAAAAAAAAACAAGTTCCCCGGTACCATTGGTTGGACGTGACGCCCCCGACCGTGAAGGTCTCGGAGACGGCGTGCTGGGGGGGGGGGGGGGGGCTACTATTACGCCAACCACGAGAATGCAAGCATCATCTAGAAATCGCGGAGTTTTGCTTTACTATGGCAGTTATTTCAACAATTGACAACAGGACCTAACGACTCCTTATACTCGCTTTAGTGGTCCATTTACTGCAAATTTGGCCTAAGTGACTTTTACCGCCGAAGGACTCAGCACGTCTACACTCAAACAAGAAGTACTTGAGAACATCCGATGTGACGCAAGCGTATGCTATACAATCAAGGGAATTCTCGCTCGCTCTACGCTCACCTTAAATAGTTCCACAGGCTCAGGTTTCCGCTGAGGAATCCATGGATGCACACTCCAGCGAATACGGAAGATTCCCCTCTCCTCGTCAGTCCATTCTAAGTCCTCGCCATAACGACGGTCGTAGAGGCGTCTCAGAAGAAAGCGAGTGATACAATTCTTCGACTTCGGCGCAACAGCTGGAGGCGGGTCAAGCTGTTTTTCGACACCATCCTCATCCCTGCAGAAGCAAGAAAGGTGACCAACTGAATCAGCCGCTGCGCAGAAGTATCACCTCCGATTTCCACGAGCGAGTAACGATAGCTATAACTCCTGCTTGTTGATTGGTGGGACCAGCTGACCACAGTGAAACTCGTCACACCGCCTAATCTCCATCCGCTTCTAGTTATCACCGCGGGCGGTCGACAGAACGTATGTGTAAACGAGAATTCTGCACATCTTTTGAACTGTACCAGGGCTACAGATATGAGGAAGCACAATTCCGCCATACATAGCAGTAAAGTTTGTGATGGCGGTACTTTTAGTCGATCGGAGAGGCCACAGAAGCTTCCAGGGCCAGTCAGAGCTGCCAAAAAAGCGAATTCGACAAACAGGAGGAAATTGTACCACATTTAGTAGAAACGCGTATAAGACTTCAAAATTTACTATTCTTGACGAAAGAAGCGTACCTTACGTTACGATAACGTCGACAAACGAAAGAGGGAGAAAAGGTAGTTATATTATGCTGCAACTGATTCGTGATTTTCGGAATACTGAGGCAATGGTCTACTAGATGTGGCCGATCCTATACTACATACCTTAAAAATATCCCTGCTCCAAGTGACACGTATTCCCCTTAATCGACATCCGCGCACCTGATCATCATCAATCGGCTCGATCGCTTCAGCTGTATGCACAACTGCATTGCGCACTAAATTTATTCAAATTCGTGATTTTTTTACAGTGCACTACGCAACATCAAATTCAGTTATATAAAATCGATTGAATGACATTACGTTGCGACTCGCTCGAAAAGTTCCGTGTGATGACGAAAAACCTTTGTGGGTTGTAACCCCCAGAATAGTAAACAGTGAATGCGACGAAAATTTTTAAAAATAAACTTCGGGAATGTCATGCCCCCATCCTACGCAAGCTGATCGGGGAATTGGGAAAGCACCGATTGAACAGATAAAATGGCGGGATGATCAAGAAGCTCACTGTGCCAGTGGTGGGTTCGGTCCACACTGCGGCAAGCCTACTTTATAAATTCACGTGCATGCTCGACTAGCACTCCAAAGAATCGCAATCAATCGCGAGCGGGCCGCGATCAGGCTGGAATATCCCGACCACATCAGGCGTAAGTAAGCCAACCGCGATCACAATGGCACCATGCGACACCCGTGAAGCAGTCGCAGCAACGCGTGGAAACCACTCTTTCGAGAACAACAACAAAGCTAATGCTGCAAGCGAGAGCACAACCAACATTCAATCGTTACACTTACACCTTGCAGCACTCAGCGCGCATGGCTCACAAGATCACCGGTGAGGAAACGCTAACTAAACGACGATTCGGTCCACGTTTAAATAACACCACACAAGCGGCGCACATACGCGTTACCTCTGTCACTCTACGCCGCCGCTGACGATGATGATGATGATGAACCATCAGCTTCGCTTGCACTCGCCCACAAAGGGGGATCGGCCGCTGACGGCACGTCGGTTGTGACCCGCGCGTGCTCAACAAGTATCGCGCCCGACGCTCATTGGACAAACTCTGGTTGATTTCACCTTCCCTGTCTCTCTTTGGCGCCTGTTAACTCGAAAGGTATCAGCTGTTTTGGGAGATGCTCGGAGGATTTCAAGCTGAACGGTGGTGCCCCCCCCCCCCTATCTCCGACGACAGCGCAGATCCCGCCGACTGATACGTCGCCCTCCGTGGTCTCCTGATAGGCACTGCACCGTGCTCCCGACCGGGTTGCAGTAATTAGGCGCCTTTTCTCATCTTCTAACCCCTACCACCACCACCTTACACCGTGAAGCTCTCGCTGTTGTGTCCTTGGACTGCTTCGACCGGCTCCCAACTCTCCCGTCTCCGTCTATTTGCTGTCGGTTGCTTTCTCTATTTCTTCTATTTTCTTCCATTATTTTTGTCCCCCCCCCCTTCAAAGGCACTTAGCCGTGTCGCCAACAGGTAGACAGAAATTGTGTCTTTTTCTTTACCTTCAAGAATCACCATATATACTGTTTTGTACCGTACCGAATCATGGACCCTTTCGTTGATGTATAAGTGTTTCTTTATTAGAGGCGAGAAAAAAGATGTTCGTTCTGTCTCCCATAACATGGTTTGGAGGGGGTGGATTAGAGGGAATTCTAAAGATCGTTCGCTCTTGCTCGGGGTCAGTGGCGAGGCATCCTGCTTAATGACATAAAGGTTCGAGTGTGAGCTTACTAAACTATGCTAGAGGCGTGGTTAGAGGCGGAACCAAGAAGGGAGCGGAGGGGTGGGGATTCACAAACGCCCTCTTTCTCAGGACATTCAAAGTTTGCATACTAAGCAGTGAGATGCATACATGCATTAGAATGCATTGCAGCGCCTCCCTCGGCGTGGGTCTCCTCTATTAGCCGAGGGAGGCGCTGCGGAGCGCTGCGGAGCGCTGCGGAGCGTGGTGATGCAGATTATAAAGGAAAGACTGCAGGCGTGGATAGATGATGAGGGGATGCTGGGGGAACTGCAGAATGGGTTTCGGAAACACAGGAGGTTGGAAGACAATCTGTTCTCACTGACGCAGTGCATCGAAATAGCAGAAAAGGAACACAGGCCTCTGTGGCTAGCATTTTTGGATATCAAGGGAGCGTATGATAGCGTGGTTCAAGAGGAATTGTGGGGAATACTGGACACACTAGGCGTGGAACATGTAGTCACTAATCTTTTAAAAGGTATCTATAAAGGTAACAATGTAGCTATAAAGTGGGAAAAACAGGTATCCAAGCCTGCAGAGGTAAAACGGGGGCTTAGGCAGGGGTGCCCCCCCCCCCTGTCACCCTTATTATTCATGCTGTACCTACAAGGATTAGAGGCAAAATTAGAGGGAAGTGGACTGGGCTTCAACCTCTCTTTAGTCAAACAAGGAAAACTTATTGATCAGGCACTACCAGCATTAATGTACGCAGATGATATAGTGCTAATGGCCAACAACAAGGAAGATTTGCAGAGATTGATGGACATCTGCGGTAATGAGGGAGATAGGTTAGATTTTAGATTCAGTAAGGAAAAATCAGCAGTCATGATTTTCAATGACAACCAAGGTAGTGAGCTTAGAATGCAGGAGGTCACTCTAGAGATAACAGATAAATACAAATATCTGGGCGTATGGATAAGCAATGGGACCGAGTATCTGAGGGAACACGAAATATACATGACGACTAAAGGTAACAGGAATGCAGCAGTCATGAAAAATAGGGCACTGTGGAATTACAATAGGTATGATGTTGTGAGAGGAATATGGAAAGGGGTCATGGTTCCTGGGCTGACGTTCGGCAATGCGGTCTTGTGCATGAGATCAGAAGTTCAAGCAAGATTAGAAATTAAGCAACGTGGAATATATAGGCTTGCTTTAGGAGCCCACGGGAATACACCAAATCAGGGCGTACAAGGTGATATGGGATGGACATCATTTGAGGGCAGGGAAGCTAGCAGCAAGATAAAATTTGAGAAACGATTGAGAGAAATGGGGGAAGAGCGTTGGGCTAGGAAGGTTTTCAGCTACTTGTACATGAAGAATGTCGATACAAAATGGAGGAAGCGGACCAGGAAGTTGACTGGTAAATACTTAGAAAACAGCAGGTGGCCAAACCAAAAAGAACTATCGGTTAAGAAAAAAGTGAAGGAAACTGAGACTGACATGTGGAGAATGGGCATGATTAAGAAGTCCGCACTAGAGACCTATCGAACCTTTAAGCAGGAAATTGCCAAGGAAAGGATCTATGATAATACTCGGGGTAGTTCTCTACTGTTTGAGGCCCGGACGGGAGTACTGCGAACCAAGACATATCGGGCCAAATACGAAGGGGTAGACACAGTATGCAGTGCGTGTGGAGAGGAAGAAGAAACTGCCGAACACTTGATAATGTTCTGTAAAGGGCTTCACCCTATAGTTCAGAATGATGGCGCTGCGTTTTTCAAAGCACTGGGGTTTAGGGACCGGGAGGGCAAAATAGACTTTAAGCGGGTAGACTTAACTAGAAGGAGGTTATCTGATTGGTGGCTAAAGTCAAGGCACGAGTGAAAATTAAACTCTTCACTGCAAAGTACGAATCCTCAAACTCACTTTTTAAGAGAAAAAAAAATAAATATAGTTTTTGGTTCATTAGGTATTACGGCTTGGTGGCGCTAGCCACCGCCCGATCTAAAGGGTACAGCCATATCCATCCATCTATCCATCCATCCTGTTGTCCCATTCAACCTGCTTGAAAACGCGTTGCTTTGCCTGTACGCTGCACGCGTTTTGCACGTGTTTTTGAGAGTCTCGCGTCGCGCGCGGTTATGATGTATACGCTCTGTCCGCATTTAATAGGATGCCGCAATTGAGGATTTTTTTTTTCGTGGCAGCAATTTGGTAAAAGGGCAGCGAAGCAAGTTGTAGCAGACGACGCCGTCCTCGTCAGAGCGAAGTACGTTTCGCAAGTGAAAGACGACGCTGTTTAAGACGTTAGAGGTGAATAAAACTTTCTGTTCGTTCATAATTATATACCTGTTTTTATTTGGTTTACTGTGTGTACTATGCACTATGTTTGTTACTGGATGGGTAAGGCCGCTTCTCGTGCTTTAGGTTAAGCGGTTCTTGCGCTTTGACTGCTATTAGTTGGGATACCTTAATTTACTAGCACCCACCCAAGTTATCGTGCGGTATATACACAGCACTTCAAAAATAAATGGTCTATTTGGGGCTTCTTTCTGACCCACAACGAAAATTGACATCTATTTCGCGTGTCTTTCCTTGCATTATCACCGTTCTCATCGCGGGTACTTTGAGTTCACGAACAGCGTGCGTACCATCATGATGAGCGCCCAGCTTTCAGAGAAACTTTTTTGTGTGTGTCTAATCTGCATGGGAAGAGCGCATTGCTATAAAGGCATTTTATCTTGGTCACGTATCCGAAATGCACCGTGTTGTTCGGGCTGCCCCTGCACACTCAGTAACAACTAGTTCACTGTATCTGCCAACGGACATGCAAAACGGCGAATGCATTTTTTTCTTTTTTTCATAGTTGTCGTGGTCGTGTCCACTCAAGCGGGAGCGTCGCATCTCCAGCGGCAAATGTAATTACACCGCTGGCGTCTCTAGCGATTCTAAATCGCTTGAAAGCGAGTCATAGACATCGAGGAAAACAGAGTTCTTTTCATCTTGCATGGCTGGGTCGTCTTGAGCAATACTTTGTGGCACAGCCTGCTCCACAGAATTTTGTGCTGATCCGGCTGCCCTCACAGAATGACGCTTCCACCTAAGCAAAATAAAGTTGTAGCAGAGATTAGATCGTGCCGTTCACAACAACGTTCATACGTTGAAGTTTTTTTTTATGCTGATATTGTACGGTGATCATCATTGAGCATATCTGTAGTGTGGCAGATAATAATAGTTTTTTTATCATCTTCAAGTATAAAATGTACAAGAAGTCTGAAAATGAGTAGACGCGGTTTCCGTGATCCTGTTAGTAACGCCTTACATTCACAAAATAAAACAAGTACTGCATACGAAATCAAACTCTATAAAAACATGTACGTTGGCAAAACGCCCCATTAAAAAAACTACAATTGTGTCCATCTGTGTGCACAGAAACACTTCATACAAGAACTTCACGGAGATAGCTGCGTATGAAAATTTCTTGATTAAACATTTTGCATTGTCTGTTGCTTGAATCATTTTTACTCTGTACTAAAACTATAAAAAAAGTAATGTGCTTGTTACTAACCGCGTTCCAATCTTACCCTTAAAATGTAACGGTGCTAAAGTGCCATGTTCGATCACAACCCTTCTATTTTCGCTTGACTTGATAATTCCGCATACGCGGAACGAATTCTCGCTGAACTTGAAACGAGGAATCAAGGGTCCTAAGAAAATGCTTTAAAATGCATAGATAGTTATGGGCTTCACTGCCTATCACACCTCTGCGCCGTTTCCGCGTGAGGTGCCCGTTTCTAGTGAGCCGCTGGAAACACTGTCGGCACATAAGACGGGTGCAGACTTGAGTCATTTTTGCAGTTTCTCTCAAAATGTCTGCTACAAATCATTGTCCAAGGTTTGGCAACCACACACTTCCGTCAGCGCTGCGTAGATATAAAAATATATAACAACACATCCCTAATACCGCGTGTCTACACAGCTTCAACTACTACGTCCCCGACAATATCGAATAATAGTAGCAGCATAAAATATTTCTTCGCTATGTTTAACAGCGCTCTAAAGACGGACGTTGAAAATAATACTTTTAAGATGGGGACGTGCATTTCCCAGAAACTCCATAGATTGGAGGAACGGTGACGCAGAAATTAACACCTGCTATTTTTAATGCACTGTGCGCCTGCTAATTTTTATGAAAAAATTGTTTACTTACTTTTATTGTCGCACTGCTTTAATCCATTCCTGCCGTCTGTTTGTTTCGTACCATCGGTTTGGGAATCGGTAGAATTTCACTGGTGGAGTCGACCCCTTCGTGTTTGCATGGTTATTGTGACTGTTGACGACGCCGCAATGTCACCCCCTTTTCTGTTGGGGTTACATCGCGGAACGAGGGACGTTTCACGTGCAGCGCGCGCTTCGCAAATGCGTGGAAGCCTAAGGGAGCGGAAGGGTTGGAAGACGCTACTGTTGTGCGCTTTTTCTGGCAGGGGAAAGGCAAGCGGAAACGAAAGGCAAGGCAAGCTCAGTTCACCAGACTGCTGTAGCACAGGTTACGGTAGTTTAGAGAAGAGCTGTGTGAAGAATCAGAGCGAGCTTTGGTCGTTTCAAGCCAAGTCGGAGCGCTTTTAAACCAAAGTTAATGCGGAGGGCGTAAGCTCGGCCGCGTTAAAAACTGCTTGCGCATCTTGCTAGTTGACTTATAGTGGGTACGGTAAGTACTCTTAACAAGGGCCAACAGCAAGAGGCTGTTGTGAACGATGGAGGACCTTAAAGTGAAGGAACTTATCGAAAGTTGTGAGGAACTTGGCCTTACTTTGGGCCGTGCGAAACGAAAGCAAGCGATCCTTGAGATAATCAAGAATGAAGGAGTGATGGCTGATGAAGTCGATGAGCCCTTTGCGGATATCAAAGCACGCCGCGAGGAGGCTAAAAGGCGACGAGAAGTTCGCGAACGCGAAGAAGCAGAAAGGCGAGAACGCCGTGAGGAGGTCGAGAGACAAGAGCGCCTGGAGTTGAAAAGAATAAAATTGGCAATCCTACAGTGCTCGCAGGCGCCTAGCATAGCTTTTGCGACGGTTCAAATGAGCGGTCAGAAAATTCGGGACCAACTTCCACCGTTAGTAGTAGGTGAGGATATGGCGAAGTGTCTCGTCAAGTTCGGAGCGAAATGCCTTGGAGAGGTCTCTTTGGGCGCAAAACCTGTTAGCTCTACTTCCCGGCAAAGTGTCCGATGTGATAACGTGCTTGTCTAGGGAAGTGCTTGAGAACTATGACGAAATGTAGGAAGTTCTCTTGAGATGTTATAAGTTGTCACCCGAGGCTTTCCGGCAAAGGTTCCGGTATGCAAAAAAGGGGAATAAGTCACACGTTGACTTCGCGTTTCGTCTTAAAGCCGATTTATTTGAATGGCTCAAGGGCGAAGATGTTTATGACGATCACGATAAGGTGGTAGAATGCTTTGCATTGGAGCAATTCTACCGCTGCATCGAGGATGACGTCAAGCTTTGGCTGCAGTACAAGCTTGGCTAAACAAGGCAGCATTGTTAGCTGATAAGTAAGATACTCGCCAGAAGTTGCATAACAGGGCAGTGCGCGTGGAGAAAAGTGAAAGAAAACAGAGCTTCTCAAAGAAACCTGACGAACGGAAACCCACTCAGCACTGTAGCTTCGGAAAGGACCCGTCTCTTACGAAGGACACTGTAGGAGAAGGGCCAATGAAAGTGCAGAAATCTAGTGAGGTTCCCAAATGGTGCACTGATACCATATGGGCGTTTGAGTCACGGAAGTCACTAATCTGCTAAAACTGCAAAAAGGAAGGACACCTCACGGTAAACTGTAAACAAAAGTTTGCTTTCGCAACAATCCGAGAATCAGAAAAGAACATGCGGTTGTTAGAGCCGTACCTCCAGGAAATTAGTGTCAATGGGAAAGCATGTCGAGCACTTCGAGACTCAGCGGTAACCGTGGACATTGTCCATTCTTCTTTTGTGTCTCCGGACGATGTTACAGGAGAATGCGCGTGGATTATGCAAGTCACCGAAGAGCAGTGTGCTTGCATACCAGTCGCTACATTTGTCATTGAAGGCCCGTTCGGTAAGCTTCGCACCGAAGCGGCTGTGTCTGCCGCGCTTCTCGATAGTTTTCCTTATCTTTTTTTTTCCAATAACTCTGAGCAGCTTCTCAAAGAGCAGGGTAAATCGTTCTTTTCCAACTTAGCGTGCGTGGCCCTCTCTATAGCCTCCTATATAGAAAATATAGGAGGCTATGCCCTCTCGCCATCGCAAGTGCGGAAGCTTTCGCAAGAACTTGATGTAGTTTAATGTAGAGAAACACCGCCTGCAAAAGCTGCCGAGATGCATGACCTTGGCGGCGAGTTGTCGATGAAGCCTCGGACAGAAAGTTCTCCGGGTCAGTCACTCGTGCAGCCCGTCTCTGAAGCGAGTGGCGCTGTATCTGTCGAAGGAGGAGACGAACTGGCACAGTTGGGCGAGAAGGACACTGCTCTCTCGCCTGCAGCTGAGAGTGAGAGAAGCTGTGGAGGGTTGAACGAGAAACGCCCACTCGAGGTCAGCGGCAATACCTCTCGATTAAATCGCTTTTGGAAAGCTTAAAATCGGGAACCAAGAAAAAGAATGTTTCTTTTTACGAGAAATCAAAGCTCCTGTATCGTAGTTACACAAATATGCAACGTCGCAAGTATGAGCAGCTCTTGGTACCGCATCAGTATCGTGGCCTAAACGTGGCCGGTTACTGAGGTAGAGCATGATACTCCGACAGCAAAACTTGGAAAGGCAAGCTAAATGCCAAAGCAGGCACATTCAGCCGCGCGTTTTAGTACCTTCTCCACCTTTTGGTCTTTCGCTGGCGAGTCAGGGCAAAATTTTGTCCTCATCACGGTTTTAACTGAGCGCTCTCGTCCAGAGTAATATCAAGGAGCCAATTTTATGTTGCATTCTACATTATTATTTTGTTGTACGTGTAAAAAATGAGTTCTCATTTTAAGAGCTTTGTGTCCCATATGTGCCCATTGATGTAGAGGGAACGAAGTTTTGATAGCCACGTAGCTAGGTAAATGTTGTACTATATTATGTCTGGTGTTCTGTAGGGTAACCGAGGGCACTTACTTGCGTCGTGTGTCGTCTGTTGTCAAACCATTCTTGACTAGTTGCGAAACCATTGACAAGTGCTGAAGCCAAAAATCGTCAGAAGAGACGAACGAATCTATTCGACAAGTTTTGGCGACAAGCCAGTGGAGCTGAGATCCATTCTCAAGAATGTGATGCGTTCACAGAACTGAGCCTCGAGCCACATCCACCCCATGGCCCTGGAGGCGAACCTGGAGGGACCTGGTGAACGAGCACGCACGACATCCGAGCCACGTGGAAGCAGCTCGTGTTTCCGTCGCATTGTCTGGCGGCTGGGGTGCTGTTATGCCTGGAAGTCTAGCACGAACGTCATTGCTCGGCAGAGGCAACCAGTGTGAAGGCCAGCGAGTGAGCCCGCCTGACGCCATCACCTCAAAGACGTCATCTAGCCTGGAGGTGGCAGTCTCGCACGACAAGCTCCCTCCACGCACCGGCCCCATAGCAGCCCGAGTGATGCAATCGACGTCATCCAGTCTGCCGAGTTTTACGCAATGCGTGGCAATATCACTCGTCCGTGGGTTCAACCCTGCGGCGGTTCCTGATTGCAGGGTTCTGACGCCACGACCAGCGGTGGTTCTGATTGGACGTTGCAGAGCGTCTGAAGACATCCCGGCTCTTCGCAAGGGGTAACCCGGGGCCTATAAAAAACCAAGTGGCGCGTCGCCAAGCTGCCGACCTATATATACTAGCCCAGATACAAGCTGTCAACTCCATCATCCCTCCTCCATACGCACACACATACATATCAACGGCGCCACACATCTGTAACGTGCATGCAGAAATCAAGACATAGTCGCAACTGGTTAGTCACAGTTGCGATGGATCTTGGAAGCGGTGGCCCCGCCGCGGTGGTCTAGTGGCTAAGGTACTCGGCTGCTGACCCGCAGGGCGCGGGTTCAAATCCCGGCGGCGGCGGCTGCATTTCCGATGGAGGCGGAAATGTTGTAGGCCCGTGTGCTCAGATTTGGCTGCACGTTAAAGAACCCCAGGTGGTCGAAATTTCCGGAGCCCTCCACTACGGCGTCTCTCATAATCATATGGTGGTTTTGGGACGTTAAACCCCACATATGAATCATCAATTGGAAGTGGTGGGCAGACCCGGCAACAAAGACCGAAAGCGCTCGCGTGTTCTTGATCTCGCGCTACGAGTTCGGGATAAATCGGCAGCAATGGGAAGTTTTTAGAATAGGGCACCGCAAACCCTTGCAGTGTGGTCCCTGGCACTGCGCATGCGTCGTAACGCGAGCCACCGTTCGCGCTTGCGGTTCAACCACAGAAAATCTGAAAAAGCGTGCGACCCGCAAGGCTGGCAAAACTCTGGTGTCGAGGCTATAATGTAGCCGTCATCGTGCATTTGTGTTTGTGGGGGGGGGGGGAGCAAACTTTAAAACTTGTATGGCGCCCGCAACGCCTGCTAACGCTATTCTACAACTCTCCATCGGCTCTGGAGGTATATATAAAGCCTCTGAATAAAATGAAAGTAACGACAACTCCTTTCTCCTCCTCCTGCGCTTAAACACTAAGAAGCAGTGTCCCCCCCCGCACACACACGAAATTTGAGGGCGAACGGGCTGATACACACACATACTTATTCACAGGCGCACACACATACACGTATACATACATACAGCCACACACACACGCGACCGTAAACGCACGCATGCATGGGCGTACACATGTGCACAGGCACGCTTAACACAAGCACGGACTCGAACATACACGCGCACGCACACATGACGGGTGTACATACAATCGCGCTTACACGCGAAAACATGCGCAGGCTCACGCACACACACCCATACTCGGGCGAACATTATGTTACTGTATATAATCCACAGCAAACATGTAGCTTATAACCAACGCTAAGGTGAGCTTTCGTAACGTGGATTGCAGTTAATTGACATTATAGATGAAACGCGATTTGCTTCTGCTGGCATTCTGCTGTATTCTGAGAGCACCTTCACACATTCTAAGTCTAGGCCGTCATTTAACGCAAGGTCCACATATTCGTGCAGTAGCTACGCTGCTCGGCCACCAATCCGAAGGTCGCGGGTTCGATGCCGGCAGTGGCAGTCGAATTAAGACGGAGGCGAAAAGGTAGAAGCCTGTGCACTGTGCGATAACAGCGCCCATTAAAGAACACCAAATGGTCAAAATCTCTAGAGCTTTCCACTACGACGACCCTCATAATCATATCGAGGTTTTTGAGACGTAAAATCCCAAATATTATAATTATGTGTTCTTCTTATGCTGCATATTCCATCTGGTGAATCGTCACCGCCACCCTGCTCAGGCACAAAAGCACCCTTAGAGCCTATTTTAGGGTGCTATCGAGGCAAGCACCCAAAGGGACGCTTTTTTTTCGATCAATCATTTATGGGTGTTAAAGGGTGTTGCAAAGGGTGCTTTCTCGTAAAAGCACCCTTTTTACACCTTTTTGGGTGTAATTTTTTTTACTGTGTATGTCCGTATTGGCTTGAATCTTTAATGACAATTTTCTTGTTATCGGGAGGGCTCACTGCTCTCCCATAGTTGAGAACGAGTATACTCGAAATCGCTAAACACTTTTTTAAACCCTTTCGATCCCTTGTCTGCATACTACTAGCCGAGAACCTTTTGTATGTTGAGCGAATAATAATAAATTGAATAGAAGTGAAGCCTGGTAATGAGGTTCAGGAAAGAGTGTACAATAAAACGAAAGACGTGATAACAGACTACGTTTAGAATGTGACTCTTGGGTACGAAGTTTTTATATAAGTGACATTTCGTAGAACACTGACAAAAAATACGGAACGTTACATGAATGATCAACAAGACATCGAACATATGCAAGTATGTAACCACGTTGTTTTTATCCATATTTCTTATCTGAATGAATGTGGTTCAATTAGGCCGTGCATGATGAGTGTAACTATTGTTCATCGCAGAGTAATGGGACAACATTTTCCTAAAATTCAGGAAATTCATAACTGAACCAAATTAATACCTTAAAGCTGTACGTCACTGATGATAAACACTCATAGGACATAAATAATGTATATCCGAAAGTTCGGTGAATATAAATACTTTTCGATGTACCCTGGTATTCATGTATGGTAGCATTGAAATATTTTTTGTGTATGTGTGGTAAACCTCATAAAACTGTTCTCTAGCGCAAATTAATCATTTGGATGAGAAAATATGAACTACATAATTATCACGACCCCAAGAACGGTGCCTGCTGCAGCATTATTCACTTTTAAGTTGTGAATTACTCACGTCGCTTATAATTTAGAAAGCTCAAAAAATATCAAGTGGCGAGATTGAATGCGTAGTGGTTAATGCAGTTTTTTGAAAGCAATCTTTGTTACCACGACTACAACACCTTCAGATGGGGTTGCATGGGGCACAAACTTTCTTTGAACCTTCCTGATCCGATTGACTGATTTTCTTATTTTTAATTTATTTACATATTTATTTATTTATATGTGGGATTTGACGTCCCGAAACCACCATATGATTATGACAGGCGTTGTAGTAGGGGCCACGGAAATTTCGACCACTGGGGGGTTCTTTAACATGCATCCCAATCTTAGCATACGGGCATGCTGCATTTTCTCCTCCGTTGAAAATGCAGCAGCCGCAGCCGGGATTCGGTCCCGCGACCTGCAGTTCAGCAGCCGAGTACCTTGGCCACTAGACAAACGCGGCGGGGCATAGGTATTCCTCCATGGGATTAGCTGTGAATTACAAGATAATATATGGTTTCCTGTTGTTTTACTGAAGGGAGATATCAGGAAATGACTCTGAAAGAAGAGCGTATTATTTCAACTATAAACATGAATGCACTTGAAGCACACTTGAGTTATGCCTTTACGCCTTGAAGAGTAGAGAAGAAAATCGTGATCGGGACTCGTGCGCATCGCCTTCTCAAATGCTAGCTTCACTTTGGTTCTTGGTGCACGACTCAACTGTACCCTATACGGAGACTAACGACTGTGCATGCAACATTGGCCGTTTCAAAGTAACCTAGAATGCCTACTACAAACAGTTAAGGGCACATTATATACGAAGTAATTATTCCTTTTGCGAATCAGTGAACGGCCCACTATGCATCCATAAGGCAACACGCGAACCTACACAGCTGTTCACGTTTTTCACGCTTTCGTCGGCGCAGGTGATTTTATATGTCTGAGCGTTTTTCAATCAATTGATCGACATTTAAAACACCCACTCGTTGCCCAATGCACATGTTTTGACTCCCTGCGCCATGCTACGCTTCTGTCACGCCACATGCATTAAGGACACTGCACCACTGCGTGACATTCGGCTAGCTTTTTTTTTGTGAAAACAGTTTGAATAGGAAATGAGGCTCCGTGGTAAAACATTAGCTTGCAACGCAGTCAGCTTAGGTTCGATTCTCACTTGAACCCGAAAACTTCTATTTTATTATATTAATTTATTTTTTTTGCGCCTTTTTTGATTTTTCGGTCACCGACGAGATGATGCTTTTTCGCTCGCATCCAACAACGCCATCATGGTCGCCGACACGCGAAATTCGGCGACACGAGCATTCTAACGAAATCACGTCGAAACGCACAGAGGTGGCGACAGTTTAGCCTGAAAACCACACATAACCGTATACAGGAACCCATTGAAGGCCAAGAATACCTGTGCTCGATAGTTTCAGTGCATTTTTATTTGTTTCAGACATGAACGGATTGCACCGCAGAAAAAAAAACAGAGAAACAATAATATATTCATTCGGGTAAGTCAGAGTAATGCACCGAAACAACAGTAGTTTGTGTTATTTTGTCCACCGATATAGCTTTCGATAGACATTTAAAGTGCTTATTTGACATAGGGTGTCGAATTCTTCCAGCCCTAAACGCTTGAATACGAGATCAATTAGAACGAACATGACATACCCAAAACGTATATTTACTTATCGCAAAGTGTGATCTGGTATCTTCTTGAAGCAAAAAAAAAACGCTTGATGGATTAACTGCACGTACAGATGGAATTTTCTCGCCTCTTTCCTTCCTGCTCATAACTTCATTGTAATCAGCACAACACAATTACTTCATAAAATAACATCCGAGCCTCGATCCGTAACGGATGCTTGGAGCACTGTAGAAAGCGCGCGGCAAGCATATATTTACACCTTGCCACCCTGTGCCATCACTGTGACCGCGACAGCAGCCGCCTCCCACCACACTTTCCTCATCAGACAAAATAACACGAACGATCAATGTCACCGTGCAGAGATCACAAGTGGTTGCGACTTCGGTGCATATTAATGACGCCACTGCTTTAATTCACAGCACCATAGCTGCGCACTAGAGACATACAAGGCCCGTGCTCTACCCCTCTACTCCCACTGCTTCATTACACGCTCTTGAATTGCATGCGAAACTTTCCTTTACACTCTGGGATCGAGAGGTGGCGCTTCTCGGCCTACAAGTGACGCTCTAAGGGTCACAACTGTTGTGGCGGCGTTCTTGAACATGGAGCCTCTGTGAGCAATCATCAACTTACACGAAGAGAAATAGCGCTAGAATTAGGAGGCGCACTGAACGACGAGCGAGAAAAGCACGAGCGACGTCATATTGTTAGGAAACTGGTTACCTGCTTCTGCGAACGAAATAAAGCAGCACCCACAGAACCAACTCCTGACATTCAACGTGATGACGTAATCTATCGCAGCGTTGGTCTTTTTTTTTTCAGCGCATAGAATTGCAGGCTGACTTGCGCATCTTAGGTTCGAAGTAACAACTCAACGCGAACAGAGCAATTCACTTGTGTGTACGCGCCGGATTTTGTTGCGGCGCTATTCTACGAGAACGGCAAGTTCTCACATGTGACGTGTTTTATTGCAGTTGTATCGAGCCTGAGGCATTTACATTCCAACGAAACATTGGTTTTGAAGCTTAGAATGACAACTTGAGGGCAGCTGACCAGTAGTTTTAAGGCGAAAGATGCCTCATAAAACGTCAAACCTCACCGGTGTTCCCAGTCTGCAGCAAAACGAGTGGTATAAAAAGTATTTTCACGTGATGACATCATTGTGACATCAACATTTGAAATTTGTGACGTCATATTGCCGCGACAGGTTGGCCACGTTCAAGTAGCCCGCTGCAATCATCATGGCAAGAGCACAAGCAAGACCCGGCTGGCATGCGCCACGCGTTCGTGCGCTCCGGCAACGAGGAAGAGGAAGATAGTTAGATCTGTGCCACTCGGCTACTCGTACTTGACGACCATAGTCTTTTGAATCGTGGGCACAAGTTCGTCCTAATAAATACGCTTGTTTTTTTTTAGCCTGTCTGCCTCAGCATCGCTACATTTCTGGTGGAGTTGCTGGGTTATGAATCGAAGCCCCGCGAGCTCAAGAGAGCGTAGCCCCGACGACCAGCGTTTCAACCCCGTGGAAGTGACTCCTGTACACCAGAGGGCAAGTCGCCGTCTTCGAGGTGACTCACCTGAGTTCGGTCCTCTTCACTTCACACCAAGGGGAATTCAAACGATGGATGCCACCACTATGACTACCCAGGTAACACCGGCACAAGTGTTCATTAGCCAACAGCACCAGCCGCCAGTATTCCACGGCGACTCGTACGAGGATGTTGAAGATTGGCTGGACCTGTTCGAGAGAGTGGCGAGCTTGAATGGATGGGACGAAAGAGAGAAGCTCCGTTGCGTATACTTCGCCCTGGAAGACTTCGCAAAGACATGGTTTGAGAACCATGAAACCTCGTTGTCTACTTGGGAGGTATTTCGTCGACAAGCGGTGGCTACGTTCGCGAACATAGACCGGAAAAAAAAGGCGGAGGCTGCTCTTCAATCGAGGAACCAGCTCATGAACGAGAGTGCTGCTATGTACATTGATGACATGGTCCGTCTGTTCAAGCGTGCGGATTACAACATGGCTGAGGATAAGAAGGTGCGCCATCTAATGCGCGGAGTGAAGCAAGAGCTGTTTGCCGTTCTCGTCCGCAACCCTCCAAGCACAGTTGCTGAGTTTTACTCGGAAGCGACAGCCATCGAAAAAACACTGGAACAGTGGGCTCGGAAGTACAACCGGAATCTTAACTGCTCATCTGCACAGGTATTCTCCGGAGGCGTGCGAAACGACGTTGAAGCTCTGCGAGAGCTCATTAGATCAGTTGTTAGAGAAGAACTGAGCAGACTGCAAATGCCCCAGGCTTCAACTGCACTATCCGTTACGGACGTTGTTCGTGACGAACTGAGGCAGGTGATACGAGAGCCAGAGCGTGAGCTGCAGCCGGTTCGACCTATCCGAACATACTCTGAGGTTGTCAGACAACCCACCGTACACAGCAATGCAGCAGTTGCAATGGCGACGACTCCTCTCCCACCTGCGGCACGCAGCGCACCTCGTCCACGGGAACCAACAGCTACCTATCTGCCCCCAGGAGCACGTAGCACACATCACTATGTGGAGCGTAGGCCCAGGAAAAGTGACGTCTGGCGTGATCACGAGCGCAGGCCTCTGTGTTTTCATTGTGGGGAAGCGGGTCATCTGTGCAGATTTTGTCCTTACCGACAGGCTGGATTAGGAGGCTTCCCGTCGTATGCACCGTGCCCCCGAAACGGCGAACGACCAGCGGAGATTGAGGAGTACTTGTCCACGCGCCAGAACTCGCCAACTCTACGCCCACACCGGTCACGGTCACCATCGCCTATGCCCTACCGGTCCTCTAGCCCACGTAGACCTTCAAGGCAGCCTGGTCATCGCCCTCCAAGTCCACTCCCGGAAAACTGAAGCAAGCGACCTGTCGAGGTGAGGCCGCTGATAACGTCAGTTACGAAGATCCTCCAATATTTTGAGGGTGATGACGGTGTATTTCCGGTAGATGGGTGCAGCAACGGAAACGTTACTTCATATTTGCGGTTGAGAATGGAAGGATGGGAGTTGAATGCCTTAGTCGATCCCGGTGCTAATTATTCAGTGATAAGTCACAAGATGGTGAAAAAGCTAAACAAAGTTGGGGCACAGTGGAGTGGATCGCAGATACGCACGGCAGGCGGTCACATTATTACGCCCCTTGGCAGATGCACCGCAAGACTTGAAATACGGGGCTTTATTTACGTGGCTGATTTCATTGTGCTGCCAGAATGTTCAAGGGAACTCATTATAGGAATGAATTTTTTGCGAGCTAATGGCGCCGTAATTAACCTGCGTAGATCCAGCGTGTCGTTTTCGACTCAACGAGCTGTACCTGTGGAGGAATCTGAGGAACGACGTCTAACTGCTCTACGCGTTGTTCATGATGACGTAACTGTGCCGCCACGCTGCAGTATAATGGTGCTCGTAGAAAATGACGCATTGTACAACCGCGAAGGCATAGCGGATACAAATGTAGGGCTGTTTTTGAACAAAGGTGTCTGCGTAGCTAGGGGTCTTGTTCACTTGACGAAAGGCCGGGCAGATGTCCTACTCATAAATTTCTCCAATGAACTTCAACACATCGCTCAAGGCACGGCTATTGCCCATTTACACGACTTCTGTATGGCGACTGAACTATGCAGCTCAACGACATCAACCACTCGACCAGTGGCCTGCAACATCGACACATTCGTGACCGTCAATCAGAGCCTTCCAGACAGTCAAAAGAAACAGATTTACGCCTTGGTAAAAGAATTCTCTGATTGCTTTTCAAGTGCCTCGAAGGTCCAGCGCACGCCAATCACGAAACACAGAATTATAACGCAAGACGACACAATGCCTATATATGCCAGCATCCATATCGGGTGTCACAGAAAGAACGGGAAATTATCAAGAAGCAAGTGAAGGAGATGCTTTCGGATGATGTCATCCAGCCTTCGAATAGTCCATGGGCGTCCCCCGTAGTGCTCGTTAAGAAGAAAGACAACACACTTAGATTCTGTGTCGACTACAGAAAACTGAACAGTGTAACTAAACGAGATGTCTATACTTGCCACGTATCGACGATACAATAGATCGGTTGCGATCCGCAAAGTTTTTCTCCTCCTTAGATCTGAAAAGCGGATATTGGCAAATAGAGGTCGACGAGCGGGACCGTGAAAAAACGACATTCGTAACACCAGATGGCCTCTACGAATTTAAAGCGCTTCCATTCGGCCTCTTTTCCGCCCCAGCAACGTTCCAGCGAATGATGGACACTATCCTTGCCGGATTGAAATGGCAGTCATGCCTAGTGTATTTGGATGACGTGGTGGTATTCTCTGCAACGTTTGACAAACATCTAAAGCGACTACGCACAGTATTAGAAGCCATCTGGTCAGCAAAATTGACAATCAAACCCAAAAAATGCCACTTCGGCTTCGAAGAGCTGCGATTCCTTGGACATGTCATTAGTTCCGATGGTGTTCGTCCTGATCCCGAAAAGACAGCCGCTGTTCAGAGGTTCCCTACACCCTGATACAAAAAGTCAGTACGTCGATTTTTGGGTTTATGTGCCTACTATAGGCGATTTGTTGAAAATTTCTCAAAGATTGCGGATCCTCTTACAAAACTGACGAAATACGACGTGCCCTTCACATGGGAAAGCGAACAACAGAAAGCTTTTGACGAATTAAGAAAACGACTACAGTGTTCACCAATACTTGCCCAATTTGATGAGACAGCCGACACTGAAGTCCATACCGATGCCAGCAATGTCGGCCTCGGCGCCATTCTTGCCCAGTGGCAAAATGGTCAAGAGAAAGTGTTAGCTTATGCCAGCCACAAACTATCAAAAGCTGAGGCTAACTACTCTGCAACTGAAAAAGAGTGCCTCGCAGTCATCTGGGCAATAAACAAGTTTCGACCCTGCCTTTATGGTAGACCGTTCAGAGCTGTCAGTGACCACCATGCTCTATGCTGGCTGGCAAATCTCAAGGACCCATCAGGTCGACTAGCAAGATGGAGCCTCAGGCTGCAGGAGTATGACATTACGGTCGTGTACAAATATGGAAGGAAACACAGTGATGCCGACTGCCTGTCACGCTCTCCCGTCGATCCAAGTGTACCTGAAGAAGAAGACTTCCCGTTTCTAGGCGTTCTCGATGCATCCGAAATAGCTCAACTACAACGAGATGACCCGGATTTGCTGGCGCTTAAACAACACCTGCAGGGTCTCGACGTTCAAGTCCCTCGCATATTCTTCAGAAGGCTCTCCGCGTTCTGCCTTCGAGGAAGTATCCTTTACAGGAGGAACCTAATGGCGAAACGTTTTTACTAGTTGTGCCCACAGCCATGCGAGAGGAAATTCTGCACGCATGCTACGACGAGCCAACATCTGGACACATGGGTGTGAGCCGAACATTCGCCAGGATTCGCCTGAAATACTATTGGCCTAAGTTGCTCGCATCGGTGCAGCGCTACGTGAAAACTTGTCGTCAATGTCAACGGCGCAAAACTCCACCCGTAAAACCAGCCAGCCTTCTCCAGCCAATAGACCCTCCAGATGCGCCATTCCAACAAGTCGGCATGGACTTCCTAGGACCTTTCCCGACATCGTGTGCAGGCAAGAAATGGATAGTCGTAGCCACAGACTATCTGACCCGTTATGCTGAGACTGACTGTCTGTACAGTGCGACAGCTGCCGAAGTCGCCAAGTTCGTTGTGAACAACATAGTGCTAAGACATGGTGCGCCCATCGTCGTTATTACGGATCGGGGCACCGCATTTACTGCAGACCTAATGCAATGCCTGATGCGCATGACAAATACCGATCACAGAAGAACAACGGCGTATCACCCTCAGTCAAATGGCTTAACCGAACGCCTCAACCGAACTCTGACCGACATGCTATCAATGTATGTCGATGTTGAACATAAACAGTGGGATGAAATATTAACCTACGTAACATTCGCATATAATACAGCCGTTCAAGAAACAACCCACGTTGCTCCTTTCGAACTAGTATTCGGCCGAAGGGTGACCACCCCGCTGGATGCCATGTTACCACTACAGGACGAAAGCAGCTATCCACCTGACTTATATGACTTCTTGCAAAGAGCCGAAGAAGCACGGCAAATGGCAAGATACCGAATACGCCACCAACATCACGTCGATTCTAGTCGGTACAACAAGCGACGCAGTGAGGCACTTTATCATCCCGGTGACAAAGTGTGGAAATGGATACCAGTGCGCCAGCGGACTCTCTGAAAAGCTTCTTTGCCGATACTTCGGCCCTTATGAAGTACTGCACCGTATCAGCAACGTCACTTATGAAGTCAGGACCACTGGACATGTGAGTTCAAGACGCCGCAATCCCACGGAAGTGGTACACGTAGTCCGCATGAAACCCTATCATGACAGATTGTCGAAAAACGAGTGAGAGTGCGCATGTATCTTTTCACTGTCATAAGCATCGGGACGATGCGTCTGAGGAGGGGAATAATGCCGCGACAGGTTGGCCACGTTCAAGTAGCCCGCCGCAATCATCGTGGCAAGAGCACAAGCAAGACCCGGCTGGCATGCGCCACGTGTTCGTGCGCTCCGGCAACGAGGAAGAGGAAGATAGTTGGATCTGTGCCACTCGGCTACTCGGACTTGACGACCATAGTTTTTAGAATCGTGGGCATAAGTTCGCCCTAATAAGTACGCTTGTTTTTTAGCCTGTCTGCCTCAGCATCGCTACAATATGATGCAACGACGTGCCATCTTTTTTGCTGAAACGCAGGTTGATCTCGGAGGCCGTGCGAAACCAGCCTCTCTGCCTCCGATCCCATATAGGCAGTGTGAAAGGAACGATACACAAGTGCAGTTTTCAGAGGTTTGCAAGGAAAGATAAATATATCGACTGAGAAAAAATGGCGGTATTTGTCTTTGAGTCGTCCGACGTGAATGCGTAAAGAACGCTGTGAGATTTCTTTTTAAGGGCATCTCATCATCAGGCTGACAACCCCCACTGCAGGGCAAAGGCCTCGCCATGATCCGCCAATCAACCCAATCGTTAGCTGTTCTAAGGACGTCAAAAGGTTCTGCATAGGTTTCTGATTCCAGCCGCCTCAGAACATCGTGAAGAGAATGGGGGATGCGGCCAGCGTTGCCGTGTAACTACGTAAAGAAAGACAGAAGGATGAAAAAAAAAGAAGGCAGGAAGGTCTACATGAGGGGGAAAAAGCGAATTTGACAAAACCTTGCATGCTTTTGGCATTCATTGTGCATTTTCTTTTTTTCTGTGCCGCCTTTTTTTTCCTTGTGCTACCACTATACTGAGATGACATACCCACAACAAGTTCGCACAATGACTAACATCAATAAACCCGTCTCCAACTTACGGCTATTCGCACACGTGTTATTCGGAATCTATTGACTTCTTTTGTCGCGCTTACTACAGCACTTCTCCCTACGGTAGCAGATCGTACAACTTTGGTTGGAATTAAATACGATCATTCTTCAAACATTTCCCGCGCAGAAGATAATGTTGCTATGTAACGGATAGCGAAGATATAGTTTGTGCCCTCACATGCCCCGGAATAGAGTGTGCTGCTAGAATGTTGATATTGTCACAGGGTCGTTACATGACGGAGAGAGCAGACAGCAGGTCAAATAATAAACTGTTCATCTGGGCCGGACTCATGGCCACGTAAAAGGAAAGTCAGATTACAGCGAGACACCGGCACTGATAGCGGCGAATGGAGCGTCGGCTGCCGAACAACTGGCTAGCGGTGAATCGCGTCGATAATTATACACGCACCGCTGAATATTCTAGCGTTATCGCTACAGCAGCCACGGAGGTGCCAGAATAATCTCCGATCATATGTGGGGTTTAACGTCCAAAAACCACCATATGATTATGAGAGACGCCATATTGGAAGACTCCAGAAATTTCGACCACCTGGGGTTCTTTATTGTGCACCAATATCTGAGCACACGTGCCTACAGCGATTTCGCCTCCATATTAGAATAATCTGTTATGTTCGTCAAGTGCACGTAACCTCAACAAGACGATCTACTACAGCCTCGAAGCTTCTCGAACACCGTATATATATACGCGAAGTTTGCGCTGAGCATACTGTAACCGGGCGATAACAAAACTCGAAGAAAGGAACATGGCAATATCAGGCTCATGACTGCTGAATAAAAACGAGTGTGAATAGCTCCGAGAATTGGACGAATGTTTCACGGGAAGCCGCTTGGTATAATGAAGATCTGCAGATTATGGGCAAACAACTTTTGAAGACACCGATTGGCAATGGAGCAGGTATTATTATCGCTCAGTATTCCGAGTGTTTTTATCGCCTGGAATTCTTGTGAGTATGTAAAAATTAAACAGTACTGGCCGCTTTGCTTATGCGATACTTCTTACGGCGACACTGTATTCTCAATTCTCGTTTGGCGCACTTCCCATAGTGGAATGTGCAGCGCGTGCCCCAGGCAGAGTGCAAACAGTCAAAAGACACACTGGTCTACGATGTAACGGCGGGGCACTTTTATTAAGCGCTGTATAAGTGTACTCCATCCTGCTGCACATAACGCGTACTAAGAGCGTAGGTGAAAAGAGAAAAACACCCCTAAAGTGCTCCCGCGTCACGATTAGCAAAAAAAAATATATAGTGTGGTCATTGCGGAAATGCGTCTGATCTTCAACAATTCTTTGGTCAATTTCCGACGAGCTCAACCTGTGCAACAATCCATGCTGCCAGCAGAGCATCATGACTGGCACTCCTAACAAAGCTGTGCGAAATTACGTGTGAAGCGAAATTTCTGGCCTTGATTTCACGATTTAAAGACAAATTTAACTAACAGTGGAGGTTCGCATTGCAAATTGTGGTGCTTCATTCTTCTCTTCTTTAAGTGATGCGTTGTAAAGATTTACTAAATCGCCTTTTCATATCATCCTATGTATCCTGATATCTGATCAACCATGTTAAAGGGCAAAGATTGTGAAATGATTCATGAAAGCTTCCGTGAATAGAAGCAGCCTTTCAACGTTTACTACCTAGCATTTTCAACGCTTACTACGGATACGCTTACTACGGATACGCACGAAGAAGAGCACTTGAACTTGGTGCTTTGTTATAAATTAAATCAACTTTTCGGTATATGTCGACACTGGATAAGGCTGTTTGCAGAGTTATCGCAGTTAACCACGTCATACACAGAATGATTTGGTGATTCATTAGAAGAGAGAGAGCGAATAAACATGTTTGTTTTCATGATTTAAACTTGTAGAAGACACGTCCTTAGTGCAGTAAGCGATAAGCTCGGGCAATGTACTGGGCTCTCGAAATCAGCCTTAGCTGGAATGCACCGTTTAGTATAGCGTCCGCTAGTTATCACGTGATCATAAAGGGTGATGGCGTGCCTTCAGCTGTGACGGCTGCGTGAGGCCAACGAGCCGTGACGTCAATTGGTACCTACCGTTCTGCAAACATGGAGTAGCTCTATAGCGATCTATCTCCGTCTGTCCTCTCGGCCTTCTGATAAATAATCTCTCCCTTTATCCCTAATAAAGGAGCTTATTGCCTCAAGAATGGACCACTGCGAAAGTACTTAGAATCCGTCCATCACGAGCGGAGTAACAAACAGCTGGAAGCTAAGCAGGTATACGGATGTAAAGGGAGATGAAGGTAAGTCCCGCGCAACGCTTCCCCTTGAGCACTTTGTCTTTTTTTTTCTTCAAACGAGCGGATTTCAAGTGCGATCACGCGTGCACTGGATGACAGGTTGTGGCCTCCTGGGGCGGCCCCAGCAACTACCCAACTCACCCCGCTTAAAGCAGCCAATCGCAAAATGCTGGCCTGTGACGCACTGTTTTTGTAGTAAAAAGGAGAGTGTAACATTAAGCGCTGCTTTTCTTTGTTAGACACAATATTATTGAAAACTAACTTTTTGTTAGAGACGAAATTTTTAAAAACTAATAGACAATAATGCGAGGAAACGAATGGGGGAGGCCTTTAGAAATAACTGTAAGGATAAAGTAAAGAAGGAAACGTGGATGAAAAGATAACCTGCCACCCGCATGATTCGAGCTTGCGATCTTCGAGTGACGAGTCCGATGGTCCACCACTGAGTACAGTGGCGGTCATCATCCCGTCCACTTTATTCGTCCTGTTTCACCTTGCTTTTATTTTTTCTCGCATGTAGATCAACCGTAACCTGTCATTAAAGAAATCTTTCATGAAAACTATCTGGTTCTTGGCCAATCCGCCAGCGCAGGTACGCGCCACATCTTCAAGGAACTTGACTTGACTTGACATTTGTGCGTTTAAGTGGGCGAGCTTCTGGCGGCTCCACCTGCTGCCACTACGGTGGGCGTGGAACAATTTTTGGCCTGTTTCGCGTCACGTAGTTCGTGATACTATTACGAAATGGCAGGTCAACTATAAAAACTGGCGAACGAACGAAACGATCCCTGAAATTCACTCGTTCCTACATTCATAGAGATGGCCTTGTTGTGGCACACTTGCTGCCTCGAGGTGGTATATGCGAGGAACTACTTGCCAACTGCTATCTCGTAATTATAATACGCACTACGGGACGCCAACCAAGGCCTCCGTAATTGTGGGCACGTAGTGCGTTTCTCTCCAGCCATCCGAATTCCCACGCTCTACAGCATAACAATGGTGGCTAGACCATAGCAAAACCAACAAGTATCGCCTCGCGCGCATAGCTACTGCGAGAAAGCACTTGAGTGAAGGTTCCGCCGGCAGCTGCGGGATAGCATACAGCTGAGCGCACGGTATTCCATCGTACGCACCGTTTTTTTTTTTTTTGCCCACGACAAAGAATCACCGCCATGATCTCGTTGAACTGAAAGAAAAAGCTTGTTTCTGTTAGTGCATTTATTTTGGTCTGATTTACGAGAAAAGCATAGTGACTGCTGCATTTTTCTGATAGGTGATTGTAAAGAAGTGTCTATTCGTATGTGGCAGTATTACACTTTTTTCATTATGGTCCGTTTCGTATCGGTGCCATTTACCCCAATTTGTGAAATAAAGAGACATTCTAGAATTCCTCCTTTCCTCTGGATACTTGTATGAGAGAAAACTGGACTAATTATCGTCGTTGAATCGTATTGCTCGGCAAACCTGACTCATCATAATTTTATTAATATATCACGTACGGATATTTCGAGGAGCTCAACCGAAACGCACTTTCTATCTAGATAACTGGCTGCCCTGGTCATGTAACCGAAATAACGTATGAGTGAAGTAAATTTGACGGAATATTGTATAAGCTAGGGTTCGATTAGCGGACCTACATTCACTGCACTCGTCTCTCACAGACAAGGTGCCTGAGCGGTCAACGTCCCCTTTTTCGTCATCTGAATTTTGATTATGTTTCGGTAGCACAATTGCAATATCAGTGTCGTGTTCACTTACTGTCGTCTCGACTGCATGCAAATCAAAGGGTCGCACATGTAGCATAACGATGTCTTTCCAATGAGTACTAGGCATTCGTCGACATAGGCCCCTAAAGAAAGAAGAAGTGCAAATTGTCACTGCGATGTACTACCGGAGTGTTTCTTACGAGGAATATCGAACTCTGAACGCGTGTTGCGTACTTGTAGAACACGAAACACATCGATGTTCGTTCTTATATTGCTTACCGTATCCACTGAACATCGTAATATACACAGTGCGAATGGGTGACCATAGGTAACCAAAACGAGCCTATGACCAGCCCGTGGTCATCACAGACAGAACGTTCAGTCTAGACATAGTCAAGATGCATTGCGACTGCCTGCACCCCCCTCCCTGTATCCCGCTTCTGCGCCTCGACATGACAATTGTTGAAGCTGCGCTACAATGAAAAACAGCGCTAGTTCCATGAAAGCAAAGAAAAAGAAACCGCTTTATTCGAGTGTAACCTGTGAGCGTAGAACACGGCCATCTTCTGATTCCTTTTGTTGATCGGGTTGTCATTTTCTTTCTTCGTCAGTCCCATCTAATTATGAATTGCTAATTTGGAAGTAAAGTAAATTTCCAGCACATGTGGATCTTTTGCGGAGGCATCGCAAATATAAGGGCTCTAATATGAGAGGCGCTATTGTGTAGAAAAAAAAACAGACCATTTGAGAATATATACGCCCAAGCATTCACTTTTCCTCTCGTACACCATGTACCAATATTTCCAAATGAGTGCGACGTAAAATAAAAGCGCAAAAACATTTTCTTCTCGCCACAGGCAAGCCCCGCCAACAGCGCGGCAGCCTTTTCCGCCATACGAATCAGCGCCGCAGTGCGAAAAAAAGAGCGGCCCTTGAGCAGCTCCGGAAGCACGCTCTCTCAGTGCGATTGGACGGCCGGAGAGAAACGCGCCGCGTGCCCGCAATTTCGGAGGCCATGCGCAAAACTGGCAAAAAAAGAATGTGACATTCACTTTAGCGGCAAAAGATGGCGCTGAGTGAAGCTTCCCCAATATGTGATGACTGTATACAGCGTTTGAAAAAAATATGCCGAGAAAATACAGTTTGAATAGAATAGGAAGGAATAAGTAGCAGGGACAGCGTTGAATTTGCAAGGGGCAAATACAGGGATGCCTTTTGTCCTTGCTGTTATTCATACTGTTCATGTTGAGGATGGAAAAATCGCTAGAAGGTAGCAACATTAAGTTTAACCTGTTACACTAACAGGTTGGGGCACTGGTTGAGCAGATGGTTCCAGGCACATTTTATGCAGACGATATTATCCTAATTTCTGACAGTCAACATGATATACAGCGGCTGGCAGATATATGCAGGAAGAAAAGCGAGGGCCTAGGACTAGGATTTAATGCATTAAAATGTGGATTGATGGTGTTCGATGATCACAAAGAGCAGGCGGTCTCAATACAGGGCCAAGAAATACCGAGGGTAAGGGAAGACAGGTAACTTGAAAAGTAGTTAAATGAGGGAGATAGATATATGGAGGTACATAAAAAACATTGGCAGCAAAGGGGGAAAGAGAAATGCTGCGATAATGAAGCAAAGAGCGTTTAGGGGATACATAATATGTACGAAGTAGTTCGAGGTGTGTGGAAAGGCGCAATGGTTCAGGGCTCACATTTGGGAACTCAGTGGTGTGCATGAAGTCAGAGATGCAATCAGGAATGGATGATAATAAAAGCACTGCGGGACTGCTCGCATTCAGCACTCACAGGAAGACGACGAATGAGGCTGTAAAGGAGGATATGGGATGGCCAGGCTTTTAAGTAAAGAAGCTCAGAGCAGATAGAGATTTGAAGATAAGCTTTGAAAAGTAAAAAGAGTAGACGGGCTAGGAAAGTGTTAAGAAATATGTCCTGGATGAGTGTAGACACAAAGCGGAGAAAAAAAATGTACGAGGCTCTCCAGTAGATATGCGGCTGGCATTCTGGGTGACATGGCAATAAGGAGCATTAGGCGAAGCGTCAGAGAGGTGGAGAGGATTTATTGGATGACAGTGATGCAAAAGAAGCCGGCTCTCAGTTGCTAACAAATGGGTAGGAACGATATAACGCGGGAAACGTTTTGTGATAACTCAAAGGCAAGCGCTTTACTGTCGGTGAGAGATCCGGTTGCTTTAGAACGCGTAGTGATAAAGCGTAATTCAATAAAGAGGAAGAACAATGTACATGCTGTGGGAAAACGATGGACCATGTTCTGATTGAATGTGGCGCTAACCACCCTGCTATACTTGCGGGTATAGACAGCGTTTTAGGGACAAACATGGAAAGCTGAACACGTCCGTGATAAAAGGAAGTAAGCGACGGCTTGAATTTTGATGGCAAAAATGTAGAGATAAAGGACAAAAATAGTGGGGAAAAAAGGTCATCCTGTCTGAAAAGGCAGAGAGATGGAATATAAAGTACGTTTTTATTTGCTATAATGATCAAGATGGATTCAATTGAAAAACATGAAGCATCAAGTTAACATGTAACAAAAGTTTTCTTTCCAATTTTTTTTTTCTTGCGAGCCTGGTGGCACCCGTACCACCGCCCCGTTATAAAGAAGACGCTCAAAAGATCCATCCGCACATCAACGTAGAGTTACTGTATATGCTACCCTTTCGGAAGCTCAGTGTCAACGCTGTTTCCCGGGCGCAACCCAATCGGCCTTTGAAGAGTTCAGCAACGCTATTGGTGCAGCGTCATCACGTGGTCATAGGTGGTTCATTTGCACTGCGGAAAAGGCAACACTGCGCAAACAACGCCGACAACATCGATGCTCCTCCGATTCCAGGCAGTTCAAGCGCGGTTGACATCGGCTGTTGTTATTCTGGCCACGTATCTCGGCAGTTCGAAATTACAACCACCAGATTAGGATGCCAAATTTTGTACCTGAATCATTATACCAACATAAAGCTGGAATCACAGCTTCTCCGTTATGTCTCTTTTGCAAGGAATCAGAATCAATAGATCATTTTATCCTGGCAACGATATTCTTATCAAAAGAAAATATATGAGGTGGAACCAATTGAGAAGCTAGGTTTTAAAATAAACGTGGCAGTAATTTTATTTTACGGAGGGATTAGATTAGGTTATAGCCATAGGGTGTTTGCTCTGCTCTGTGTGCGTACATAATGGTAACAAAAAGATTACCTTGTTAGTAATTGTTATATTCCTTCATGCTATGAGACTACCTGATAGCCTGACTCATAACTTATTTACTTGATGATCATGCCCCCCGGATCTTGGCCCATCTCGCTTTGTGGGCGAGTGCCAGCCAAGCTAAAGGCTCATCATGATTAGCATTATCAGCATTGCCTGTTGGTCGCGACAAATGAGGTAGCAATTCTATTCTGTGTTGAATTGTACTTTGTACAGCCCATGCGATCAGACGCTGGTGCAGTGGGTGTTTTTATAGAAATATTTGCGTTCGGTGTGAAAGGAATAAACGCTTGGCTTCTTTTTATCTATCCACGGCTATGCAAAACTTGTGTTATTTGTATTGCCTACAGGTGCAGTGAGTAAGTTACACATGCAGAGTTGGTCAGAATGTGTCGTCTACATACGTCAGAATCAGTATGCCGGGTACAACGCTAAAAATGAGAATAATCGAATCACCAACGTGTCGCAGCTAGCGCTAATTTAAGACAGCTTTCAAACCTCAAGCGAAAGAAATGTAGGACGCGACAAGGCTGTCGAACAACGCATCACATCAGCTGTCACGAACCGCGATTTTAATACGAGCGTAATACATGAGGCGCCAATAACACGGGCGTCGCATGGTGTTACGAAGGTGCGCCATCGTTGAGGTTACGATGGGCACAGCGAAACCCTCCGCTTACAAGGACACCGGCCGGGTCGATAGCGTGGGGACTCGAAGCAACGAAATGGCTTTTCTCGCAAGCATACGTCAGCTTCTCTCTGACGCATAGGTCAACTGCTGGCAACGCGCCGCTTGGCTTTTTTTATAGACACCGGGTGGATCTTTTGCGTCACCAACGTCCAACCAGAAGCGCCGCTGGCCCTGATATCAGAATCCTAAAATGGGGACCCACCGCTGCGCATGGTTGCACCCAAGGACAAGGGATGTTGCCTCGCATTGCGTAACACTCGCCAGACTGGAAGGCGCCGATTGCTTCATCTGGCTCGCGGGAGCTCGCTATGCGTTGCGTAAGACAGACTGGTGCCGCCGCTTGATGACGTCGTTGAGGTGATCTCATCAGGCGGGCTCGATCGCTGGCCTTGACACAGATCGCCTTTGCAGAGGCATTGATGTTTGGTGTGGATTTTCAGGCGTAACAACGGCCACACTCGTTCAATATCCCCAGCTCGATTCGGTTGAAAACTCTAAAACTGCAGCTGGTCTCCTCGCGCAGGCAATGAATGAGCCACACGCGACGAAAAAATTTCGTCGCTGATTGGCTTGCGATGAAAAGTGCATAAAATTTTATCTCTGTAAATAGGAAAAGCCGCGGAAAACAAGACGAAGCTAATGTGTGGCAATTATGATCCCACTGGTTGAGAACGCTGCCGCATTTTTTTTCATTATTACATATATAGAACGTAAGCATAAAATCAAGGCTTGTAGGCTTGACCGGAGCCAACGAAGTTGCTCATTTCTTCATAAAAAAAGAAAGAAAGCAACGCTACTTTTCTAAACCACGAGCGCTGCTCGTACGCGGGTGGTGAATGGCTTTCCCGCAAGGTTTTTGAACCCGAAATGATGTGCCTTGGCGCAACTCTTTTGTCTAATGGTAGAATATACAGTAACTCTACTCCAACGCTAAAAACCACATATATACCCTATAAAGTGGACGGGGGGATGGCCACCACGAAAGCTGAGTGTATAGAGCATCGAACGCGTTATGCGAAGGGCGCAGGCTTGGATCCTGATTTTGGCAATGTACATTCTCGTCCACTTTTCTCTATTTGCATTTACATTACAATACCTTGGATTAACATCCCCTATGTACTTTCCCTGGCATGATTGTCTGTTGGTTTTCATTGATTATGACTATGAAACTTCATTTGCCGAGAGGAGGGACAGTGATTTTTAGCTGACTGAGAATTTGGGGTAAATTTGTAGCCGCTAGCTGCTCAGTAATAATTCGCTCCTGTGTTTTCAAGTTTTGACTACCGACCAGCAGTGTTTTTTGACCATGCCAAAAAGTGTTGAAGGGTTTTTTTAGAGCGCACCCTTCGCGCCAACTTGCCGGTGACTAAGAGAACACGTTTAAATGCCCCAGAAGTCGGCCTGGTGCCTGTTTTGAATGGTGTATAATAATAGCTCGCCATTAGAAGGCCGAAGAACGTTGTTTTGCGGCTGAATGATTAAGCCTCGCGCGCTACGACCCGATGGGTCGTGCGTGTGATTTCAATCATTCAATCAATCAATCAATTAGCATGTCTGTCTGCCTGTCTGTCTGTCTGTCTGTCTGTCTGTCTGTCTGTCTGTCTGTCTGTCTGTCTGTCTGTCTGTCTGTCTGTCTGTCTGTCTGTCTGTCTGTCTGTCTGTCTGTCTGTGTCTGTCGCATACATCTGGGTGCTCTCGTGATCACCCCCTTAACTCGGGGTAAACCAAAATACTATGGCAGCGTAAGATTATTTGACGAATATGACTCGCAGGATATGACATGAATGATGTCACAATTCCATCGCGTACGTCCTCAGACCCTTTCCACTGAACGTGTGGCACACACCAGTGGGCGCGTATGTGCCACAGGTGGTTAACAATCTACCCAGGAATGACGAGAACAGACACGGGCAATTTTCACGCGTGGAATCAGCAGCGTTGAACCAACGAATGCTAAAAAAAATGAAGCTCGCTGCAGAAATCGAAACCCCGAATTCTGCGTGTAAATCAAGAGCCATAGAGTCTCGCTAGCTCCCGCAACTTTTTTTTTCATATAGACCCTAATGTTCGTGAAACGTCTATTCCGGCTGGAGTGCTGGCTATCCCATTTCATAAACATTGGATATATACTAGTATAATGATACTGCCGTGATTTCGGGTTAATGTGAATTGTAATTAGGCGACATCTGCTAAAGTTGATTTCATTTGCGTTTTCGTGTTAAAAAACGTTTTCGTGTTAAAAAAAGGGGGTTGAAACAGAGAATACTGAACGAAGATGGAGAAGCGCAATAGGATACGCGGTGACCTACGAATCTGTCACGGAAGACAAATATGCATGACTAATCACCATATACAGCAGTTGACCACAGACAACTCATGCCCTTACAAAATCTACCACGCGTAAATTAGTCCTCTATGCGTTCTGCTGCTGCCTATAAGATTCAATAATAGGGCACGGTGACTTTGAAGTTAATGAAAGAGGAAGAAGGTCAAGCTTTTTAAAATTAGGCTCTTTTTATGGAACCTCAGGTAGATCGCACTGATCCTTGGCATCCCATCTTCGGTTCTATGTCCCCAATAATAAAATTACGGCAGCCACTGAGGTTCCAAACGTATTCCGCAAAAGTAACACTTCCAATCTGCCATTCAGATTCGTTTTATTAATTAACAAATGATCGTTTAAAGCGCTGAAAACTCGAAGTGTTGTGGCGATGTCCATTATGATCCCCAAAAGCTACATCTCAAAAACAGGAGAGGCGCTGCAGGACAACGTGAAGTTGCACATCTCGCCAAGAAGCTGATGGAAATGGGCGAAGACGTGCTGCTCTGCTAGCTCAAACACCTGCTCGAGAAGCACCATCCCAGCTCGCATTTTCATCAAGACGACCTGCAGATACATTTTTATGCAAGGTCACAGTTAAAGTTCTGGGGCCACTTGTCACGCCGAATTACGAGCTTTTCTTGCGGCGGTGATATGTTGAGCAGCTTTCGACTCCGGCAAACAAACCGACTTCCTCCAATCTTCGGTATAGTCTTCAACGCAGCTCCGGAGCACTCCGGAAGTCTGGAACGAACAGGTTCTTCCTAATGGTATTTGCATTCATAAGCCTAGTGAACAAACAGAATGAGAAGGTTAGTGCGCTCTCGCTGAACTGAAGTTTTGTCTTCCAAAGTCAATCCAACATACTATTGAACGACAAATTGATGTAGGTGCACCCTTCCGTTCTGCTTGCACCGGCCACCACCTCGAAGCACCGATATCTTCGAGAGGGTCCTCAATATTTCCTTGGTGGTGCACTTGAAGGCGTATGCGTTGCCTTCAGTGTGTTCGAAGCTCTGATCGTGGTTGGGCGCTAGAAGATTTCGGAATGCAAGCTGTCCGTAGAAGTAGTCGGACTCGGTCTCAGGCTTGGCGTTGAAAAGGAGGCACCGGTTGTGCATAAGGCGAACAACGTAGCCGGTGCACGCACCATGCCTCTCCAGGCTGAACATTCCCTCAGCAGAAACGCCCCTCACGAAGTCCGGCGACCCAATGGGGCAATGCAAGTGCCAAACCCCCTCATAGTGCACCTCAAAAGGATCAGCCACGGTGGTGCAAGGTGGACCCATGGATAGAAGCCTTTCGAAACACCGATTCAGTGTCTTCATCGTGACGCAGACTGCTCCAGGGCGCTCCTCCAAGACAGGCCTGGTGGAGGCCTTGCTCGCCCCTGCCACAGTGTCGAAGCAGCTGAATCCCTCATGTATCGTCATCAACATTTCCTTCGCGGTGCGTTCGATGGCGAGAGCGCTGCCCTTGTTATCAAGGCCCTGAATGAACACGAAGCTTGGTCCAGAGAGCTCGGCAGAGTTGGTACCCATGAATGCAGAACGGCTCCACCTCCGCTTTGGGTTGAACACCAGGCACCGGTCGACCGCGGTGGGAAGAACACGGATGGTGCCAGCCACACGCCCGTTCTTCGGGCGCACGCGGATTGCCTGTCTACCACCTGACAGCAGGCCCAGTTGTTCGAGGATTGCTGGCCGGAGACGAAGGCTTTTTGGAATGCCTAGTTCAGATCGTCGTCGATGTCATGAAGCTGCAACTCACGTCTTCTGGACTTCAAGCTGCAGAGGTGCTTTCGTGGATCAGCTTGAAAGGCTCCAGCAGAAGAAATAAGCTTGTGATACAAGACCCATTCTTCTTCAGCTTCTTCTCCTTCGCGAGGGCTTGGCACGTTCGCACGGGAGGCACCTGCCAAATGTCTCAAAGATGATGATAAGAACCATCAATTTATGGTGCGAGCTGGTTATAAGGCGGATAGAGTAAAACTACATTTTACAGCGTCCTCTGTGTAGAGTTACCAAACACGCACAGCAATTGTCCTTCTGGATTGACAGTATGTCCAGTAGTCGTTGTTGGCCAGGCGAAATTATGTGGAAATCTGCAGAGACAACAACTAGACGTTGCGAGAGAATATAGTGCGGAATATTGACCTTCGTGAATTTTACCACATAGCTGAATATGTATCTGACCAAAATTTTGAAGCGTTCATGTTTTTAACGATTCTCAGAAGTAACTTGCTTTAACACAACCGTTCGAAGAGATACAAACTAGCTCCAGTTGGGAACGTGCCATTCTGTGCTGAACTTCGACAGTTTCAGGCCAAAAGATCAAGCAACACTTTGCGCAAGCCTTGACACATGAGCTTTTAATCATTTCAATACAAATAGTACGTAATTAGGTTGTTGTACTAACTATTCCTAGGTTATACGAGTAGTCTTGCGAAGAAACACTCTAAAATTCACCTAACACTTGGCAAATACCTATTATCGTGAGAACCATGAGAAGTAGTGAAGAAGAAGAACAGTGTCGACACAATTGGTGCGCGCTCTTTTCTTCCCCCGCCGCGACTAGACACTTTTGACGCGTAGGCGCATGCATACGGGTGCCAGTGGTTCGTCTTTTAGCGCCCGCTGGTTCGCATATACACGTGGTTCCAGATAGTGGACTTTTATAAATATGAAATTTCAGATGTCACCGATTTCAGCTTTCTTGGGTGTAACCGGCTTGCTTTTGCATTATATATGTTTTTGATAAAGAAATCACAATTGTCGTGAGACCATCATATTCGAAAAAAAGCAACACAAATGCGCAAGACCCTTCCTGCGAAATTCGTGGTAGTGCAATCATTGTATAATTTGGCCCTTTCACTTAACCGCGCTTACGTTTCGCAGTTACGCATTTCCTATGTCGTTCGCCTTCTGAGCCCACTTCTAAATCGCAAGCGAAGCTCGTCCGCCGTCCAAGCGGCGCTTATACTTTACGATTGCCTGCAGCATCGAGTGGCCGCTCCTGTAGATATGTCAAAAGGCTAATGAGTATACAAAGCTTGCTGTAACATAAAAACTGGATGCATATTTGTTAATTTGGGGTTGCTTTTTTCGACTATATTCGCAAATAATGGCTACGGTGACAGCGCCATACGCCAACGGGCGAAAGCCATGATGCCGTGACATGGCCTCTGAGATTACAGGCGTTCCACGCCGCGCACCCGCTGTCTCGGAAGCCATGGCCGTGATTTAAAACAAAGACTTGCCTGGCTACAATGTACCAGCTGTGCCTCGTCGTCTTCTGTCGCACAACTTTTTGCACGTGCGAGAACTGAAGTACGATTGATGTTGTTGGGTGCAACGTTGTCTGAATTTTCATCTTGCATAATGGGCAAATATTATAAAAGCAATCGTGCGCACTGCGGCCTGCAATACTCAAACCGCACCGTGAAAGATGTCATAAATGTGCTTGGTTTTTTGTTCGGCGGGCGACGGAAAAAGCTTTGGGCTATCAAACTGCAGATTTGAACTTGTCGCGATAAAAACGTGGTTAACAGCGTGCACTTGCAATCGGCTTACTTCTGGGACGTAACAGAGGCGCTTATATTTTATTTACAAAAACCACGATATTGTAGCAAAACTTCGGGGTTGTTTAAGCTAGACACATCTGAAGACCATCGGGGCGAGAAAGCGCGGGAACATTTCCGCACAGGCAAGCGATGACAAGTCGACAGGATGATTTGATTGATATGTGGGGCTTAACGTCCCAAAACCACTATATGATTATGAGAGACGCCGTAGTGGAGGGCTCCGGAAATTTAGACCACCTGGGGTTCTGTAACGTGCACCCAAATCTGAGCACACGGGCCTACAACATTTCCGCCTCCATCGGAAATGCAGCCGCCGCAGCCGGGATTCGAACCCGCGCCCTGCGGGTCAGCAGCCGAGTACCTTAGCCACTAGACCACCGCGGCGGGGCAAGTAGACAGGATGATTTCAGACAGCACTCATAGGGGGTTTATTAATCAAACACAACTTAAATTTACAGAATGCATTAAGTCACAAATACAAAGCAAGGAAAATGATGGCATACCCCCTCGGCTTGCATGACTGGTATTTGGTGGTGCGATACGCTGTTGACACCGAGTCCACTCACCCCAAAAAGGGCCCGAGTCGCTGTTAAAATAGGCTTTTCCAGCCTCCACTGGTGCGCAGACCAATCAGGCAAGCCGAGGATAACCAATCCTACTAGTTTTCATGGTCGCGTGAAGCCTGCCTTGCAACAAAACTTCAGCAGCTTTTTGAAGCAGGCACATTTTCTAAAATGGCCTAGACGCACACGCAAGTGCTGAAATGTCGGTCCCCGATTGCCCTGGAGTAAGCAAGCGGCGGCTCGCTCGTTTTGGGTGGTGGTGGGAGTGGTAAGAAGAGGAGAAAGGCACCTAATTTCCGCTGCCCGGTCGGGCACACTTCGCGGCCACGCCTGGTTTGACGCAAAGCGCACAGTGACCGACCGAATGCAGCTTTTTTCTGTTGAGACTCTCATTCTTAGTTGAGGCACCCTCCTCAAGAAGAGTCGTTAAATACCGCCTCTATCAAGAGCATTTGACAAATAACGAAGTCCAGCTGTAGCTCGAAAAGAAAAAAACTTTCCGCTACACATTGCCTTCGCGACAATATGATGAGCGACGATATGCTGTAGGTACTTCGTGATTAATTTCAACTGCTTGACGTTCTTTGAAGTGTTCTTGAAGTTGATCGCGTTGTTTTTCTATCGCATTCAGCCCTATCAAATTTCCAGCACCATGGCTGGGAATCGAGCCCGTGCCACCAAACTCAGCAGCATTGAACTTCGCGTGACGTGCTATGTAGCATGGTAGGTAATCCTGAGAAAACAGCAGAGTGCCTTCTTTTTTAGGGAGGTTGGGGTGAGAGGGGTTCATTAACACATTAAATACCAATACATGCTTTTGTGAGAGAAAACACTTGACATCTCAGCGCAACTGGCACATGCGAAATGCATGTGTCCGCTGCGCAGCATATAGGGCAGACGCCGCCGCCATCCGCGATCGAGCGCAAGCCTGTCTAGGGCACTCAAATTTCAGCAACATAATTAATATTAGATGCGAAGCAGCTCTTAGACTAGCCTGTGTAACGTTGTTCCTTCGTCCATACCACTTCGGTCACCGCTGGTGCCAAAGCAGTGTCAAGTATTTACGCCCTCCTAGCAGTGCGTTGTGACGTTTCTCTCGCTCGCCTGCCGCGTGCTTCTGCGTGTCTGCTCTCGCTCGCTTCACCTTCTCCACCAATCGAAACGCTCGAGCCCACTGTTCGCGTGGGCATCGTCTCCCCGTACCACTTCTATCCATCTGTCGGCGAGAAGAAGCCACGCTCGAACATCTCGCGGCGCCGACAATGTGGACAGCGCACCCCTGCTTTCCGCGCGGTCGCGCCGACGGGCGAGATGCCGTCGTGGCATGTTTCCCGCTAGTGCGCGGTACCTTTTCCGGCTGTAGCCAGAATTGCGAAGGTTATCGAAGCCAAATTGAATTCGCGAATGGCGATGGCAACACCGATGAGGCAACAACGATGGCAACACCGATGGCAACAACGAAATTGTCGGCGGTGCAAGACATGCAAAATCGACGAGTTTTGACTCAAAAACACCGTTTGCGTTAAAGAATACAGACGGAGCGCGGGTAACCCCGACGAGACGCGAGCCAAAGATGCCGAGCACAGGCGTCTTCAACGCGTCTCACCTCCTGTGCATTCGCGTTTCAAACGTTTACTCGAGAAAATGCTATAGAGAGTTTCGTTTCAAATTGTTCTTCCAGCACCCGCGTCAACACCCGTTTCAACTTGGTCTACGCCGTGCGCACCGCTGCTGTTTCGCATCTCATCCGGATTTCCTTCGGGGAGATGGTCCAAAGTTTTTCCATCCAATGCAGAACGCACAATGCCGCATCTGGAATCGCCCCTCGACAAAAAATAAGTACAGAAAAAAGAAATAAATTAAGTAAAAGAGAAGCGAGTTTATTAGAACTGTCGATCTGATTGGCCAAGCCCACTATACGTCGAGAATTCGCTCAACATGCTAGCAAAGCGCAGTATAGCTGTGTACAGTATGTCCGTATTTGGTGGTAAATCTCTAACTACAAATTACGTATTATCGAAACGGCCCACTGCTCTCTCATTGTTGAGGACGAAGGTACACTCGAAATCGTTAAACACTTTTTCTAAACACTTTTGTACCCTTGTCTGCATACTACTAGTCACGAATATTTTGAATACTCAGTGACTAATAATAAATTGAACAGGACTTAAGTCTGGTAAAACAGTTAAGGAGACAGTGTAAAATAAAAAAAGAAAGTCATGATAATACTTACCTTTGGATTCTGGTTAGTGTGTGCGGAAGGTGTTATTTAAATGACAATTTGTAGTATACTGACCAAAAAATGCAATGTTATATGATTGATCAGTGGGGCATCCAAGAATTGCAAATATTTATTTGCAAGTGATTAAGCACGTTGTCCTTATCTATATTCCTCATAAGAATGAATTAGGTTCCATCACGATATGCATCGCGATATGACGATGTGCATCTTACCATTGTAAGATGCAGAACAATGGGACAACATTTTTTCAGTATAATAAAACTGAATCGATGTAATATAAAACAAAGATGTACGTCATTGCTGATAGACACTCACAGGACATAAATAATGCAGATACGACCGTTCGGTGAATATAAATATTTTGCAATGTCCCCTGTTTTGCGTGTATGGTAACATTAGATTTTTTCTGTGTGGTGAACCTATTAAACTTGTTTTCTAGCTCAAGATTATTCGTTCGCACGAGGATATATGAACTACATAACTACAATGACCACAAGGACGGAAACTGCGGCAGCATCATTCGCTTTTTAGTTGCGAATTACTCACGTCGCTTATAATTTAGAACGCTCAGGAAATATCAAGTGGCGAGGTTGCATGCGTAGCGATTAATGCTATTTTTGGAAACAATCTCTGCTACCCCGAGTACACCTTCAGATGGGGTGCATGGGGCACAAACTTTCTTTGAGGGTTTCGGATCTCAGTTATTTATTTATTTATTTATTTATTTATTTATTTATTTATTTATTTATTGATATGTAGGGTCTAACGTCCCAAAAGCACCATTTGAATATAAGAGACGCCGTACTAGGACCCTCGGAAATTTCGACCAGTTGGGGTTATTTAGGTGCACCCAATTCTGACCACACGGTCCTACTGCATTTTCGCCTGCGTCGAAAATACAGCCGCAGCAGCCGAGATTTGATTCCGCAACCTGCGGTTCAGCAGCCGAGTACCTTTGCCATTAAACAACCACGACGGGGTATAGGCATACCCGAGATTAGCTTGGATTTACAACGGAATATATGGTTTCCTGTTGCCCTGCCGCGGTGGTCTAGTGGCTAAGGTACTCTGCTGCTGACCCGCAGGTCGCGAGATCGAATCCCAGCTACGGCGGCTGCATTTCCGATGGAGGCGAAAATGTTGTAGGCTTGCGTGCTCAGATTTGGGTGCACGTTAAAGAACTCCAGGTGGTCGAAATCTCCGGAGCCATCCATTACGGCGTCTCTCATAAACATATGGTGGTTTTGGGACGTTAAACCCCACATATCAATCAATAGTTTCCTGTGGTTTTACTGAAGAGAGATATCAGGAAATGACTCCGAGGTGAGAGCGTATTATTTCAACTTTAAACATGAATACACTTGAAGGACACTTGAGCTTCTCCTTGAAGAGTAGAGAAGGAAATCGTGATCGGGCCTCGTGCCCATCGCCTTCCCAAATGCGAGCCTTGCTTCGGTTTACAGTGTATGACTCAGCTGTGCCGTATAAGGAGACCAACGACTGTGCACGTAACATTGGCCGTTTAAAAGTAACCCAGAATGCCTACTACAAACAGTTATGAGTCCACTACGTCGTAATTATTCCTTTTGCGAATCAGCGAATGGCCCACTATGCGTCACACGCGAACCTACGCAGCTGTTCACTTTTTTCCCGCTTTCGTCGGCGCAGGTGATTATATATGCCTGAGTGTTTTTCAATCAATTGATCGACATTTCAAACCCCCACTTTTTGCGCAATTCACATGTTTTGACTCCCTGCGCCATGCTACACTTCTGTCATGTCATATACTTTAAGGTCACTGCTACCACTGCGTGACTTTCGGCTAGCTTTTTTTTTGTCAAAACAGTTTCAAGAGGAAATGAGGCTCCGTCGTAAAACATTACCTTGCTACGCAGTCGGCCTAGGTTCGATTCTCACTTGGACGCGAACACTTTTCCTTTGTTATTTATTTATTATTTTACTTGCAGGTTTTTTATTTTTCGATCACCGACGAAATGATGATTTTTCGCTCACATCCAACAACGCCGTCACGGTCGCCGACACGCGAAATTCGGCAAAACGAGTTCACTGCAGCATAGCTACGCACTAGAGACATGCAAGGCCCGTATGCGCTATCCCTGTACTCCCACTGCGCCCTTACACGCGGTTGAATCGCATGCGCAACTTTGCTTTACACTATGGGATCGAGAGGTGGCGCTGCTCGGCCTACAAGTGACGCTCTAAGGGTTACAACTGTTGTGGCGGCGTGCTTGAACATGGAGCCTCTGTGAACAATCATCAACTTACACGAAGAGAAACGGCACTAAAATGAAAAGGCGCACTGTATTCACGCCGAGCGAGAGAAGACACGAGTGATGACATATCATCAGAAAACTGGTTACCTGCTTCTGCGAACGAAATAAAGCAGAACCCACACTCTAAGGCAAAATTACCCGGTAAAGGAGTAACGTAACCCAATAGGCGCGCGATTAACGAATAGACCATTGGGGAGCAACCACAGAGGGAAGCGGGCCGCGCGAAACCAAGGGATGAACCACCCGGGTATTGCAGGCAGCGCGAAAAGCGTCGCCAAGGTGACCAGCTCTCCATCTCCTCCTCTGCTGGCTCAGTCTTTCCCCGTATTTTGCCGGCGACTGTTCGTGTAGCGTCGCGCTCGGAGTGCTCGACCACGGCCGTCTGGATTCGAAGATCTAAGAATTACGTCGTGGTGCTTGTGTGTGCGCTTGGATGAGCGTGGGCTGCTGCTGTTGCGTTTCGCTGTACCCATGAAGTCTGGAGCCTGTCTGGACACGTCACCACGCCGCGCTGTATATCTCTGGCTTCAAGATAGTCACGACCCACAGACGACAGCAACAGTTGGGAAGGCCAATATGGTGGCCGAGAAGACAACATGCCTCTCGGATATATACTTCAGTCCGACTCAGTGCAGCAAACAGCGCTGGATTCTAAGGCAAGTAAGTTATCATTCTTTAATCTACTCTACTTGTCGCGTGTGCGATACGGATCGCGCTTGCCGGCAACGGGCTCGGTCGTGTTGTATATCTCACGCACGAAATGCATCGCGAAGGTCAGCTTCGGCGTCGACAGTTCGCCTGCGTTTTTCGACTGCCTGGAAATTGGCCGCCATCGCCGTCAGCCTTCATCGCTCGTCGTGTGCTCGCCTGTCTTCGCCACCGCAATGAACTCCGGGCTGACGATATTGGGCTGAGACCTTGTCGCTGGGTTGGGGGTCATCGAAAACACGTTGCGGGTTCTCGTAAAGAGCTTGGCTGTAGTATGTCGCGCGCTGTAAGTGCACCAGCATGGACTGGGGGGGTTTTCGCTAGCGTCAGAACTCACTGAAAATTGGTTGCCATTATAGTTGGCTTTCCCACCAGTCGATCGCAAGCAGCTCGGCGTCATCCATTGGCCGCGGCGGCGGATTCGCGTTTGCACGCTGCACTCGCTCGGGTTAGTGGAGAAGGGCCGCATTACCGTCGATTTCTTCGGCGTTAGCCCCAAACAAGCTCGGCACTGTTCATGGCGGCGGCCAAGCGTACGCTCGTTCTCCCGTTCGAAGTTCGCTGGCGGCAGACACTCCGCGTGCAGTGCCGTTCGCTTGCTCGAGCTGAACGACGACGCTCGCTTTAGACTCGCCGACTTGTTAGCGGCATGGTGGTACCCGGAGTTGGGGTTGCGGCCGCCGCTTCTGAGCTGTCGCGCTACGGGGATCGAAATGAGGCTTTGACAATGTGGAGCATCACGGTAAAATTATTAGCATGTCCTCTCTCACGTATGTTTTCATTTCACCTTGCACGTATTTTTCATATGCATTTGCATTCATTCTCTGTCATGTGTGGCTCACTATTTTACACACTTATTGTGCAGCCGTGGGAACACACCGTGCTAAAGACTGTGTCGCTGGCGTCTGCGATGCCTGTCATCCATCTCTTTCGTCAGAGCAGCTTCAGAAGGACTGTGCGAGATGTGAAGGTAAAGTTATTTGTGTGTCATATTTTAACGCTTGTTTTTACATTAGCGTGCACGTACTTGTCATATGCGTGCATCTTCATCTTCTGTCACGTGTGTCTAACTATTTTTACTGTATTATTGTACGTGCAGCCGTGGGAACACAACAGACAGAAGGCTGCATGCGCTGGCGTCTGCAATGCCTGTCATCTATCGCTTCCGTCGGAGGAGCTCTCCAAGGAGTGAACAAAATTTGACAACGAGACTGGACTTGTACACTTCACCATGAATTCCCTTAAAAGAATGGAGAAACTTCATGTGTATGTAGAAAAATAAAATATTTCGATGTCTCACTTTTGTCTTTTGTGGTTGCCATGACTGCAAAAGCTGTTACCCATAAGTGGCTAACTACTTTTTCGCGTGTTTTTTTCTACGCAATTCGTTGCTAACTGCGCAGAAAAACAGGCGCAAAAAGAATTAGGCCTGGCAGAAAATAAACGAAAAACAATGTTTGAACTGGGGACAAATAGTCCCTTCGATTGGAGTATTTGAGTGGATCAACCGTTTTTCCGGAGAGGTGCAAATGTGAGGACTAACGGTTGCCCGGTAAGGTGTAAATTTGAGGATTAACAGTTGCTATGTAAGGTGCGAATGGGGCTCCTCGATTTCCCACTTCTGGCTACCCGCGGGCTGCCACAGCCAGCCAGAGCGCGCTCGTTTTTCTCGGGCTGCTCCATCCCCACCGCGTTGCACTTCCGGTTGGCGTTCGTTTTTCTCGGCTTTGACGTTCTGGCGACCCGTGGGGAGCCCGAGGGTCGCCAGACGCTTCCAGGATAGTTTAGTCGTGGAAGGTTTCTGGAAGGCTTTGGGCAGGTTTCGGGCTAGCAGACGCCGAAAGTGTATACGATGCGCGCTCGGTGCCACCTTTGTGAAGACTCGATGGATTGTAATGTGGGTGCTTGAGGACTGCGCCTTCGCTTGTCATTACGCGCGGCGTTATCTTCTAAAGCATGTTCCGCCTTGCGAGATGAGGCGATTACGAGTGGCGGCGAGTGTTTGAAGCTACTGTACATCGCATTTGTTATGTTTCTCGTGAAGCTTCCTCCTGTGAACAACGCGGTGAACTATTGACTGCGTCGTGCACATGCCTTGAAAGTTATGCACATAGTACACGTTCGTACGCATGCATGTAGACATTTTTTTTTCGTAGTAGTAGTTTGTGAAGCTGTGCCAGCTTTCTGTGCACTTACCGACGACGATTGTGATCGAACTAGCTCGCTCCGTCGCATGTTTGCGTACGTGAACCTCTTAGAACCTCTGTCCTGACTACTCGATTGATCTTCGATTGTGATAGAAGGCCCTAGATCACGACTATTGGTGATGCTCGCTGGACGCGAACGGCGTGTGAACCCATTTCCATCTATGAGCCAACATATGTGGTATGATATTATACGATACGGCGCGAGAAAGAAAACGGAGAATCGATTCAGAAATGTATACATCCATTCGTGGCCAATTTTCATCGTTGGCTTTGTCTTTTTTCACATCTTCGTAATAACGCCGCTCAGTACGTACTATGACCTAGTAGGACATTCGTTATGTGCCACTTAGGACTAATAAACATGCCAAGGCAAGTTCTAAAAATAGGTCGAGAACGTGTCATGCAAATGTTTATTTTATATACGACGCGCATTCGTGGTACCGATACCTGCGCTTATCATAAACTTTAGACAAACACGTAAGTAGTTCAACATGAGTTTGCGACGTATGATACGCGATAGATGAGCAGGTATATATATTGAAGCTGTATTGGGGACATGATCACTTTCGTGTGACTTAATTCGAACCGTGTTTTGCAGTGACTGACGCATGTACTAAAGGAGACGTGAGCTTGTCAAGCCGTCACCGTCGCGGCAGCTCACCTTGCATCGTTCTCAAGGCAGCGTGCGCCAGCTGGCTATTTCGTTCGCGGACGCGGCGAGTGATCGTGCGAGCTTACGAAGTCGTACCCAAAATTCGTACGCTCGAGGATATTATTACAGCTTTTTGGCGAGCTTAGCTCCGTATTTCCAAGCGGACAATGCAGAAAAAAAACCAACGTACACGCGGCGCATTGTTTTGTTTGCTGCCATGACGTTAGAGTTTGATTACGTTTACACAGGCTGTCCTTCGTTCGATTTAGTGACCTTCGGGCTGTCGCCGGGCGGGCGCGTAGCCAGCCTACGTCATTTCCTATCAGAACCGGATGCAGCGGTAGCCTTCGGGAAGCCCGCGGGCTGCCCGCTGGTCTTCAGAACCAACCCATGAATCCGAAAATCGATAAGCCCCAATGTGAGGGCTAAATGTTAGTCTTTTGGGGTGAATTGTGGGACTAACGGTTAATCACTAAGGTGTAAATGTGAGGACTAAATGTTAGTCCCTTGAGTTTGTCTGTGGGGACTAACTGTTAAACCCGGTGCCGTTAGTCCATAAAGGGATTAATGGCGGTGGCACATCATTATTCCCCAAAAGGACAAACCACAGACCCTTTTAACACCCTTTTGCCTTAGAGTGCACAGAACCAACTCCTGACGTTCAACCTGATGACGTATACTGTCGCAGTGTTGGCCTGTTTTTTTTTTTTCAGCGCATGCAAGTGCAAACTGACTTGCGCATCTTCGATTCGTGCACTCAAAGTGACAACTCAACGCGAACAGAGCCATTCATTTGTGTGCGCCGGATTTCGTTGCGGCGCAATTCTACGAGAACTGCAAGTTCTCACATTAGACGTGCTTTATTGCAGGTATAACGAGCCTTAGACATTTAAATTCCATTGAAAGATTGGGTTCGAGGCTTGGAATAACTTGAGAGAAGGTTACCAGTCTTTTTAAAGCGAAAGATGCCTCATAAAACGTCAAAACTCACCGGTGTTCCAAGTCTGCAGCAACACGAGTGATATCAAAATCATCGTCACATTATCACGTCATTGTAACATCACAAACATCCGAAATTTGTGACGTCATATAATACAATGACGTGTGATTCTTTTTGATGAAACGCAGGCCAATCTCGGAGACCGTGCAAAACCAGCCTCTGTGTCTCCTCCCATAAAGGCAGTGTGAAAGGACACGTTATACAGGTGCAGTGTCAGAGGGGTGCAAGGAATGATCAATATATCCACTTAGAAAAAATGGCGGCTTCTGTCCTTGAGTCGTCCTTGGTGAATGCGTAAAGAACGCTGCGAGATTATTTTAATGACATCATCATCATCCGGCCTACAACCTCCACTGCAGGGCAAAAGCCCCTCCCACGATCCACCAATCAACCCTGTCATTAGTCGTTCTAAGGGCATCAAAAGGTTCTGCATAGGTTTCTGATTCCAGCCGCCACAGAAAAGCGTAAGGAAGATGGCGGATGGGGCCAACGTTGCCGTGTAACTACGTAAAGAAAGAGAGGGATGAAAAAAAAGGCAGGAAAAGATACTTGAGAGGAAAAAAGGCGAATTTGACGATGCCCTGCAAGCTTTTTGGCATTCAATGTGCATTTTATTTTTTGTGCACTTTTTTTGCTTGCGCAACCACTATACCGGAGATGACATACCCACAACAAGTTAGCACTATGACCAACATCAGTAAACCCGTCTCCAACTTACGGCTATTCGCAGACGTGTCATTCGGAATCTATTGACTTCTTTTGTCGCGCTTACTACAGCACTTCTTATAACGTCTGGCAGATCGCACAAAAACTTTGCTTGGAGTTCAATCTGGTCATTTTTAAAACATTTTCGGCGTAGATGATATTGCTGCAATGTAACTGATAGCGGAGATATAGTTTGTGCCCTCACACGCTACTGAATCGAGTGAGCTGCTAGCATGTTGATATTGTCACAGGGTCGTGACATGACGAAGGGAGCATACTGCAGGACAAATAATAAAGGCTTCATCTGGGCCGGACGTATGGCCACGTAAAAGGAAAGTCAGATTACAGCGAGACACCGGCACTGATAGCGGCGAATGGAGCGTCGGCTGTCGAACAACTGGCTAGCGGTGAATCACGTCGATAATTATACACGCACCACTGAATATTCTAGCGTTATCGCTACAGCTGCCACGCAGGTTCCAGAATAGTCTCTCATGACACGTAGGATTTAACGTCCAAAAACCACCATATGATTATGAGAGACGCCAAATTGGAAGACCACCTGGGGTTCTTTAATGTGCACCAAAATCTGAGCACACGTGTCTACAGCGATTTCGCCTCCATATCAGAATAATATGTTATGTTCGTCAAGTGCACGTAACCTCAACAAGATGATCTACTACAGCCTCGAAGCTTCTCGAACACCGTATATATATACGCGATGTTTGCGCTGAGCATACTGTAACCGGGCGATAACAAAACTCGAGGAAAGGAACATGGCAATATTAGGCTCATAACTGCTGAATAAAAACGAGTGTGAAAAGCTCCGAGAATTGGACGAATGTTTCACCGGAAGCCGCTTGGTATAATGTTATGAAGATCTGCAGATTATGGGGAAACAACTTTTGACGACTCCGATTGGCAATGGAGCAGGTATTATTATCGCTCAGTATTCCGAGTGTTTTTATCGCCCTTAAATTCTTGTGAGTATGTAAAAATTAAACAGTCCTGGGCACTTTACTTATGCAATACTTCTTACGGCGATTCTGTATTCTCAATTCTCGTTTGGCACCCCGATCGTGCTCCCACGAAAACGATCAGCAAAAAAAAAAAGCTAGTGTAGTCATTGCGGAAATGCGTCTGACCTTCAACAATTCTTTGGCTATTTTCCAACGAGCTCAACTTGTGCAACAATGCATGTTGCCAGCAGAGTATCATGACTGGCACTCTTAACTAACGAAGCTCAGAGAAATAACGTGGGAAGCGAGATTCTCGGCCTTCATTTCACAATTTACAGATGAATTTAACGGTGGAGGTTTGCGGTGCAAATTGTGCTGCTTCTTTCTTCCTTTTTTTCTTGAAGAGGCGCTTTTGAGAGATTTATTAAATCGCCTTCGCATTCCATCCTTTGATTCTGGTATCTGATCAGCAATGTAAAAAGGCAAAGGTTGTGAAATGTTTTATGATACTTTCCGTGCACAAAAACAGCTTTAAAATAAAAAAAGAATAACACACAAGTTTTAGCCAAACACGTATATAGGATCTTTCACGGTTACTGATACGCTCCAGCTGTGTAAAGTTGGTATGAATGCTTCAACATTAAACTTCAATAAAAGAGTGTGTGTGCTGCGTGTCCTTATCCACGCAGCGGAGGTGAAGTACTTTTCGTGAAAACGCTGATAAGTGATTTCAACGAAGCTTGGAGAACCTTGCAGGAAATGCTTCAATTCGTAATGTCACCCAAGCACCAATCTGGCTCTGAAAAGCAAGCCACCACCCTATAGTATTATGCGGAACTGAGGTATATTCATAATTTGCATACACGCACGAAGCACTGAGAAGAGCACTTGAACTTGCTGCTTTGTTATAAATTAATTATCTTTTCATTATATGTCGACACTGGGTAAGGCTGTCTGCAGAGTTATCGCAGCTAACCACACCATACACTTAAAGATTTGGTGGTTCATTCGAAGAGAGAGAGCGAATAAACACGTTTATTTCCATGATTTAGACTTGTAGAAGACAGTCCTATGTGCAGAACGCCTTAAGCTCGGGCAATGTGCTGGGCCCTCGTGACCAGCCTTAGCTGGAATGCAGCGTTTAGTATAGCGTCCACTAGTTGTCACTTCATCACAGAGGTAATGGTGCGCTTTCAGTTGGGACGACTGGGCGGGGCCAACGCGCTGTGACGTCCATCGGTGCCTACCGTGCTTAAACATGGAGTAGCTCTATAGCGATCAATCTCTGACTGTCCTCTCGGCTTCCTAATAAATAATCTCTCTCTTTCTCCCTAATAAAGGAGCTTATTGCCTCAAGAATTGACCAACCGCGAAAGTACTTAGAATCCGTCCATTACGAGCGGAGTAACAAATTGAGCTCGAAGCTAAGAGGAATGCGGATGTAACGGGAGAAGAAGGTAAGTCCCGCGCGACGCTTCACCTTGAGCACTTTGTCTTTTTTTTTTCTTCAAACGAGCGGATTTTCAGGGCGATCACGCGTGCACGCAATGACAGGTCGTGGCCTCCTGGGGCGGCCTCAGTAAATCCCCAGCTCACCACGCTTAAACCAACCAATCGCGTGATGCTGACCTGTGACGCAATATTTTTGTAGTATAAAGGAGAGTGTAACATTAAGGGCTGCTTTTCTTTGTTAGACACAACACTATTGAAAATTAACAGACAATGATGTGATGAAAAGAATGCGGGACGCCTTTAGAAATAATTGTAAGGATAATGTAAAGAAGGAAACGTGGCTGAAAAGATAACCTGCCACCCGCAGGATTCGAGCTTGCGATCTTCGAGTGACGAGTCCGATGGTCCACCACTGAGTACAGTGGCGGTCATCATCCCGTTCACTTTATTCGTCCTGTTTCACCTTTCTTTTTTGTTTGCTCGCATGTAGATCAATCGTAACCTGTCATTGAAGAAGTCTTTCATGAAAACTATTTGGTTCTTGGCCAATCCGCCAGCGTAGGTACGCGCCACATCTTCAAGGTATTTGACTTGACTTGACATATGTGCGTTTAAGCGGGCGAGCTTCAGGTGGCTCCACCTGCTGCCATTACGGTGAGCGTGGAACACTTTTTGCCTATTTGGCGTAACGTAGTACGTGATCTTATTAGGAAATGGTAGTTCGACTCTAATTACTAGCTAACGAACGAAACGATCCCTGAAATTCACTCGTTCCTACATTCATAGAGATGGCCTTGTTGTGGCACACTGGCTGCCTCGAGGTGGTATATGCGAGGAATTGCTTGCCAACTGCCATCTCGTAATTATAATACGCACTACGGGACGCCAACCAAGGCCCCCGTAGTAGTGGGCACGTGGTGCGTTTCTCTCCGGCCATCAGAATTGCCACGCTCAACAGCATAATTATGGTGGCTAGACCATAGCAAAACCAACGGGTATCGCCTCGCGCGCATGGCTACCGCGAGAAGGCACATTGAGTGAAGGTTGCGCCGGCAGCTGCGAGGATAGCATACAGCTGAGCGCACTGGATTCCATCGTACGCACCGTTTTTTTTTTTTGCCCACGAGAAAGAATCACCGCCATGATCTCGTTGAACTGAAAGGAAAAACTTGTTTCTGTTAGCGCATTTTTTTTGTCCGATTTACGAGAAAAGCATGGTAACTGCTGCATTTACCTGATAGGTTATTGAAAGGAGGTATCAATTCGTCTGTGGTAGTATTACTTTTTTTTCATTACGGTCCGTTTTGTATCGGTGCCACATACCCCAATTTTTGAAAAAATAGACATTCTAGAATTCCTCCTTTCCTCTGGATACTTGTATGGGAGAAAACTGGACTAATTATCGTCGTTGAATCGTATTGCTCGGCAAACCTGACTCATCATAACTTTATTAATATATCACGTACGGATATTTCGAGGAGCTCAACCGAAACGCACTTTCTATCTAGATAACTGGCTGCCCTGGTCATGTAACCGAAATAACGTATGAGTGAAGTAAATTTGACAGAATATTGTATAAGCTAGGGTTTGATTAGCGGAACTACATTCACTGCACTCGTCTCTCATTTACAAGGTGCCTGAGCTGTCATCGTCTCCTTTTTCGTCATCTGAATTTTGGTTATGTTTCGTTAGCACAATTGCAATATCAGTGTCGTGTTCACTTACTGTCGTCTTGACTGCATCCAATTGAAGGGTCGCACATGTAGCATAACGATGTCTTTCCAATGAGTACTAGGCATTCGTCGACATAGGCCACTAAAGAAAGAAGTGCAAATTTTTACTGCGATGTACTACTGGAGTGTTTCTTACGAGGAAAATCGAACTCTGAACGCGTGTTGCGTACTTGTAGAACACGAAACACATCGATGTTCGTTCTTATATTGCTTAACGTATCCACTGAACATCGTAAAATACACAGTGCGAATGGGTGACCATAAGTGACCAAAACGAGCCTATGACCAGCCCGTGGTCGTCACAGACAGAACGTTCAGTCTAGACATAGTCAAGATGCATTGCGACTGCCTGCACCCCCCTCCCTGTATCCCGCTTCTGCGCCTCGACATGAGAATTGTTTAAGCTGCGCTACAAAGAAAAACAACGCTAGTTCCATGAAAGCAAAGAAAAAGAAACCACTTTATTCGAGTGTAACCCGTGAGCGTAGAGCGTAGAACGCGGCCATCTTCTGATTCCTTTTCATGATCGGGTTGTCATTTTCTTTCTTCGTCAGTCCCATCTATATTATGAATTGCTAATTTGGAAGTAAAGTAAATTTCCAGCAGATGTTGATCGTTTGCGGAGGCATCACAAATATAAGGGCTCCAATATGAGCGGCGCAAACGTGTAGAAAAAAAAAAACAGACCATTTGAGAATATATACGCCTAAGCATTCACTTTTCCTCTCGTACACCATGTACCAATATTCCGAAATGAGTGCGACGTAAAATAAAAGCACAAAAACATTTTCTTCTCTCCACATGCAAGCCCCGCCAACAGCGCGGCAGCCTTTTTGATGGATGGATGGATGGATGGATGGATGGATGGATGGATGGATGGATGGATGGATGGATGGATGGATGGATGGATGGATGGATGGATGGATGGATGGATGGATGGATGGATGGATGGATGGATGGATGGATGATGGATGGATGGATGGATGGATGGATGGATGGATGGATGGATGGATGGATGGATGGATGGATGGATGGATGGATGGATGGATGGATGGATGGATGGATGGATGGATGGATGGATGGATGGATGGATGGATGGATGGATGGATGGATGGATGGATATGACTGTACCCTTTAGATCGGGCGGTGGCTAGCGCCACCAAGCCGTAATACCCAATGAACAAAAAACTATATTTATTTTTTTCCTTAAAAAGTGAGTTTGAGGATTCATACTTTGCAGTGAAGAGTTTAATTTTCACTCGTGCCTTGACTTTAGCCACCAATCAGATAACCTTCTTCTAGATAAGTCTACCCGCCTAAAGTTTATTTTGCCCTCCCGGTCCCTAAACCCCAGTGCTTTCAATCAATCAATCAATCAATGAAGCTTTATTTTCATAAATAGATATATGCAATTACAGGGATTATTTGGACCGATAGCCTAAAGTGGCTAGTGGACGGTCCAATACAATGTGCAACATAAAAAAGTGTACAGGTCAGCTCTGAGGTAACAACATAAAAAAAACAATCATGTGATACAGATAACACAGTAATACATTTTTCCTTGCAGATATGCATACTTATTAGCTTGCAGCTAGGTTCTATACATAGGCACTTATTAAAAAAATACAATGAAAATCGAATCACACACACATGCTTACATGTCTTGACTCCACAGAAAAAATGATTTACATGCCATGCTGAAATTACGTGCCGTTTTAATCTCTAGGGGGACCGTGTTCCATATTTTCGTTCCACTAAACTGTATCAGTCTTTCTCCGTAAACATTAAAACATTTGGGCAGATTGAAATTACCATTCGAAGCATGTCGCGTATTGCGTTTAGGAATTGAAAAAAGATCAGCAGGCAAAGGTGAATTTCTATTAATTATGTTATTTACTGAAACAGCAATTTTGTAGTCACGCAACATAGGAACCGAGAGAATGCGTTGTGATTGGAAAATATTACTTACTGATTCACCTTGGCTTATGATTTTCAGTGTACGCTTTTGAAGTCGTTCAAGAGTTTTTAGATAACTGTTGTACGTCACACCCCACGATTCCAGACAGTAACCTATGTGACAATGACACAATGAAAAGTAGAGTGTGCGGAGTATAGCTTGTGGAAAATATTGGCGAGCTTTTATTAGAGAATAGCAGCCATAGGCTAGCTTTGCGCACACACTTTGTACTTGCTCATGCCAGTGTAAGTGTTCATCAAAAGTGACGCCTAAATATTTAAAACAAGGAACTTGTTGAATAGGAGTGTTGAATAGGAGCTTTGAAAAACTCTGCGCCATCATCCTGAACTATAGGGTGAAGCCCTTTACAGAACATTATCAAGTGTTCGGCAGTTTCTTCTTCCTCTCCACACGCACTGCATACTGCGTCTACCCCTTCGTATTTGGCCCGATATGTCTTGGTTCGCAGTACTCCCGTCCTGGCCTCAAAAAGTAGAGAACCACACCGAGTATCATCATAGATCCTTTCCTTGGCAATTTCCTGCTTAAAAGTTCGATAGATCTCTAGTGCGGACTTCTTAATCATGCCCATTCTCCACATGTCAGTCTCCGTTTCCTTCACTTTCTTCTTAACCGATAGTTCTTTTTGGTTTGGCCACCTGCTGTTTTCAAAGTATTTACCAGTCAACTTCCTGGTTCGCTTCCTCCATTTTGTATCGACATTCTTCATGTACAAGTAGCTGAAAACCTTCCTAGCCCAACGCTCTTCCCCCATTTCTCTCAATCGCTTCTCAAATTTTATCTTGCTGCTAGCTTCCCTGCCCTCAAATGATGTCCATCCCATATCACCTTGTACTCCCTGATTTGGTGTATTCCCGTGAGCTCCTAAAGCACGCTCTCTCAGTGCGATTGGACGGCCGGAGAGAAACGCGCCGCGCGTCCACCATCTCGGAGGCCATGCTTCAAACTGGCAAAAAAAGAATTTGACATTCACTTTAATGGCAAAAGATGGCGCTGAGTGAAGCTTCCCCCATATGTGATGACTGTATACAGCGTTTGAGCAAAATATGCCGAGAAAATACAGTTTGAATTGAATAGGAAGGAATAAGTAGCAAGGACAGCGTTGAATTTGCAAGGGGCAAATAGAGGGATGTCTTTTGTCCTTGCTGTTATTCATACTGTACATGGTGAGGATGGAAAAATCGCTAGAAAGTTGCATCATTAGGTTTAACTTGTCACACAAACAAGTTGGGGCACTGGTTGAGCAGATGGTTCCAGGCACATTTTATGCAAACGATATTATCCTATTTTCTGACAGTCAACATGATATACAGCGGCTGGCAGATATATGCAGGAAGAAAGGCGAGGGTCCAGGACTAGGATTTAATGAAGTAAAATGTGGATTGACGGTGTTCGATGATCACAAAGAGCAGGCGGTCTCAATACAGGGCCAAGAAATACCGAGGGTAAGGGAGGACATGTAACTTGAAGTGTCGTTAAAGGAGGGAGATAGATATATGGAGGTACATGAAAAAACATCGCCAGCAAAGGGACAGAGGAATGCTGCGATAATGAAGCACAGAGCGCTTAGGGGATACAATATATGTACGAAGTAGTTCAAGGTGTGTGGAAAGGTGCAATGGTTCCAGGGCTCACATTTGGGAACTCAGTGGTGTGCATGAAGTCAGAGGTGCAATCAGGAATGGATGCAAATAAAAGGACTGCGGGACGGCTCGCATTCAGCACTCACAGGAAGACGACGAATGAGGCTGTAAAGGAGTATATGGGATGACCAGGCTTTTAAGTAAGGAAGCTCAGAAAATATTGATAATTGTTTGATAAGCTTAGGAAAATGAAAAAGAGTAGACGGGCAAGGAAAGTGTCAAGAAATTTGTCCCGCATGAGCGTAAAAACAAAGCGGAGGAAAAAATCTAGGAGGCTCTCCAGTAGATATACGACTTGCAACGTGGGTGACATGGCAACAAGGAGCATTAGGCGAAACGTCAGAGAGGCGGACTCGGAGGATTTAATGGCTGACAGCAATGCAAAAGAAGCCGGCTCTCAGTTATTAACGAAAAGGCAGGAACGAAATAAGGTGGGAAACGTTTTGTGATGACTGAAAGGGAAGCGTTTTACTGTCGGTGAGAGATCCGGTTGTTTTAGAATGCGTAGTGATAAAGCGAAATTCAATAAAGAGGAAGAACAATGTACATGCTGCGGGAAAACGATGGACCAAGTTCTGATTGAATGTGGCGCTATCCACCCTGCTATACTTGTGGGTATAGACAGCGTTTTAGGGACAAACATGGAAGGCTGAACACGTCCGTTATAGAAGGAAGCCAGCCATGGCTACAGTTTTGATGGCAGAAATGTAGAGATAAAGGACAAGAATAGTGGGGAAAAGAGGTCATCCTGTCCGAAAAGGCAGAGAGATGGAATATAAAGTACGTTTTTCTTTGCTATAATGAGATGGATTCAATTGAAGTAGATGAAGCATAAGGTTAACATGCAAAAAAGGTTTTCTTTCCAATTTTTTTTTTCTTGCGAGCCTGGTGACACCCGTGCCACCGCCCCGTTATAAAGAAGACGCTCAAAAGATCCATCCGCACATCAACGTAGAGTTACTGTATATGCTACCCTTTAGGAAGCTCAGTGTCAACGCTGTTTCCCGGGCGCAACCCAATCGACCTTTGAAGAGTTCAGCAACGCTATTGGTGCAGCGTCATCGCGTGGTCATAGGTGGTTCATTTGCACTGTGGAAAAGGCAACACTGCGCAGACAACGCCGACAACATCGATGCTCCTCTGATTCCAGGCAGTTCAAGCGCGGTTGACATCGGCTGTTGTTATTCTGGCCACGTATCTCGGCAGTTAGAAATTACAACCACCAGATGATGATGCAGAATTTTGTAACTGAATCATTTTACCTACATAAAGCTGGGCTCACAGCATCTCCGTTATGTCTCTTTTGCAAGATATCAGCATCAATAGATCATTTCTTTTATCATTTCAACGATATTCTTTACAAAGGAAAAGATACGTGGTCGAACCAATTGACAAGCTAGGTTTAAAAGTAAACGAGGCAATAATTTTATTCTTCGGAGAGTATACATTACGTTATAGCCACAGGGAGGTTTGCTCTACTCTGTGTGCGTACATAATGGCAACAAAAAGATTACCTTGTTAGTCAATTGTTATATTATTTCATGCTATGAGGCTACCTGATAGCCTGACTCATAACTAACTCACTTGATGATCCTGCCACCCGGTTCTTGGCCGATCCCCCTTTGTGGGCGAGTGCCAGCAAAGCTAAAGGCTCATCATCATTCACATCATCAGCGTTGCCTGTTGGTCGCGACAAATGTGATAGCGATTCCATTCTGTGTTGAATTGTACTATGTACAGCCCATGTGATCAGACGCAGGTGCAGTGGGTGTTTCTATAGAAATGTTAGCGTTTGGTGTGGAAGAAATAAACGCTTGGCTTCCTTTTATCTATCACCCGCTGGTCGCGGGTTCCAATCCCGGCTGCAGTGGCTGATTTTCCGATGGAGGCGGAAATGTTGTAGGCCCGTGTGCTCAGATTTCGGTGCACGTCAGAGGACCCCAGGAGGTCGAAATTTCCGAAGCCCTCCACTACGGCTTCTCTTATAATCATATGGTGGTTTTGGGACGTTAAACCCCTTTTATCAATCAATCAATCTTTTTATTTATCCAGGCACTGCAAAACTTGCGTTATTTGTATTGCGCACAGGTGCAGTCAATAAGTTACACATGCGGATTTGGTCGGAATGTGTCGGTTACATACGTCAGAATCAGTCTGACGGGTAAAACGCTGAAATTGAGAATAATCGAATCACCAACGTGTTGCAGCTAGAGCTGTTTAAGACAGCTTTCAAACCTCATGCGAAAGAAATGTAGGACTTGACAAGGCTGTCGAACAACGCTTCACATGAGCTGTCGTGAGCCGTGATTGTAATACGAGCGTAATACATCAGGGGCCCATAACACGGGCGTCGCACGGTGTTACGAAGGCGCGCCACCGACGCGGTTACGAAGGGTGCCGCGAAACCCTCCGCTTACAAGAACACCGGCCGCGTCGATAGAGTGGTGACTCGAAGCAACGAGATGTCTTTTCTCGCACGCATACATCGGCTTTTCTCTGACGCATAGCTCAACTGCTGCCGATGCGCCGCTTGGCTTTTTTTATAGGCACCGGGTGGATCTTTTGCGTCACCAACGTCCAACCAGAAGCGCCGCTGGCCGTGATGTCAGAATCCTAAAATGGGGACCCGCCGCTGCGCGTGGTTGTACCTAAGGACAAGGGATGTTGCCACGCATTGCGTAAGACTCGCCAGACTGGAAGGCGCCGATTGCTTCATCGAGCTCGTGGGCTGAGGGAGCTCGCTGTGCGTAGCGTAAGACATACTGGTGCCGCCGCTCGATGACGTCGCTGAGTTGATCTCATCAGGCGGGCTCTATCGCTGGCCTTGACACAGATTGCCTTTGAAGAGGCACTGATATTCGGTGTGGACTCCGAGGCGTAATAACGGCCACTCTCGGTCAATATCCGCTGCTCGATTCAGTTGAAAACTCTAAAACTACAGCTGGTTTCCTCACTCATGTAATGAATGAGCCCAACGCGACGAAAAAATTCTGTCACTATTGGGCTTGCGTTGAAAGTGCCAAAAATTTTATCTCTGCAAATAGGAAAAGCCGCGGAAAAGATGACGAAGTTAGTGTGCGGCCAACATGAGCCCACTGGTTCAGCGAGCTGCCACGTTGTTTTCATTATTACTTCCCAAGAACATAAGCATAAAATCAAGGCTTCTAGGCTTGACTGGAGCAAACGAGGTTTGCTCATTTCTTCATAGTGTAGCGAAGCCTCCGAACTCTGAAATGGGTCGAACTCTTGAGTACCTTCTAGTGGGGCTACCCAACAAGAACGCCGCTCGCGCTGAGAGTCCGTGCTTGGCCGTTACTGTCGCCATTGTGTATACTCGCTGTCTGCCCGCTAATAAACGCCATAACAATTTGGTGGAGAGTGCTACGATCCCTTTTGATGCCCTGGGAACTGCGTTCACGTACCCTGCAATCTACAATGTCCCACGACGCCTCGCAGCAAACGCCTCCTCCCATGCCACCCCCTTGTGCCGGTGTCCCCAGGATCCGAGATCCACCCATCTTCACGGGCGCCGATGGCACTGACGTGGAGGACTGGCTCGCTATCTACGAGCGCGTGAGCGTCCCCAACAAATGGGACGAGGACGGCAAGTTGACAAACTTGGTGTTCTACCTTGCGGGCGTTGCAAGCTTGTGGTACAACAACCACGCGTCCGATTTCGCAACCTGGTCCAATTTCAAGACCGCTATTACCAACGTTTTTGGCCGCCCTGCCGTTCGTAAGCTGCAAGCCGAGCAGCGCTTACGCGAACGCGCTCAGCAGGCCGGTGAATCATTCACCAGTTACATAGAAGATGTCCTGGACCTTTGCAAAAAATCCAACGACAGCATGTCCGAATCAGACAAGATCCGGAACGTCATGAAGGGCATTGACGATGATGCCTTCACGATGCTGCTTGCCAAAAACCCAGGCACAGTAGCTGAGGTCATCACGCTGTGCCAGAGCTACGAGGAGCTCCGCCGGCAGCGTTCGATGACCCGTCGCTCTACACCACGAGATGCAGGGCTTGCAGGCTTGGAGGCGAGCTGTGATCAGGTGGCACTGCGGGCAGAACTCAAGTCCTTCATACGTGAGGAAATCGCGCGGCAGTTCTCTCTCCTGCCCTTTGCCCACCCACCGGCTGCTCAACAATCGGCCACTACCATTCTTACACCCATCCGCCGAGCAATTGAGCAGGAAATAGCGGAGGTCATGCCGGCGTACCAACCACAACAGCTTCCGGCCCCTGCGCCCCCAAGTTACGCCCAAGTGGTCGCCAGGCCGCCTCCAGTCGTTCAACCGCCCGCCCCACTGACTTACGCCGAAGCTGCCGCACGACCTCCATCCTTTACAGCGGCTATGCCGGCTACGTATGTTGACGTGACCTCGCATACTCAGCTCCAGCACCCCCTGCAGCCTTTCCAGCCACAGTTCCGTCCATCGGCTCTTACGTCATGGACAAGACCTACCCCAGCGAACCGATGGCGCACACCCGACAACCGGCCCATCTGTTTTGCCTGCGGTTACGCCGGTCACGTAGCCCGTTATTGCCATCGTGTACAGCCGGCTCCAAGTTGTTCGCCTATTGCTGGCCACCTCAGCCGTCCCTATCACGATGAACCACCGTCTATGCCACCGCCGTCTCGCCCAGGTCCATCTCCTCGAAGGTCGCCGTCTCCACGACGTCGTTCCCTGTCACCCATGAGGCCAAGTTCGGCTAATCATGAGCGGGAAAACTAGTCGTCGCAGTCCCCGAGGCAAGGACTGCGATGCTATTGCGATGTGAAAGCCCTCAGAGCCGCCCATCTAATGTCATAGACGTGCTTGTGGACGGTGTTCATGCATCTGCTCTTATTGACACTGGAGCTGCAGTATCCGTTATGGACGAAAACTTCTGCCGCTTGCTTCGAAAAGTGACGACGCCAATTTCTGGGTTGTCCCTTCGTACTGCCGGTTCACATCGTATCCATCCTTCAGCAGAGTGCACAGCTCGCGTTGTCGTTCAGGACGTTCTGTATGTCGGCCAATTCATCATCATTCCTGCATGCTCTCATGACGTCATCCTGGGGTGGGATTTTCTCTCCCGCAACGACGCCGTCATCCATTGTGCCGCTGCCGAAATTGAACTCTCACCCTTCTCGCATTTGACGCCGGAAGACAGTCCCTCGACACTGAGTAAGATTCTCGTGAAAGACGATACCATAGTGCCTCCAAGTTCGGCAATGGGTGTATCTGTCTACTGCGCTGGACTCTCCGACACAATTGCACTCGTTTCGCCATCCGACCGTGCTTGCCGAAGGAAAGGGTTGCTAGTACCTTTCGCGACCGTGCAAATCACCCAGAGCAACGCCGCTATTTTTGTGACCAACCCATCCCCGTACACTGTTACCTTGGTTCGAGGGGAATGTCTCGGCAGAGTGGAACCAGTGGATAACGCACAAGTCCTGGACGTACCTGATGACTCGCGTTGTCCCAGTTCGTGTACCGTCAGCGCTGTTTCCACTTATGATTCATCATCTCCTAATGTATTTGGCCCTTACATTGATGACAATCTTACGTCGGTACAGCGTTCCCAGCTTCTGGACCTGCTGCGAGAATATCATTCTTCTTTCGATGTCGGGCGAAGTTCTCTCGGTCGCACGTCCGCTGTTACACATCGTATCGACACTGGTGCCCATCCACCATTACGGCAACGTCCCTACCGCGTGTCGCCTGCTGAACGTCGGGAAATTAACGAGCAGGTTGATGATATGCTCAGACGCGACGTTATTCGGCCCTCGGACAGTCCATGGGCGTCTCCTGTTGTTCTTGTCGCCAAGAAAGATGGTTCTGTGCGGTTCTGTGTGGACTACAGACGGCTCAATAAGATCACTCGCAAGGATGTTTACCCACTGCCGCGCATCGATGACGCAATTGACAGCCTTCACGGAGCCGAATTTTTTTCTTCTCTCGATCTGCGCTCCGGGTACTGGCAAGTACCTATGGCTGATGACGCTCGACTGAAGACTGCGTTCATCACACCAGACGGCTTGTACGAATTCAACGTCATGCCGTTTGGTCTATGTAATGCACCTGCGACCTTTGAGCGCATGATGGACACCGTTCTGCGCAACTTGAAATGGCACTCGTGCTTGTGTTACCTCGATGACGTTGTTGTGTTCGCTCCAGATTTCTCCACGCATCTCCAACGTCTGAAAGAAGTTTTCGCACGTGTGAGCAATGCCGGCTTGCAACTTAATCTGAAGAAGTGCCGCTTTGCAGCACGGCAACTCGCCATCCTAGGGTACGTCGTGTCTAAGGATGGCATTCTTCCTGACCCAGCCAAGCTTCGGGCCGTGGCTGAATTCCCCAAACCTGCGTCCGTCAAAGAACTGCGTAGTTTCGTGGGCCTGTGCTCATACTTCCGACGCTTCATACGAAACTTTGCTACGATTATATCACCGCTGACGAAGCTCCTTGGAAGTAACGGGCCCCTCAATTCGTGGTCGTCTGAGTGCGACGACGCGTTCGCGAAGCTCCGCCATTTGCTGACGTCTCCTCCCATTCTACGCCACTACGACCCTACGGCCCCGACGGAGGTGCACACAGACGCCAGCGGTGTAGGCCTCGGCGCTGTCCTGGCGCAGCGCAAACCCGGATTCTCTGAATATGTCGTAGCATATGCAAGCCGTACGCTCACGAGAGCCGAGACAAACTACACCGTCACGGAGAAAGAGTGTCTGGCGATCGTCTGGGCCCTTACAAAGTTTCGACCTTATTTGTATGGTCGCCCATTCGATGTCGTCACCGACCATCATGCACTATGCTGGCTTTCATCATTGAAGGATCCCTCAGGCCGTCTCGCCCGTTGGGCTCTTCGCTTACAAGACTATGACATCCGCGTGCTGTACCGCAACGGACGCCAGCATGCTGACGCCGACGCCCTCTCGCGCTCCCCTCTGCCTGAAGGTGATGTGCTCTGCTCAGTATCCTCGGCTGCTGTTTCTGCCATTGATGTTGACATCATCGCTACCGAACAGCGAAAGGATAATTCGATCGGCCCGCTCATCGACTTGCTCTCTGATCCATCCGCAACGCCATCCACGCGTGCCTTGCGTCGTCAAGCTAGCCATTTCGCCATCCGTGACGGCCTTCTACACCGACGCAATTATGACGCCGATGGCCGGCAGTGGTTACTCGTGATACCCCGCAGTCTGCGGTCAGAGATATGTGAATCCTTCCATTCTGATCCGCAATGCGCGCACTCTGGGGTATTCAAAACCTACCGTCGTATTCGACAACGCTACTTCTGGCGCGGGATGTACCGCTATGTGCAGCAGTTCGTTCGCTCCTGCCTCGCTTGCCAACGCCGCAAACCGTCAGCACACATGTCGCCAGCCAGTCTGCAGCCGTTACCTTGCCCTGAGCGTCCGTTTGGGCGCATAGGTATCGATTTGTATGGACCACTTCCTCTGACGTCGGCTGGTAATCGCTGGGCCATCGTCGCCGTAGATCATTTAACGCGATACGCCGAAACCGCCGCTATCCCTGCGGCTACTGCGCGTGATGTTGCGTCCTTCCTACTGCATTGATTTATACTGCGCCACGGTCCACCTCAGGAGCTTCTCAGCGATCGAGGCCGTGTCTTCTTGTCGGAAGTCGTCGAAGCCATTCTGACGGAGTGCCATTCTGTCCACCGCAAAACTACTGCTTACCACCCACAGACGAATGGCCTCACCGAACGCTTTAACCGCACCCTCGGCGACATGCTTTCTATGTACGTCGCTGCCGACCACAATAATTGGGATAATATACTGCCCTTCGTCACCTACGCCTACAACACCGCCCCTCAGAGCACGACTGGTTTTTCACCTTTCTACTTGCTGTACGGAAGGCACCCGTCGCACACCATGGACACAATGCTCCCGTACACGCCGGATCCATCTGAGTGTACACCTATTTCCGAGACAGCCAGGCTTGCTGAAGAGTGTCGCGAGCTTGCCAAGACTTTTACGACGCAAGAGCAAGAGCGGCAGAAGAGTATTCGTGATGGCTCCACCACTTCTGAGCCCACGTTCCTTCCTGGTGCGCTTGTATGGCTCTCGATCCCGACCTCTGCAGCTGGCCTCTCTTCCAAACTACGTCCCAAATACGAAGGCCCCTACCGTGTCATCGAGCGCACCTCACCCGTCAACTATCTGATTGAACCCGTTGAACAATCTTCGGACATGCGCCGCCGTGGGCGAGACATCGTCAACGTGGAGCGCCTGAAGGCTTATTATGACCCGCTCATAGTAACAAGCTGTTAGGTCGCCAGGCGGCTCCCTCTTCGACCCCGGGGTAATTGTAGCGAAGCCTCCGAACTCTGAAATGGGTCGAACTCTTGAGTACCTTCTAGTGGGGCTACCCAACAAGAACGCCGCTCGCGCTGAGAGTCCGTGCTTGGCCGTTACTGTCGCCATTGTGTATACTCGCTGTCTGCCCGCTAATAAACGCCATAACAATAGAAAAGAAGAAAGAAAGCAACACTAGTACTCTAAACCATGAGCGCTGCTCCTACGCGGGTAGTGAAAGGCTTTCCCGCAAGGTTTTTGAACCTGAAATGATGTGCCTTGGGGCAACTCTTTTGTCAAATGGTAGAATATACAGCAACTCTACTTCGACGCTTAAATGCACATATATACCCTATAAAGTGGACGGGGGGATGGCCACCACGAAAGCTGAGTGGTATAGAGCATCGGACGCGTTATGCGAAGGGCGCAGGCTTGGATCCTGATTTTGGCAATATACATTTTCGTCCATTTTTCTCTATTTGCATTCAGATTACAACTACTTTGATTAACATTCCCTATGTACTTTCCCTGGCATGTTTGTCTGTTGGTTTTTACAGATTTTTGATAATGAAGCATCATTTGCTGAGAGGAGAGATAGTAATCTTTAGCTGACTGAGAACTTATGGTAAATTTCAGGCCACTAGATGCTCAGTAATAATTGACTCCTGTGTTTTCTACCTTTGACTACCGTTCGGCAGTGTTTTTTTAACATGCCGAAAAGTGTTGAAGGGTTCTTTTAGAGTGCACCGTTCGCGCCATCTCGCCGGTGACTGAGAGAGCACGTTGAAATGCCTCACAACTCTGCCTGGTGCCTGTTATTAGTGGTGTATATAAATAACTCGCCATTAAACGGCTGAAGAACGTCGTTTTGTGGCTGAATGATTAAGCTTCGCGCGCTGCGGCTCAATGGGTCGTGGGTGTGATTTCATACAACCAATCAATCAGTCAGTCAATCAGTCAATCAACTAAATAATCAATCAATCAACCTGCCTGCCTGCCTGCCTGCCTGTCTGTCTGTCTGTCTGTCTGTCTGTCTGTCTGTCTGTCTGTCTGTCTGTCTGTCTGTCTGTCTGTCTGTCTGTCTGTCTGTCTGTCTGTCTGTCTGTCTGTCTGTCTGTCTGTCTGTCTGTCTGTCTGTCTGTCTGTCTTGTAGCATACGTCTGGGTGCTCTCGTGATCACCCCCTTAACTCGGGGCAAACCAAAACTACTATTACTAGGGTAAGATGATTTGACGAATATGACTCGCTGGACATCAAATTAATAATGTCACAATTCTATCGCGTACGTCCTCAGACTCTTTCAACCAAACGTGTGGCACACACCTGCGGGCGCGTATCTGCCACAGGTGATTGACAATTTATATCTACCCAGGAATGGCGAGAACAGACACGTGCAATTTTAACGCGTGGCATCAGCAGCGTTGAACCGACGATCGCAAAGAAAATGTAAGGGTCTCAGCAGAAATCAAAACCCAGCATTCTGCGTTGAAATGAAGTACCACAGAGTCCCGCCAGCTACTGCAACTTTTTTTTAAAACAGACCCTAATTATCGTGAAACGTCCATTCTGGATGGAGTGCTGGCTATCCAATTCTATAAACATTACAAATGTACTCGTATATTATTTATACAGCCATCAACTGCTAAAGTTGATTTAAGTTGCAGTGTGCAAGACTACCAAACTAACGAGCACCAGCGATTCATATGAGCTTACCGCTTCTGGTGTTGCTCATACCTATGTCCTTTTTGGCATCGTTACGCAGCTGTAAATAAGTGATTATACACAACACATTCGGCTGTTTAACCTATGTCTGTGCATGCGTGCATTCACACATATCTTTAGCGCCACATATTAACGTCTTGCTAAATAAAAAATTACAACATGGTCGATGTTCAACCGCAGGGTTTGCACAACATTGACTTCCATGACACGTGGGATCTGGTGATTTTTTTATTGATATGATATATAAGGAGATGTTGGCGCACCATTATGGCGCCGGCTACTCCTTAGCCGTTGATTGAAACTTGAACACGTATCTTGAAGCAAAACATATGAAGCAGTGCATGGCAAATAGAAAACTCGCGCACAGATATGCAAAGACACACTTATACGCACATATCACCATGGTAAGTAAATGTTCGAAAATCAATGTGAGAAATCTCTGGAAATTTCTCTCGTTAATATTCGGTCCACCAGCATAAAACAGCAAAGCACACGTCTGGTCCTTATAAAGATGCATTCACTTGTATGTACATAATAGTTGACACGTCATTCATTTCACAACACACACGTGATGGGTGTCACATGATACTGTAAATAATAAGTACATGTGTTACAAATGAAAGTTGGTTCTTTGTTAATACTTGTCAGTAATCCCGCTGTCTTGTAAAAAACATGTTAAAGCGTGGGACGGTAAAACTCCAGTTGGCCACGGGCCCAGAAGTTTTTTCATGCTAAATGGTCTGCGGTCCAATGCGAACAGTTCGCACTTAAGACGGCGTCTCGGCGTGTCATGATGTGGACAGTCTATGAGAAGGTGACAGACGTCTTCATCTAATTTATTTGTGGGGTTTAACGTCCCAAAACCACCATTTGATTATGAGAGACGCCGTAGTGGAGGGCTCCGGAAATTTTGACCACCTGGGGTTCTTTAACGTGCACCCAAATCTGAGTACACGGGCCTACAACATTTCCGCCTCCATCAGAAATGCAGCCGCCGCAGCCGGGGATCGAACCCGCGACCTGCGGGTCAGCAGCCGAGTACCTTAGCCACTAGACCACCGCGGCGGGGCAGACGTCTTCATCTATAAATACACATTCGCATTCGGGAGTTTCAGCTCTGCCGATTCTGTGAAAATATTTTGTGTATGCGGTGCCTAGCCTCAATGTATGAATTAGAGTTTCCATCCTTCTATCTAATGCCAGCGTAATTTTGAATTCAATACATGAATCGATGTGATATAAATTGCAGCTCTTTGTACTTTGGTCAAACCAAGCAGTTTTGCTCATTCTGAAAGTTGTATTTTTTATAATACTGCGCAATTCATTTTTCGAAATTGGTAAAGAAACAGTAACGTCTTTACGATGTGCTTGTCGTGCTGCTTCATCGGCATCTGTGTTTCCAGGAATGTTGCAGTGGCCAGGTATCCACTGGAATTTGATCTCATGTTGCGCCTTCTTTGCTTTCGTGAGCTCCTTCAGCGTTTCGTATGTCATACTATCACTTATTACTGTCCTGTTTGTACTGGAGAGTGATCTTAATCCGGCCTGTGAGTCACTGAAAAGTACCAATTTTCTAGCGTCTGCTACCGAGTTTATAAACTTTAGAGCATACAGAATAGCGAAGAGCTCAGATGTAGTAGATGACGTCATGCGACATAATTTAAACGATTCCTGAATATTGAATTTTTTTCTTGGTCATCTGTTCGCTTACATTCCACTACGCCTTTTGCGTGGCGGAAATACAGCAGTTGAATATCGGAGGACTCCAACATAAAACATTTTCGTGTTGAAAAAAGGGGGTTGAAACTGGGAATACTGAACGAAGATGGAGAAGAGCAATTTGATACACGTTGACCTACATATCGGTCACGGATATCAACAATGCACGACATCTCACCATATAAAGCGGTTGACTACAGACTACTTATTCCATTACAAAATCCACCACGCATAATTTAGTCTTATAGGCGTTCTGCTGCTGCATATAAGAGTCAATAATGGGGTGCGGTGACTTTGAAGTTAATGAAAAAGGAAGAAGGTGAAGCTTCTTAGAATTAGGCTCTTTTTATGGAACCTCAGGTAGTTCAAACTGATCTTTAGCATCCCATCTTCAGTACTATGTCCCCAATAATCAAATTACGGCCGCCACTGAGGTTCCCAAAGAATTCCACAAAAGTAACACTACCATGCTGCCATTCGGTTTCGTTTTAATAATGAACAAATGAGCGTTTAAAGAGCTGAAAACTCGAAGTGTGGTGGCGATGTCCACTATGATCCCCAAAAGGCATATCTCAAAAACAGGAGAGGCGCTGCAGCACCACGTGAAGTTGCACATCTCGCAAAGAAGCTGATGGAGATGGGTGCAGACGTGCTCCTCTGCTAGCTCAAACACCTGCTCGAGCAACGGCTTCCGAGCTTGCATTTTTATCAAGAGATGCAGCAAATACATTCTGATGCAAGGTTACAGTCAAAGTTCTGGGTCCACTTGTCACGCCAAATCACGAGCTTTTCTTGCAGCGGTGATAAGCTGAACACCCTTCGACTCCGGGAAACTAGTCGACTTCCCCCAATATTTGGTATAGTCTTCAACGCAGCTCCGGAGCACTCCGGAAGTCTGGCACGAGCAAGTTCTTCGTAATGGTGTTTGCATTCATAAGCCTAGTGAATAAACACAATGAGAAGGTTAGTGCGCTCTCAGCGAACTGAAGTTCTAACTTCCACAGTCAATCCAACATACTATTGAACGACAGCTTGATGTAGCTCCACCCTTACCTTCTGCTCTCACCGGCCACCGCATCGAAGCACCGATATCTTCGAGAAGGGTCGTCAATACTTTCTTGGAGATGCGCTTGAAGGCGTGCGCTTTGCCTTCAATTTCATCAAGGCCCTTGACGAACACGAAGCTCTGATCGTGGTTGGGCGCCACAAGATTTCGGAATGCAAGCTGTCCGTAGAAGTAGTCGGACTCGGTCTCAGGCTTGGCATTGAAAAGGAGGCACCGGTTGTACATGAGGCGTACAACATAGCCGGTGCATGCACCATGCCTCTCCAGGCTGAAGATGCCCCCAGCTGAACAGCCCCTCGCAGAGACCGGCGATTCAGTGGTGCAGTGCAAATGCCAAACCCCCTCATGATGCACCTCAAAAGGATCAGCCACAGCGGTGCATGGCGGACCCATGGTTCGAAGCCTGTCGATACACTGGTGCAGTGTCTTACTGGTGACGCAGACCATTCTAGGGCGCTCCTCTACGACAGGCATGGTAGAGGCCTTGCTGGCCCTTGCCACAGTGTCGAAGCAGCCGAATCCCTCATGTATCGTCATAAACATTTCCTTCGCGGTGCGTTCGATGGCGGGAGCGCTGCCCTTTTCATCAAGGGCCTGGATGAACACGAAGCTTGGTCCTGAGAGCTTGGCAGATTTGGTGCCCATGAATGCATAACGGTTCCGCCTCCACCTCGGGTCGAACACCAGGCACCGGTCGACCGCGGTGGTAAGAACACGGATGGTGCCAGCCACACGCCCGTTTTTCGGGCGCACGCGCATTGCCTGTCTACCACCTGACAGCAGGCCCAGTCGTTCGTGGCTTGCTGGTCGAAAACGAAGCCTTTTTGGAATGCCTCGTTCAGGTCGTCGTCGATGACATGAGGTTGCAACTCACGTCTTCTGGACTTGAAGCAGCAGAGGTGCTTTTGTGGATCGGCTTGAAAGGCACCAGCAGAAGAAATAAGCATGCGATACAAGACCCGTTCTTCTTCAGCTTCTTCACATTTGCGAGCCCTTGGCACGTTCGCACGCGAGGCACCTGCCAAATGTCATAAAGATGATGATAATGAACATTTCTTCTACGGTGCGAGCCCGCTGAGACTGATAGGGTAAAAATACCTTTTACAGCGTCCACTTCTTAGAGCTACCGAACACTCAGTCTCAGCAATTGTCCGTCTGGATTGACAGTATCTACTGTAGTCATTCTTGGCCAGGCGAAATTATGTGTAAATCCACAGACAACAACTAGACGTTGCGAGAGAATATAATGTGGAATAATGACCTGCGTCGTTATCACCGCGTAGCTCAATATGTATCTGACCCAAATTTGAAGGCTTCATGTATTTAACGATATGCAGAAGTAACTTGCTTTAACACAACCGTACGAAAACATACGAACTAGCTCCAGTTGAGAACGCGCCATTCTGTGCTGAACTTCGACTGTTTTAGGCCAAAAGAGCAAGCAACACTGCGCAAGCCTTGACGCATGAGCGTTTAGTGATTTCAATACATATTGTGCGTAATTAGGTTGTTGTACCAACTATTCCTGGAGTATACGAGTAGTCTTGCGAAGTACCTCTATAAAATTCACCTAACACTTGGCCAATCCCCTGCATTGCGTAAGAATCATGAGAAGTGAAGAAGATGAAGAGAATCGACACATGTCAGTGGTTGCGCACCCTTTTCTTCCATCGGAGCGACTAGACACTTTTGACGCGTAGGCGCGTGAATACGGGTGCCAATGGTTCGTCTTTTAGCGCCCGCTGCTTCACATCTATACGTGGTTCCAGATAGTGGACTTTTTTTATATATGACATTTTAGATACCACCGATTTCAGCTTTTTTAGATGTAACCGGCTTGTTTTTGTATTATATATGTTTTTGATAAAGAAATCACAATTGTCGTGAGGCCGTCATATTTGAAAAAAAGCAACACTAGAGCGCAAGATCCTTCCTGCGAAGTCCGTGGTAGTGCAATCATTGTATAATTTGGCCCTTTCACTTAATCGCGCTTACGTTTCACAGTTACGCATTTCCTATGTCGTTCGCCTTCTGAGCCCACTTCTTACTCACAAGCGAAGCTCGTCCGCCGTCTAGGCGGTGCTTACACTTTGCGAGTGCCCGCAGCATCGAGTGGCCGCTGATGTGGATATGTCAAACGGCTAATGACTGTACAAAGCTTGCTGTAACATAAAAACTGGGTGCATATTTGTTGTTGTGGGGTTGCTTTTTTCGACTATATTAGTAAATAATGGCTACGGTGGCAGCGCCATACGCCAGCTGGCGAAATCTATGATGCCGTGACATGGCCCCTGAGATTACGAGCGCACAAAGCCGCGCGCCCGCTGTCTCGGAGGCCATGGCAGTGATATAAACCAAAGTCTTTCCTGGCGACTATGTGCCAGCTGTGCTTCGTCGTTTTTTGTCGCACAACTTTTTGCACGTGCAAGAACTGAAGTACGATTAATGTTGTTTGGTGCAACGTTGTCTAACCTTTCAGCTTGAATAATGGGCAATTAATGTAAAAGCAATTGTGTGCACTGCGGCCTGCAACGCTCAAACCACACCATGAAAGATGCTATAAACGTGCTTGGTTTTATATTTGGCGGGCGACGAAAAAAAGCCATGGGCTATCAAAGTGCAGATTTGAACTTGTCACAATAACAATGTGGTTGCCAGCGTGCGCTTGCAATCGGCTGACTTCTGGGACGTACAGAAGCGCTTATATTTTATTTACAAAAACCACAATATTGTAGCATAACTTCGGGGTTGTTTAAGCTAGACACATCTGAAGACCATCGGGGCGAGAAAGCGCGGGAGCATTTCCACAGAGACAAGCGATGACAAGTCGACACGATGATTTCGGAACACACTCATTCGCGGTTTATTTATATAAAACAACTTAAATTTATGCAATACACTAAGTCACAAATAAAAAACATGGAAAATGATGGCATACTCTCAGCTTGCATGACTGCTCACCGGTGGTGAGCTGCGTTGTTGACCCCGAGTCCACTCACCCCAAAAAGGGCCCGAGTCGCTGCTAAAATAGGCATTTCCAGCATCCACGGGTGTGCAGGCCAATCAAGCAAGCTGAGGATGACCAATCCCTTGAGTTTTCATGGTCGCGTGAAGCCTGCCTTGCAACAAAGCTGTAGCAGCTTTTTGAAATGGGCACATTCTCTAAAACGGCCTTTACGCGCAAAATAATGTTCAAATGTCGCTTCCCTGATTGCCTCGGAAGACGCCAGCGGCGGCTCGCTCGTTTGGGGTGGTGGTCGTAGTGGTAAGAAGAGGAGAGAGGCACCTAATTTCCGCCGCCCAGTCAGGAAAACGGCGCTGTGCCTGGTTTGGCGCGAAGCGCAGAGAGACCGGCCGGATGCAGCTTTTTCTGTTCAGACTCTCATTCTTCGTCGAGGCACCCTCCTCGAGACAAGTCGTTAAATAGCGCCCCTAACTAGAGCATTTGTCAAATAACGAACTCCAGCTGTATCTGAAAAAGAAAAAAGCTTTCCGCGAGACATTGCCTTCGCGGCATTATGATGAGTGAAGATACGCTGTAGTTACTTCGTGATTAATTTCGACCACTTGAGGTTCTTTAAAGATTTCTTAAAGTTGTCACGTGGTTTTTTATCGCATTCAGCCCTATCGAATTTCCACCACCGTGGCCGAGAATCGAGCCCGTGCCACCAAACTCAGCAGCACAGAACTTCGCGTTCCGTGCTATATAATGGTATACGTAAACCTGAGAAAACAGGAGAGTGCCTTCTTTTTTTGGGGGGAGGTTGGGGAGGAGGGGGTTCATTAACACAATAAATACAAATATATGCTTTTGCGAGAGAAAAACACTTGACACCTCACCGCAACTGGCACATGCGAGATGCATGTGTCCGCTGCGCAGCATATTAGGGCAGACGCCACCGCCGTCCGCGATCGAGGACAACCCTATCTAGGGCGCTGAAATTTCAGCAACGTGATTATTATTAGATGCGAAGCAGCTCTTTGACTAGCCTGTGTAACGTTGTTCCTTCGTCCACACTGCTCCCCTCACCGCGGGTGTTAAAGTCGTGTCAAGTAGCTCACGCCCTCCTAGCAGTGCGTGGTGACGTTTCCGTTTCTCTCCCTCGCCTGCCGCACGCTTCCACGTGTCTGCTCTCTCTCTTCACCCTCTCCACCAATCGAAACGCTCGAGCCCTCTCTTCGCGTGGGCATGATCTCCCCGCGCCACTTCCTACCGCTAAGGACGGGCCCCTTGCCACCCCTTTCCTTGCTTCCGGACTGGTGTTGGTGCAGATGACGACCATGCCACTGCTCACTTAACCTTTTCTCTTCTTTTCACTTTCTTCCCTTTTCCCTTCCCCGCAGGCACTGCGCCGTGCTCCCGACCGGGTTGCAGAAATTAGGTGCCATTTCTCATCTTCTAACCACTACCACCACCATTTCTTTCCATCTCTCGGCGAGAAGAAGCCGTGCCTTTGACATCTCGCGGCGCCGACAATGTGGACAGTGTGCCGCTGCTTTCCGCGCGATCGCGCTGACGGGCGAGATGCCGTCGCGGCAAGCTTACCACTAGTGCGCGGTACCTTTTCCGGCTGTCGCCAGAATTGCGATGGTTATCGAAGCCGATTCAATTCGCGAATGGCGATGGCAACACCGAGTAGGTGCGAGCCAGTGAAGCCGAACGAAAGCGTCGGCGGTGCAAGGCACGCGAATTCGACGAGTTGCGACTCAAGAACGCCGTTTGCGTTCAAGACTACAGACGGAGCGCGGGTAACCCCGACGAGATGCGAGCCAAGGAAGCCGAGCGCAAGCGTCTTGAACGCGTTCCACCTCCCGTGTCATCGCGTTTCAAACAAACGTTTACTTGAGGAAATCCTATAGCGAATTTCGCTTCAAACCGCTCTTCCAGCACCCTCGTGAACACCCGTTTCAACCAGGTCAACACCGTGCGCCCCGCTACTCTTTCGCATCCCATCCGGGTTCCCTTCGGGGAAATGGTCTATAGTTTTTCCATCCAATGCGGAATGCAAAATGCCGCATCTGGAATTGGCCCTCGATACAAAATAAGCAAACAAAAAAGAAAAGTAGTGAAAGAGAAGCAAGTCTGTTCATTAGAACTGTCAATTTGATTGGCCAAGCACTCTGTACGCCGACAAATCGCTCGATATTCTAGCAAAGCACAGTAAAGCTTCGTAGAGTATGTCCGCATGACGTGGCTGGAATCTACAATTACAATTTATTTGTTATCGGAACGACTCACTGCTCTACCATTGTTGAGAACGAAGGTATACTCGAAATCGGTAAAATCTTTTCCTCAACACTTTGGTGCCCTTGTCTGCATAGTACTAGCCACGAATCTTTTGAATACTGATTGACTAATAATAAATTGAACATGACTAAAGTCTTGTAACAGGGTTCAGGAGGCAGTGTAAAATCAAAAAAGAAAGACGTAATAATACACTACCTTTGGAATCTGGTTAGTGGGTGTGGGAGGTGTTATTTAAATGACATTTTGTAGTGGTCAGACCAAAAAATGCAACGTATTATGATTGATCAGTATGGCATCGAAGAATTGCAAATCTCGCTTTGCAAGTGTTTAAGTACATTTTTCTTTACTATATTCCTTAGAAGAATGAATGTGTTTCAATGAGGATATGCATCGAGAGTGTAACTATTTTAAGACGCAGAACAATGGGACAGCTTTTTTTCAGTATATTTAAACTGAATCGATGTAATACAACAAAAATGTACGTCATTCTTGATAGACACTCATAGGACATAAATAATGCAGATACGACAGTTCGGTGAATATAATTATTTTGAAATGTCCTCTGTTATGCATGTATGGTAACATGGCATATTTTTCTGTGCGCTGAACCTATTAAAACTGCTTTCTAGCTCAATAATAATCATTCGCATAGCGATATATAACAGACAGAAGGCTGCATGCGCTGGCGTCTGCAATGCCTGTCATCTTTCGCTTCCGTCGGAGGAGCTCACCAAGGAGTGAACAAAACTTGACAACGAGACTGGACTTGTACACTTCACCATGAATTCACTTAAAAGAATGGAGAAACTTCATGTGTATGTAGAAAAGTAAAATATTTCGATGTCTCACTTTTGTCTTTTGTGGTTGCCGTGACTGCGAAAGCTGTTACCCATAAGTGGCTAACTACTTTTTCGCGTGTTTTTTTCTACGCAATTTGTTGCTCACTGCACAGAAAAACAGGCGAAAAAAGTATTAGGCCTGGCGGAAGATAAACAAAAAGCAATGTTTGAACTGGGAACAAAAAGTCCATCCGATATGAGTATTGGAGTGGATCAACCGTTTTTCCGGCAAGGTGCAAATATGAGGACTAACGGTTGCCCGGCAAGGTGTAAATTTGAGGATTAACAGTTGCTATGTAAAGTGCGAATGGGGCTCCTCGATTTCCCACTTGTGGCTACCCGCGGGCTGCCAGAGCCAGCCAGAGCGCGCTCGTTTTTCTCGGGCTGCTCCATCCCCACCGCGGTGCACTTCCGGTTGGCGTTCGTTTTTCTTGGGTTTGACGTTCTGGCGACCCGTGGGGGAGCCCGAGGGTTACCAGACGCTTCCAGGATAGTTTAGTCGTGGAAGGTTTCTGGAAGGCTTTGGGCAGGTTTCGGGCTAGCAGACGCCGAAAATGTATACGATGCGCGCTCGGTGACATCTTTGTGAGGACTCGATGGATTGTAATGTGGATGCTTGAGGACTGTGCCTTCGCTTGTCATTACGCGTGGCGTTATCTTCTAAAGCCTGTTCCGCCTTGCGAGATGAGGTGATTACGAGTGGCGGCGAGTGTTTGAAGCTACTGTTCATCTCTTTTGTTATGTTTCCCGTGAAGCTTCTTCCTGTGAACAATGCGGTGAACTGTTGACTGCGTCATGCACATGCCTTAAAATTTATGCACGTAGTCAACGTTCATACGTATGCATAGAGACATTTTTTTTGTAGTAGTAGTTTGTGAAGCTGTATCTGCTTTCTGTGCACTTACCGAAGACGATTGTGATCAAACTAGCTCGCTCCGTCGAATGTTTGCGTACGTGAACCTCTTGGAACCTCTGTCCTGACTACTCGATTGATCTTCGATGGCGATAGAAGGCCCTAGATCACGACTATTGGTGATGCTCGCTGGACGCGAATGGCGTGCGAACCCATTTCCATCTATGAGCCAGCATATGTGGTATGATATTATACGATACGGCGCGAGAAAGTAAACGGAGAATCGATTTAGAAATGTATACATCCATTCGTGGCCAATTTTCATCGTTGGCTATGTCTTTTTTCACATCTTCGTAATAACGCCGCGCAGTACGTACTATGACCTAGTAGGACATTCGTTATGTGCCACTTAGGACTAATAAACATGCCAAGGCAAGTTCTAAAGATGGGGTGAGAACGTGTCATGCAAATGTTTATTTTATATACGACGTGCATTCGTGGTACCGATACCTGCGCTTATCAAAAACTTTAGACAAACACGTAAGTAGTTCAACATGAGTTTGCGACGTATGATACGCGATAGATGAGCAGGTATATATATTGAAGCTGTATTGGGGACATGATCACTTTCGTGTGACTTAATTCGAACCGTGTTTTGCAGTGACTGACGCATGTACTAAAGGAGAGGTGAGCTTGTCAAGCCGTCACCGTCGCGGCAGCTCACCTTGCATCGTTCTCAAGGCAGCGTGCGCCAGCTGGCTATTTCGTTCGCGGACGCGGCGAGTGATCGTGCGAGGTTACGAAGTCGTACCCCAAATTCGTACGCTCGAGGATATTATTACAGCTTCTTGGCAAGCTTAGCTACGTATTTCCAAGCGGACAATGCAGAAAAAAAACCAACGTACACGCGGCGCATTGTTTTGTTTGCTGCCATGACGGTAGTGTTAGTTTACGTTTACGCAGGCTGTCCTTCGTTCGATTTTGCGACCTTCGGGCTGTCGCCGGGCGTGCGCGTAGCCAGCCTACGTCATTTCCTATCAGAACTTGATGCAGCGGTAGCTTTCGGAAAGCCCGCGGGCTGCCCGTGGGTCTCCATAAACAACCCAGGAATTGCAAAATCGAAGAGCCCCAATGCGAGAACTAAATGCTAGTCTTTTGAGGTGAATTGTGGGACTAACGGTTAATCACTAAAGTGTAAATGTGAGGACTAAATGTTAGTCCCTTGAGTTTGTCTGTGGGGACTAACTGTTAAACCCGGTGCCGTTAGTCCTTAAAGGAATTAATGGCTGTGGCAGCCCCATTAGACCCCAAAAGGACAAACCACAAATCCTTTTAACACCCCTTTGCCTTAGAGTGCACAGAACCAACTCCTGACTTTCAACCCGATGACGTATACTGTCGCAGCGTTGGCCTGTTTTTTTTTTGTTTTGTTTTTCCAGCGCATGCAAGTGAAATCTGACTTGTGCATCTTCGGTTCGTGCACTCAAAGTGACAACTCAACGCGAACAGAGCAATTCATTTGTGTGCGCCGGGTTTCGTTGCGGCGCAATTATATGAGAATGGAAAGTTCTCACATTCAACGTGTTTTATTGCAGGTGTAATGAGCCTGAGGCATTTAAATTCCATTGAAAGATTGATTTTGAGGCTTGGAATATCTTGAGAGCAGGTGAGCAGTCTTTTTAAGGCGAATGATGCCTCATAAAACGTCAAAACTCACCGGTGTTCCAAGTCTGCAGCAACGCAAGTGATATCAAAATCATCGTCACATGATCACGTCATTGCAACGTCATGAACATCCGAAATTTGGGGCGTCATATGATACAATGAAGTGTCATTCTTTTTGGTGAAGCGCAGATTAATCTCGGAGGCCATGCCAAACCAGCCTCAGTGCCTCCTACCATAAAAGCAGTGTGAAAGGACACGTTATACAGGTGCAGTTTCAGAGAGGTGCAAGGAATGATCAATATATCCACTTGGAAAAAAATGGCAGCTTCGGTCCTTGAGTCGTCCATGGTGAATGCGTAAAGAACGCTGTGAGATTGTTTTAATGATATCATCATCATCCGGCCTACAACCCCCACTGCAGGGCAAAGTCCTCTCCCACGATCCACCAATCAACCCTGTCATTAGTCGTTCTAAGGGCATCAACAGGTTCTGCACAGGTATCTGATTCTAGCCGCCACAGAACAGCGTAAGGAAGATGGCGGATGCGGCCTACGTTGCCGTGTAACTAGGTGATGATTGATTGATATGTGGGGTTTAACGTCCCAAAACTACCATATGATTATGAGAGACGCCGTAGTGGAGGGCTCCGGAAATTTTGACCACCTGGGGTTCTTGAACGTGCACCCAAATCTGAGCACACGGGCCTACAACATTTCCGCCTCCATCGGAAATGCAGCCGCCGGAGCCGGGATTTGATCCCGCGACTTGCGGGTCAGCAGCCGAGTACCTTAGCCACTAGACCACCGCGGCGGGGCATGAAACTACAGCATAACCGCGATTCGGCCTAGTTGGAATCTATCCATCCTGAAAATGTATGCGCAGGCGAACAAGGACAAAGAAAGGAAGACAAACTTGCGCCAGTTTGTCTTCCTTTCTTTGTCCTTGTTCGCCTGCGCATACATTTTCAGCATGAAACTACGTAAAGAAAGAGAGAGAGAAGGATAAAAAAAGGCAGGAAGGTCTACTCCAGGAAAAAAAAGGCGAATTTGACGACGCCTTTCATACTTTTTGGCGTTCAATGTGCATTTTCATTTTTTCTTGTGTGCCCTTTTTTTTCTTGCGCAACAACTATACTGAAGATGCCATACCCACAGCAAGTTAGCACGATGACTAACATCAGTAAACCCGTCTCCAACTTATGGCTATTCGCACGCGCGTTATTCTAAGTCTATTGCATTCTTATTTTTGCGCCTAAATACTGTAACACTTGTCCTAACAGCTAGTAGATCGTACGAAAACTTTCGTTGGAAATCAATCCGGTCATTCTTCAAACATTTTGTGCTCAGATGATAATGTTGCTACGCAACGGACAGCGGAGATATAGTTTGTGCCCTGACAAGCCTATGAATAGAGTGCGCTGCTGGCATGTTGATATTGTCACAGGGTCGTGACATGACGAAGGGAGCAGACTGCAGGACAAATAATAAACTGTTTATCTGGGCTGGAATCATGGCCACGTAAAAGGAAAGACAGATTACAGCGAGAAACCGGCACTGATAGCGGTGAATGCAGCGTCGGCTGTCGAACAACTGACTATAGCGGTGAAGTGCGTCGGCATTTATACACGCACCGTCGAATATTCTAGCGTTGTCGCTACAGCAGCCACGCAGGTTCCGGAATAGTCTCTCATGATATGTAGGATTTAACGTCCCAAAACCACCATATGATTTTGACTAGACGCCGTAGTGGAGAACTCCAGAAATTTCGACCACCTGGGGTTTTTTATAGTGCCCCAAAATCTGAGCACACGTGTCTACAGCATTTTCACCTGCAGTGCAGACTAATCTGTAATGTTCGTAAAGTGGGCGTAACATTAACAGAACGATCTACTATAGCCTCGAAGCTACTTTAACATCGTATCTATACGCGCAGTTTGAGCTGAACATACTATAACCGGGCGATAACAAAACTCTAGCAAAGGATTCATTGATTGATTGATTGATTGATTGATTTGTGGGGTTTAACGTCCCAAAACCACCATATGATTATGAGAGACGCCGTAGTTGAGGGCTCCGGAAATTTCGATCACCTGGGGTTCTTTAACGTGCACCCAAATCTGAGCACACGGGCCTAAAACATTTCCGCCTCCATCGGAAACGCAGCCGCAACTCTAGGAAAGGAACATGGCAATATTAAGCTCATGACTGCTGAAAAAAAACGAGTGCGAATAGCTTCGAGAGTTGGCCGATTATTTCACGGGAAGCCGCTTGGTATATTCTTATGAAGATCTGCAGATAATAGGTATACAACTTTTAACGAGTCCGATTGGCAATGGAGCAGATATTATTTATCGCTCAGTAATCCGAGTGTTTTCGTCACCCTTGAATTGTCTAGAGTATGTAGAAAACAAACAGTCGTGGGCGCTTTGCTTATGCCATACTTCTTATGGTGATACTGTATTCTCAATCTTGTTTGGCGCACCTCCCATAGTGGAATGTGCGATGTATGCCCCAGGCGGTGTGCAAATAGTCAAAACACACACTGGACCACAATGTAACGGCAAGGCACTTTTGGTAAACAGCTGCATACGTGTACTCCATCCCGCTGCACGTAACGCATACTGAGAGCGTAGGTCAAAAGAGAAAAACCCACCAAACATTCGTTCGCGATAACAATTAGCAAAAAGAAAGGTAGTGTCGTCATCGCGGAATTGGGTCTGAGCTTCAACAATTCTTTGGCCATTTTCTGACGAGCTCAACTTGTGCAACAATGCATGCTGCCAGTAGAGAATCATGACTAGAATTCTTGACTAATAAAGCTGAAAGAAAAAACGTGTGAAGCAAAATACCCGGCCTTCATTTCACAATTTACAGAGGAATTTAACTAGCGGTTAAGGATTGCGTTGGAAATTGTGGTGCTTCTTTCTTCCTTTTTTTTCTTCAACTGACGCTTTTGAGACATTTATTAAATCGCCTTTGGATACCATCCTCTGTATCCTGGTATCTGATCAACCACGTAAAACCCCAAAGATTGTGAAATGTTTTATGCAAGTTTCCGTGCACAAAAGCAGCTTTGTAAAAAAAAAGAAGAAAAAAAAGACATTTTTAGCCGCAAATGTATATAGAACATTCAACGCTTACTACGGGTACGCCCCAGTTGCTTGAATTTGGTAAGGACACTTCTACATTAAACTTCAATGAATAAGTGTGTCTGCTGCGTGTCATTACCGGCGTGCCTTTCTCACGCAGTGGAGGCGAAGTACTTCTCGAGAAAACGCTGATAAGTGATTTCAGCAAAGCTTGGAGAACCTTGCAGGAAAACTTCATTTCGTAATGTCACCCAAGCACTAATCTGGCTCTGAAAAGCAAGCCACCACCCTATCGTATTATGCGGAACTGAGGTATATTCATAATTTGCATACACGCCCGAAGCACTGAGAAGAGCACTTGAACTTGGCGCTTTGTTATAAATTATGTTATCTTTTTGTTATATGTCGACACTGGGTAAGGCTGTCTGTAGAGTTATCGCAGTTAACCACGCCATACACTGAATGATTTGGTGGTTCATTCGAAGAGAGAGAGCGAATAAACACGTTTTTTTCATGATTTACACTTGTAGAAGACACGTCCTTTGTGCAGAACGCCTTAAGCTCGGGCAATGTGCTGGGCCCTCGTGACCAGCCTTAGCTGGAATGCAGCGTTTAGTATAGCGTCGGCTAGTTGTCACGTGATCATAGAGGTAATGGCGCGCTTTCAGCTGGGATGACTGGGCGGGGCCAACGCGCCGTGACGTCCATCAATGCCTATCATGCTTAAACATGGAATAGCTCTATAGCGATCTAGCTCAGGCTGTCCTCTCGACCTCCTAATTAATAATCTCTCCCTTTCTCCCTAATAAAAGAACCTCTTGCCTCAAGAATGGACCAACCGTGAAAGTACTTAGAATCCGTCCATTACGAGCAGAGAAACAAATTTAGCTCGAAGCTAAGAGGAATGCGGATGTAACGGGAGAAGAAGGTAAGTCCCGCGCGACGCTTCACCTTGAGCACTTTGTCTTTTTTTTTCTTCAAACGAGCGGATTTTCAGGGCGATCACGCGTGCACGCAATGACAGGTCGTGGCCTCCTTGGGCGGCCTCAGTAAATCCCCAGCTCACCACGCTTAAACCAACCAATCGCGTGATGCTGACCTGTGACGCAATATTTTTGTAGTATAAAGGAGAGTGTAACATTAAGGGCTGCTTTTCTTTGTTAGACACAACACTATTGAAAATTAACAGACAATGATGTGATGGAAATAATGGGGGACGCCTTTAGAATTAATTGTAAGGATAATGTAAAGAAGGAAACGTGGATGAAAAGATAACCTGCCACCCGAAGGATTCGAGCTTGCGATCTTCGAGTGACGAGTCCGATGGTCCACCACTGAGTACAGTGGCGGTCATCATCCCGTCCACTTTATTCGTCCCGTTTCACCTTTCTTTTTTGTTGCTCGCATGTAGATCAATCGTAACCTGTCATTGAAGAAGTCTTTCATGAAAACTATCTGGTTTTTGGCCGATCCGCCAGCGTAGGTATGCGCCACATTTTCAAGGAACTTGACTTGACTTGACATTTGTGCGTTTAAGCGGGCGAGCTTCAGGCGGCTCCACCTGCTGCCACTACGGTGGGCGTGGAACAATTTTTGCCTATTTGGCGTCACGTAGTTCGTCATCTTACTAGGAAATGGCAGTTCAACTCTAATTACTAGCTAACGAACGAAACGATCCCTGAAATTCACTCGTTCCTACATTAACAGAGATGGCCTTGTTGTGGCACACTTGCTGCCTCTAGATGGTATATGCGAGGAATTACTTGCCAACTGCCATCTCGTAAATATAACACGCACTACGGGACGCCAACCAAGGCCTCCCTAATAGCGGGCTAGTGGTGCGTTTCTCTCCGGCCATCCGAATCGCCACGCTACACAGCATAATTATGGTGGTTAGACCATAGCAAAACCAACGGGTATCGCCTCGCGCGCATGGCTACCGCGAGAAGGCACATTGAGCGAAGGTTCCGCCGGCAGCTGCGAGAATAGAATACAGCTGAGCGCACGGGATTCCATCGTACGCACCGTTTTTTTTTTTTGCCCACGACAAAGAATCACAGCCATGATCTCGTTGAACTGAAAGAAAAAGCTTGTTTCTGTTAGTGCATTTATTTTGGTCTGAATTACGAGAAAAGCATAGTGACTGCTGCATTTTTCTGATAGGTGATTGTAAAAAAGTGTCTATTCGTATGTGGCAGTATTACACTTTTTTCATTACGGTCCGTTTTGTCTCGGTGCCACATACCCCAATTTGTGAAAAAAAGAGGCATTCTAGAATTCCTCCTTTCCTCTGGAGACTTGTATGGGGGAAAACTGGACTATTTATCGTCGTTGAATCGTATTGCTCTGCAAACCTTACTCATCATAATTTTACTAATATATCACGTACGGATATTTCGAGGACGTCAACCGAAACGCACTTTCTATCTAGATAACTGGCGGCCCTGGTCTTGTAACCGAAATAACGTACGAGTGAAGTAAATTTGACGGAATAGTGTATAAGCTAAGGTTCGATTAGCGGAACTACATTCACTGCACTTGTCTCTCACAGACAAGGTGCCTGAGCGGTCATCGCCTCCTTTTTGGTCATCTGAATTTTGGTTATGATTCGATAGCACAATTGCAATATCAGTGTCGTGTTCACTTGCTGTCGTCTCGACTGCATGCAAATCAAAGGGTCGCACATGTAGCATAACGTTGTCTTTCCAAAGAGTACTAGGCATTCGTCGACATAGGCCACTAAAGAAAGAAGAAGTGCAAATTGTCACTGCGATGTACTACCGAAGTGTTTCTTACGAGGAATATCGAACTCTGAACGCGTGTTGCGTACTTGTTGAACACGAAACACATCGATGTTCGTTATTATATTTCTCAACGTATCCACTGAACATCATAAAGTACACAGTGCGAATGGGTGACCATAAGTGACCAAAACGAGCCTATGACCAGCCCGTGGTCGTCACAGACACAACGTTCAGTCTAGACATAGTCAAGATGCATGGCGACTGCCTGCACCCCTCTCTCTGTATCCCGCTTCTGCACCTCGACATGACAATTCTTGAAGCTGCGTTACAATGAAAAACAGCGCTAGCTCCTTGAAAGCAAAGAAAAAGAAACCGCTTTATTCGAGTGTAACCTGTGAGCGTAGAACGCGGCCATCTTTTGATTCCTTTTGTTGATCGGGTTGTCATTTTCTTTCTTCGTCAGTCCCATCTATCTTCGTCAGTCTTTCTTCGTCAGTCCCCACATGCTTACGTCATCTATAATATGAATTGCTAATTTGGAAGTAAAGTAAATTACCAGCACATGTGGATCGTTTGCGAAGGCATCGCAAATATAAGGGCTCCAATATGAGCGGCGCAAACGTGTAGAAAAAAAAACAGACCATTTGAGAATATATACGCCCAAGCATTCACTTTTCCTCTCGTACACCATGTACCAATATTTCCAAATGAGTGCGACGTAAATAAAAGCGCAAAAACATTTTCTTCTCTCCACATGCAAGCCCCGCCAACAGCGCGGCAGCCTTTTGGATGGATGGATGGATGGATGGATGGATGGATGGATGGATGGATGGATGGATGGATGGATGGATGGATGGATGGATGGATGGATGGATGGATGGATATGACTGTACCCTTTAGATCGGGCGGTGGCTAGCGCCACCAAGCCGTAATACCCAATGAACAAAAAACTATAATTATTTTTTTCCTTAAAAAGTGAGTTTGAGGATTCGTACTTTGCAGTGAAGAGTTTAATTTTCACTCGTGCCTTGACTTTAGCCACCAATCAGATAACCTTCTCCTAGATAAGTCTACCCGCTTAAAGTCGATTTTGCCCTCCCGGTCCCTAAACCCCAGTGCTTTGAAAAACTCTGCGCCATCATCCTGAACTATAGGGTGAAGCCCTTTACAGAACATTATCAAGTGTTCGGCAGTTTCTTCTTCCTCTCCACACGCACTGCATACTGTGTCTACCCCTTCGTATTTGGCCCGATATGTCTTGGTTCGCAGTACTCCCGTCCTGGCCTCAAACAGTAGAGAACTATCCCGAGTATCATCATAGATCCTTTCCTTGGCAATTTCCTAGTGCGGACTTCTTAATCATGCCCATTCTCCACATGTCAGTCTCCGTTTCCTTCACTTTCTTCTTAACCGATAGTTCTTTTTGGTTTGGCCACCTGCTGTTTTCAAAGTATTTACCAGTCAACTTCCTGGTTCGCTTCCTCCATTTTGTATCGACATTCTTCATGTACAAGTAGCTGAAAACCTTCCTAGCCCAACGCTCTTCCCGCATTTCTCTCAATCGCTTCTCAAATTTTATCTTGCTGCTAGCTTCCCTGCCCTCAAATAATGTCCATCCCATATCACCTTGTACTCCCTGATTTGGTGTATTCCCGTGAGCTCCTAAAGCAAGCCTACTTATTCCACGTTGCTTAATTTCTAATCTTGCTTGAACTTCTGATCTCATGCACAAGACCGCATTGCCGAACGTCAGCCCAGGAACCATGACCCCTTTCCATATTGCTTTCACAACATCATACCTATTGTAATTCCACAGTGCCCTATTTTTCATGACTGCTGCATTCCTGTTACCTTTAGTCGTCACGTATATTTCGTGTTCCCTCAGATACATCCCTGTATTTCGGCCATACGAATCAGCGCCGCAGTGCGGAAAAAAGAGCGGCCCTTGAGCAGCTCCGGAAGCACGCTCTCTCAGTGCGATTGGACGGCCGGAGAGAAACGCGCCGCGCGCCCACCATCTCGGAGGCCATGCTTCAAACTGGCAAAAAAAGAATTTGACATTCACTTTAATGGCAAAAGATGGCGCTGAGTGAAGCTTCCCCCATATGTGATGACTGTATACAGCGTTTGAGAAAAATATGCCGAGAAAATACAGTTTGAATTGAATAGGAAGGAATAAGTAGCAAGGACAGCGTTGAATTTGCAAGGGGCAAATACAGGGATGTTTTTTGTCCTTGCTGTTATTCATACTTTACATGGTGAGGATGGAAAAATCGCTAGAAGGTTGCATCATTAGGTTTAACTTGTCACACAAACAGGTTGGGGCACTGGTTGAACAGTTGGTTCCAGGCACATTTTATGCAGACGATATTATCCTATTTTCTGACACTCAACATGATATACAACGGCTGGCAGATATATGCAGGAAAGAAGGCGAGGGTACAGGACTAGGATTTAATGAAGTTAAATGTGGATTGATGGCGTTCGATGATCACAAAGAGCAGGCGGTCTCAATACTGGGCCAAGAAATACAGAGGGTAAGGGAGGACATGTAACTTGAAGTGTAGTTAAAAGAGGGAGATAGATATATGCAGGTACCTGAAAAAACATCGGCAGCAAAGGGGCAGAGGAATGCTGCGATAATGAAGCACAGAGCGCTTAGGGGATACAATATATGTACGAAGTAGTTCCAGGTATGTGGAAAGGCGCAATGGTTCCAGGGCTCACATTTGGGAACTCAGTGGTGTGCATGAAGTCAGAGGTGCAATCAGGAATGGATGTAAATAAAAGGACTGCGGGACGGCTCACATTCAGCACTCACAGGAAGACGACGAATGAGGCTGTAAAGGAGTATATGGGATGGCCAGGCTTTTAAGTAAGGAAGCTCAGAAAATATTGATAATTGTTTGATAAGCTTAGGAAAATGAAAAAGAGTAGACGGGCAAGGAAAGTGTCAAGAAATTTGTCCCGGATGAGCGTAAAAACGAAGGGGAGAAAAAAATCTAGGAGGCTCTCCAGTAGGTATACGGCTTGCAACGTGGGTGACATGGCAACAAGGAGCATAAGGCGAAACGTCAGAGAGGCGGAGAGGATTTGTTGAATGACAGTGATGCAAAAAGAAGCCGGCTATCAGTTGCTAACAAATGGGTAGGAACGATATAAGGCGGGAAACGTTTTGTGATAACTCAAAGGCAAGCGCTTTACTGTCGGTGAGATATCCGGTTGCTTTAGAACGCGCAGTGATAAAGCGAAATTCAATAAAGAGGAAGAACAATGTACATGCGGTGGGAAAACGATGGACCATGTTCTGATTGAATGTGGCGCTATCCACCCTGCTATACTTGTGGGTATAGACTTGGCGTTTTAGGGACAAACAAGGAAAGCTGAACATGTCCGTGATAGAAAGAAGTAAGTGACGGCTTGAATTTTGATGGCAAAAATGTAGGGATAAAGGACAAGAATAGTGGACAAAAGAGGTCATCCTGTCCGAAAAGGCAGAGAGATGGAATATAAAGTACGTCTTTCTTTGCTATAATGAGATGGATTCAATTGAAGTAGATGAAGCATAAGCTTAACATATAAAGAAAGTTTTCTTTCCAAATTTTTTTTTGCGAGCCTGGTGACACCCGTGCCACCGCCCCGTTATAAAGAAGACGCTCAAAGGATCCATCCGCACATCAACGTAGAGTTACAGTATATGCTACCCTTTCGGAAGCTCAGTGTGAACGCTGTTTCCCGGGCGCAACCCAATCGGCCTTTGGAGAGTTCAGCAACGCTATTGGTGCAGCGTCATCACGTGGTCATAGGTGGTTCATTTGCACTGCGGTAAAGGCAACACTGCGCAGACAACGTCGACAACATCGATGCTCCTCCGATTCCAGGCAGTTCAAGCGCGGTTGACGTCGGCTGTTGTTATTCTGGCCACGTATCTTAGCAGTTAGAAATTACAACCACCAGATTACGATGCAGAATTTTGTACCTGAATCATTATACCTACATAAAGCTGGACTCACAGCATCTCCGTTATGTCTCTTTTGCAAGATATCAGAATCAATAGATCATTTCTTTTATCATGTCAACGATATTCTTAACAAAGGAAAAGATACGTGGTCGAACCAATTGACAAGCTAGGTTTAAAAGTAAACGAGGCAATCATTTTATTCTTCGGAGAGATTAAATTACGTTATAGCCACAGGGAGGTTTGCTCTACTCTGTGTGCGTACATAATGCCAACGAAAAGATTACCTTGTTAGTCTATTGTTATATTATTTCATGCTATGAGGCTACCTGATAGCCTGACTCATAACTAACTCACTTGATGATCCTGCCACCCGGTTCTTGGACGATCCCCCTTTGTGGGCGAGTGCCAGCAAAGCTAAAGGCTCATCATCATTCACATCATCAGGGTTGCCTGTTGGTCGTGACAAATGTGATAGCGATTCCATTCTGTGTTGAATTGTACTATGTACAGCCCATGTGAGCAGACGCAGGTGCAGAGGGTGTTTCTATAGAAATATTAGCATTCGGTGTGGAAGAAATAAACGCTTGGCTTCCTTTTATCTATCACCTGCAGGTTGCGGGTTCCAATCCCGGCTGCAGTGGCTGATTTTTCGATGGAGGCGGAATTGTTGTAGGCCCGTGTGCTCAGATTTCGGTGCACGTCAGAGGACCCCAGGTGGTCGAAATTTCCGAAGCCCTCCACTATGGCGTCTCTCATAATCATATGGTGGTTTTAGGACGTTAAACCCCTTTTATCAATCAATCAATCAATCTTTTTATTTATCCAGGCACTGCAAAACTTGCGTTATTTGTATAGCGCAAAAGTGCAGTGAATAAGTTACACATGCGGAGTGTGTCAGAATGTGCCGGTTACATGCGTCAGAATCAGTCTGACGGGTAAAACGCTGAAATTGAGAATAATCGAATAACCAACGTGTCACAGCTAGCGCTAATTTAAGACAGCTTTCAAACCTCAAGCGAAAGAAATGTAGGACGCGACAAGGCTGTCGAACAACGATCAGCTGTCGTGAGCCGTGATTGAATGCGAGCGTAATACATCAGGCGCCCATAACACGGGCGTCGCACGGTGTTACGAAGGCGCGCCGCCGACGAGGTTACGAAGGGCGACGCGAAACCTCCGCTTGCAAGGACACCGGCCGGGTCGATAGCGTGCGGACTCGAAGCAACGAGATGGCTTTTCTCGCAAGCATACGTCGGCTTCTCCCTGACGCATAGGTACACTGCTGGCAATTCGCCGCTTGGCTTTTTTTTATAGACACCGGGTGGATCTTTTGCGTCACCAACGTCCAACCAGAAGCGCCGCTGGCCATGATATCAGAATCCTAAAATGGGGACCCACCGCTGCGCATGGTTGCACCCAAGGACAAGGGATGTTACCTCGTGTGATGCGATGGTGATGCGACTGGTGCGCGTAATTGTGAATGATTGAAAAGTGCGCGAAATTAAAGGATGACCGAGTGCACGTGCTGGGTCGCCTGAACAACGACGACGCCGAGGACCGGTACACGTGAGAGCGTGGAGCGCAAGCATCCAAGACCATAAAGCAAACAAGGGCCAATGGCTGATCACCACGGAGTTTTGAAAGGCCAATCGGGACGAGACAAGTGTGCCCCAGAGGAAGCCAATCCTGAAGGGCAAGAGAGCTAGGAGTTCGAGGTGAACGAGGCAAGAGGAAGGACACAGCTGGGAGCTGAAGACAGGCAGTCGGGTGGCAGACCTGAGCCTTCTGGACCTCACCCGGTCTGGACCTCCGGACAGCGCCTTCCAAGGACGGCGAGCTGCCTCAACGGTCGAGACCAAGGCCTGCAGATTCCGGTGCGGGTGCAGCAACGGCAGTTCGGGTCACGGGCCTGAGCCTTGCAACCAGCCACCTCATCGGGCGAATCTGGGCCGCCACAGGCATCACCGAGCGAGCCCCGTTCCATCGTCGCCGCCAGCGAGCATCGGTACACGCCGTCGCCACCATTACAGCAGCAACGTTTTGGTGAGATCGAACTTGCTCTCTTCCCTGCACCGCCGAATCACCGCGTCAGAACTGCATCATGTAGCTGTGACTTTCCGTCGACAGTTTCGGGACTTTAGATGTTTGTTTTCCTTCTAAATCCCGCTTTTAGCCAGCTACTCATTTCTTGTAGTTTGTGTTTGAGTTTTACTTCAGTTCTGCAGTAAATGTTTAGGTGTTGTTTGTTAAGCAAACGGCTTTGTCCTTATTAGAAAAACTCTCCGGGGCTCAACCAGGAGAAACAAATCAGCAACAAGAACCCGCATCACAAACTGGCGTCCGCAGCGACAGGACGAAGCCGTTGGTTTGACACCTTCATTTATTGACGCGGTTGACATCATGTCGAATATGCGAGAGCTAATGGCCTTGGCGGATCGCATGGGAATTGATGGGGCGGATTTTAAAGCATGGTACGAGGAGAAGGAGACACGAGCACGAGAGGAACGGGCTGCGGAACGAGAAGCTCGAAAGGAACAGTTGGAACGGGAGACGCAGGCCAAGAAGGAGCAGCTTGAGCTCGAGACGCGCGAAAAAGAAAAACAGCTCGAACTGGAGACACGCGCAAAGAAGGAGCAGCTGGAATTAGAGAACCAAAACCTGCAACTGCGTCTTAGACTTGCCGAAGCTGAGAATAGCCGTGTAGAGACAAGAACTGTTGACTCAGCACCAGGCTCAGCACAAGAAAGGAGTGTTTCATGCAGCGTGAATCCTCATAATTTGATACCGGGGTTTAATGAAAGCCGGGACGACTTGGACGCCTATTTAAAAAGGTTCGAGAGAGTCGCCATCGGTCAAGAATGGCCTAGGGACAAATGGGCCACAGCTTTAAGTTTATGTTTGAGCGGAGAAGCCTTAAAGGTGTTTGGAAGACTTTCGCCGGAGGATTCACTCGATTATGATAAAGCCAAGTTGGCGTTGCTCCAGCGTTTCCGTTTTACGGCCGAAGGGTATCGGGAAAAGTTCCGACAAAGCAAGCCACAGGACGGCGAAACAGGCAAGCAGTACGCAACTAGGCTACTGAGTTTTTTCGATCGTTGGGTCGAAATGTCGAGGACCGGAAAAGAATATTCGGCTCTTCGTAACTTGATAGTTACAGAACAGTTTTTAAGAAACTGTCATCACCGTTTGGCACTTTTCCTGCGAGAAAAGAACTTCAACAAGCTAGAGGACATGGCCGAGGCCTCAGATAACTTTTTAGAAGCTCAGAGGCAAGTCAACCTGTTAGTTTTCCGAGAAAAAGTGGAATCTAAAAGCAATACGGAAAAAAGTGGTAGTTACTCGGAGAGAGGAGCAGTACGTTGTTTTGTATGTGGCAAAATGGGTCACAGGGCATCGGAGTGCCGATCAAGGCCAAAACAACCTTTCTGTGGATATTGTCAGAAGACGGGGCATGATTCCAAAACTTGCTCAAAGAAGAACGGTTCAGCCAACAAGACGTCATGTCTTTTGTCGCCAGAGGAGCACTCAACGGAAGTGAAGCTTTCACCGGACAAAGAAGAGGACATGGCGGGCGCCGTGAATACTCACCCGAAGTTTGCCACACACAAAATGCCCGTGTTACAGGGCAGAATCTTTGGCCGAACCGTCTCAGTGTTGCGGGATACGGGTAGCAATACGCTGGTGGTGCGTCGTTCTCTGGTACCCGATGAAGCCCTCATAGGTACTACCGCTACGCTATTCTTAGCCGATGGCAGTAGCATCACCGTTCCTGAGGCGGAGGTGGAAATTCATTCACCTTATTTTTCTGGTACATTTATTGTCAAATGCATGACAAACCCACTCTACGACCTTATCGTCGGAAATGTACCAGGTTCACGTGAAGTCCATGACCCCGATACCAAGTGGGAGGAAAGGATTCCGGTAAAAACCTACCCCAACTATATAGCGAGTGGAAAAGGAGCAGATAGAGAGGATGGTACCCTGAAGTCTTCAGTGGTTGGTATCAAAATCCGAGAGCAACGGTCAATCTCATCTGAAATCGATGTACCCACCTTGAAGACGACCCGAAAGGATCTTAGTGCCGCTCAAAAACAGGACAAGACCCTAGATTCTTGCAGGAGTAAAGTAGGTCAAGGGCTACAGGGAGGATCAAAGTCCTATTCGTTCGAGATAGAAAAGGGGCTGCTATAACCGCTATTATCACCTACCATCTGGTAAGGTGATTCAACAAGTAGTAGTGCCCCAAAGATTGCGCAGCCAAGTGCTTACTTTGGCGCACGAAACCCTGATGTCGGGGCATCAAGGAATAAAAAGAACGATTGATCGTGTTCTACAATCATTTTACTGGCCAGGAGTTCAAGAGGCAGTGAGGAGATACGTGCGCTCTTGTGACGCATGCCAACGAACCTACCCCAAGAGCAGAGTTGGTAAGGCACCACTAGGTCGAATGCCTTTGATAGACACCCCATTCGAAAGAGTGGCAGTGGACATTATCGGGCCTTTAAAGCCAATATCACACATGGGTAATCGATATATACTAACTCTAGTGGACTTCGCTACTAGATACCCAGATGCAATAGCCCTGCCATCCATCGATTCAGCCACAGTAGCCGAGGCACTGGTAGAGATGTTTTCTCGAATCGGGTTCCCGCGTGAGGTACTTTGTGATCAGGCATCATGCTTTACATCGGAGCTAATGAGAGAGGTCAATAACTTGTTGGCGATCAAGCATCTCAGCTCCACACCCTATCATCCCATGTGTAATGGCTTAGTGGAGAGATTTAATGGCACACTAAAGCAAATGTTGCGTAAATTGTGCCAAGAGGAACCCAAGACATGGGACCGACTATTAGCCCCACTCCTGTTTGCGTACCGGGAAGTCCCGCAAGCCAGCTTGGGATTTTCGCCTTTTGAGCTGATCTACGGTAGAAATGTTCGAGGACCTCTCAGTCTACTTAAAGAATTATGGACCGGAGACAATCAAAGCGAGGAAGTGAAGACAACATATGGGTATGTCCTGGATCTCAGAGATCGCCTAGAAAAAACATTGCAGTTGGCACAAGAAAACCTGTCACGAGCTAAAACAACGCAGAAGAAATACTATGACCGGGGAAGTCGGATGCGTCGGCTAAAGGTTGGAGACCGCGCCCTCGTACTACTTCCCACGACGGAAAACAAGCTTATGATGCATTGGAAAGGACCTTTCAGGGTCACAGGAAAGAAGGGTGACTCTGACTACTGGCTGGATATGGGACATACTACCAAGCTGTTCCATATAAACATGTTAAAACGCTACGAAGAGCGTCCTCCAGAAATATCACCCCAGTCCGCATCTTTCATTGTAGTGGAAGAGGAAGAGACAGACACGCCAGTGCCTACCTTTAAAGCTACTGAGGGCTTTGGTACTGAAGCTATCAAGCTTGGTCCTAACCTCAGGAATAGACAAAGGGAAGAAATTGACGAGCTCCTAGCCACCCATAAAGACGTCTTTTCCGAAGTCCCCGGCAAGACAAACTTGTTGGAGTGTCGTCTTAAACTGACAACGTCCGAGCCTATCAACACTCCACAATATCCGTTACCATTCGCAATGAAAGAGGTAGTTGAGAAAGAAGTCGGAGAAATGCTGCGACTCGGAGTGATTGAAAGGTCCGACTCACCTTACAACTCGCCATTGGTGCTGGTGAAGAAGCCCGATAAGAGTTACCGTACTTGCATCGACTTCCGTCGCATCAATGATGTGTTGGTCTCCGACGCAGAACCAATTCCGAGAAGGGATGTATTGTTTACAGAGATCGGCACTAGAAAATTCTTCTCCAAGTTTGACCTTACGAAAGGATACTGGCAGGTGCCCTTGGACAAAGAATCCCGGCTAAAAACGGCATTCTCCACCCAATCGGGACACTACCATTTCCTCTATATGCCATTCGGTATCAAAACAGCGTCCGCAGTGTTTACCCGGCTAATGAGACGTCTCCTTCAGGGCATCCCGAACGTCGTTCATTATATCGATGATGTTCTCGTCGCTACGACAACCTGGGAGGAACACATGCAGACTCTGAGTGAACTGATGAATAGGATTCGAGAAGCAGGACTCAAAATTAAGCCCCAGAAATCGGAGATTGGAATGACGTCGATTGTGTTCCTGGGTCATCGACTGGGAGATGGAACAATTCAGCCGGTAGAGGACACGATCATAAAAATCGCCAAAGCCCCATTACCCACTACGAAGAAACAACTACGTTCGTTTCTTGGCTTGGCAGGATATTATCGTGATCTAATCCCTCACTACGCTGAGAAGGCACTGCCTCTGACAGAGATGACAAAAAAAAAGGGAGAGTAACAAGATCAATTGGAATAGTGAAGGGCAGACAGCTTTCGAAACACTAAAGCAAGCTCTGGCGTCTGGACCTATTTTAAAGGCTCCGGATCTCAAACGTGGATTTGTACTCCGCAGTGACGCCTCCGATTCTTGCATCGGTGCAGTCCTTATGCAAGAGCACGACGGTGTTTTACACCCGGTAAAATACGCCAGTCGTCAGCTACTGCCTCGAGAACAGAACTACTCAACAATCGAGCGGGAGTGTCTCGCGTTGGTGTGGGCAGTGGAAAAGTTCCACATATTTTTATATGGGACATATTTCACGGTTCAAACAGATCACCAACCGTTGCAGTACTTATCTCGAGCAAAACACCTCAACAGCAGAGTTCTGCGGTGGAGTTTAGTACTGCAAGAGTACAACTTTCACGTAGAACATATAAAGGGATCCGAGAATGTTGGAGCCGACTACATGAGTAGGTTGCAGTAAATATGTTCTGTGTGTTATTATTACAAGGTTATGCTTGTGTGGTGGACTGTTACTGGAGTTAATGACTGTATTTGTACTGTTCTTAGTTGCTGCCAAAAACTTTTCTTATTGTTGTTGGTTGAATGTTACGTTCTGTGGACTCGGTGTTTCGACGTGAGACAGGTCAACGAAGAAGCAGTGTGGTGCCATAGGTGTGTTGTGATAGCTTGTGTGGTGCGCATCGAACGACAGTTTTTCAACCGGAAAAACTTCTTCGAAAGGGGGCCATTGTGATGCGATGGTGATGCGACTGGTGCGCGTAATTGTGAATGATTGAAAAGTGCGCGAAATTAAAGGATGACCGAGTACACGTGCTGGGTCGCCTGAACAACGACGACGCCGAGGACCGGTACACGTGAGAGCGTGGAGCGCAAGCATCCAAGACCATAAAGCAAACAAGGGCCAATGGCTGATCACCACGGAGTTTTGAAAGGCCAATCGGGACGAGACAAGTGTGCCCCAGAGGAAGCCAATCCTGAAGGGCAAGAGAGCTAGGAGTTCGAGGTGAACGAGGCAAGAGGAAGGACACAGCTGGGAGCTGAAGACAGGCAGTCGGGTGGCAGACCTGAGCCTTCTGGACCTCACCCGGTCTGGACCTCCGGACAGCGCCTTCCAAGGACGGCGAGCTGCCTCAACGGTCGAGACCAAGGCCTGCAGATTCCGGTGCGGGTGCAGCAACGGCAGTTCGGGTCACGGGCCTGAGCCTTGCAACCAGCCACCTCATCGGGCGAATCTGGGCCGCCACAGGCATCACCGAGCGAGCCCCGTTCCATCGTCGCCGCCAGCGAGCATCGGTACACGCCGTCGCCACCATTACAGCAGCAACGTTTTGGTGAGATCGAACTTGCTCTCTTCCCTGCACCGCCGAATCACCGCGTCAGAACTGCATCATGTAGCTGTGACTTTCCGTCGACAGTTTCGGGACTTTAGATGTTTGTTTTCCTTCTAAATCCCGCTTTTAGCCAGCTACTCATTTCTTGTAGTTTGTGTTTGAGTTTTACTTCAGTTCTGCAGTAAATGTTTAGGTGTTGTTTGTTAAGCAAACGGCTTTGTCCTTATTAGAAAAACTCTCCGGGGCTCAACCAGGAGAAACAAATCAGCAACAAGAACCCGCATCACACCTCGCAACAGCGTAAGACTCGCCAGACTGGAAGGCGCCGATTGCTTCATCTGGCTCGCGGGAGCTCGCTATGCGTTGCGTAAGACAGACTAGCGCCGCCGCTTGATGACGTCGTTGTGTTGATCTCGTCAGGTGGGCTCCATCGCTGGCCTTGACAAAGATTGCCTTTGCAGAGGCATTGATGTTCAGTGTGGATTCCCAGGCGTAACAACGGCCACACTCGTTCAATATCCCCGGCTCGATTCGGTTGAAAACTCTGAAACTGCAGCTGGTCTCCTCGCGCAGGTAATGAATGAGCCACACGTGACGAAAAAAATCCGTCGCTGATTGGCTCGCGATGAAAAGTGCAAAAAAGTTCATCTCTGTAAATAGGAAAAGCCGCGGAAAAGAAGACGAAGCTAATGTGTGGCAAACATGATCCCACTGGTTGAGAACGCTGCCACATTTTTTTTTCATTATACATATATAGAACGTAAGCATAAAATCAAGGCTTGTAGGCTTGACCGGAGCCAACGAGGTTTGCTCATTACTTCATAAAAAAGAAGAAAGAAAGCGACGCTAGTTTTCTAAACAACGAGCGCTGCTCGTACGTGGGTGGTGAAAGGCTTTCCCGCAAGGTTTTTGAACCCAAAATGATGTACCTTGGCGCAACTCTTTTGTAAAATGGTAGAATATACAGTAACTCTACTCCGACGCTTAAATGCACATATATACCCTACGAAGTGGACGGGGGGTTGGCCACCACGAAAGCTGAGTGGTATAGAGCATCGGACGTGTTATGCGAAGGGCGCAGGCTTGGATCCTAATTTTGGCAGTGTACATTTTCATCCACTTTTCTCTATATATATTTACATTACAATACCTTAGATTAACATTCCCTATGTACTTTCCCTGGCATGATTGTCTGTTAGTTTTTATTCATTATGACTATGAAACATCATTTGCCGAGAGCAGAGACAGTGATTTTTAGCTGACTGAGAATTTGGGGTAAATTTGAGGCTGCTTGCTGCTCAGTAATAATTCGCTCCTGTGTTTTCAAGTTTTGACTACCCATCAGCAGAGTTTTTGACGATGCCAAAAAGTGTTGAAGGGTTTTTTTAGAGCGCGCCCTTCGCGCCAACTTTCTGGTGACTAAGAGAACACGTTTAAGTGCCTCAGAACTCTGCCTGGTGCCTGTTATGAATTGTGTATAATAATAGCTCGCCATTAGAAGGCAGAAGAACGTCATTTTGTGGCTGAATGATTAAGCCTCGCGCGCTCCGACCCGATGGGTCGTGCGTGTGATTTCAATCCATCAATTAGCATGTATGTCTGTCTGTCTTTCTGTCTGTCTGTCTGTCGCATACATCTGGGTGCTCTCGTGATCACCCCCTTAACTCGGGGTAAGCCAAAATTACTATGGGAGCTAAGATTATTTGACGAATATGACTCGCAGGATATGACATGAATGATGTCACAATTCCATCGCGTACGTCCTCACACCCTTTCCACGGAACGTGTGGCACACACCAGCGGGTGCGTATATGCCACAGGTGGTTAACAATCTACCCAGGAATGACGAGAACAGACACGGGCAATTTTCAAGCGTGGCATCAGCACCGTTTAACCGACGAATGCTAAAAAAATATGAGGGTCTCTGCAGAAATCGAAACCCAGAATTCTGCGTGTAAATCAAGTACCACAGAGTCTCGCTAGCTCCCGCAACTTTTTTTTTTCATATAGATCCTAAAGTTCGTGAAACGTCTATTCCGGCTGGACTGCTGGCTATCCAATTTCATAAACATTGGATATATACTTGTATAATGATACTGCCGTCATGTCGGGTTAGTGTGAACTGTAATTAGGCACCATCTGCTAAAGTTGATTTCATTTGCATTGTCCAAGACTACCATACTAACGAGCACCAGCACTTCATATGAGCTTACCGCTTCTGGTGTTCCTCATATCGATGTTGCTGTTGGCATCGTTACGCAGCTGTAAACGTCTGATTATACAGAACACAATCGGCTGTTTTAACCTATGTCTGTGCATGCGTGCATTCGCACACATGTTTAGCGCCACATCGTAACGTCATCTGTTCATTTACATTCTACAACGCCTTATATGGGGCGGAAATACAGCAGTGTAATATCGGTGGACTCCAACATAAAACGTTTTCGTGTTAAAAAAAGGGGGTTGAAACAGAGAATACTGAACGAAGATAGAGAAGCGCAATAGGATACGCGGTGACCTACGAATCGGTCACGGATAACGAATATGCACGACTAATCACCATATACAGCGGTTGACCACAGACAACTCATGCCCTTACAAAACCTACCACGCGTAAATTAGTCCTATATGCGTTCTGCTGCTGCATATACGATTCAATAATGGGGCACGGTGACTTTGAAGTTAATGAAAGAGGAAGGAGGTCAAGCTTCTTAAAATTAGGCTCTTTTTAGGGAACCTCAGGTAGATCGAACTGATCCTTGGCATCCCAACTTCGGTTCAATGTCACCAATAATAAAAGTATGGCAGCCACTAAGGTTCCCAAACGTATTCCGCAAAAGTAACACTACCAAGCTGCCATTCAGATTCGTTTTAATAATTAACAAATTATCGTTTAAAGCGCTGAAAACTCGAAGTGTTGTGGCGATGTCCATTATGATCCCCAAGAGGCACATCTCTAAAACAGGAGAGGCGCTGCAGGACAACGTGAAGTTGCACATCTCGCCAAGAAGCTGATGGAAATGGGCGAAGACGTGCTGCTCTGCTAGCTCAAACACCTGCTCGAGCAACGCTATCCCAGCTTGCATTTGCACCAAGACCAGCGTCAGATGCATTCTGATGCAAGGTCACAGTTAAAGTTCTGGGTCCTCTTGTCACGCCAAATCACGAGCTTTTCTTGCGGTGGTGATAAGCTGAGCACCCTTCGACTCCGGGAAACCAGTCGACTTCCCCCAATATTTGGTATAGTCTTCAACGCAGCTCCGGAGTACTCCGGAAGTCTGGCACGAGCAAGTTCTTCGTATTGATGTTTGAATTCATAAGCCTAGTGAATAAACACAATGAGAAGGTTAGTGCGCTCTCACTAAACTGAAGTTTCATCTTCCACAGTCAATCCAACATACTATTGAACGACAGCTTTATGTTGGTGCACCCTTCCCTTCTGCTTGCACCGGTCACCACCTCGAAGCACCGATATCTTCGAGAAGGGTCCTCAATATTTCCTTGGTGGTGCGCTTGAAGGCGTACGTGTTGCCTTCAACTTCGTCAAGGCCCTTGACGAACACGAAGCTCTGATCATGGTTGGGCGCTACAAGATTTCGGAATGCAAGCTGTCCGTAGAAGTAGTCGGACTCGGTCTCGAGGTTGAAAAGGAGGCACCGGTTGTACATGAGGCGAACAACGTAGCCGGTGCACGCACCATGCCTCTCCAGGCTGAAGATTCCCTCAGCAGAAACGCCCCTCGCAAAGTCCGGTGACCCAATGGGGAGGTGCAAGTGCCAAATCCCCTGATAGTGCACCTCAAAAGTATCAGCCACGGTGGTGCAAGGTGGACCCATGGATCGAAGCCTTTCGGAACACTGGTTCAGTGTCTTCATCGTGATGCAGACCGCTCCAGGGCACTCCTCCAAGACAGCTGAAGTAGAGGCCTTGCTGGCCCCTGCCACAGTGTCGAAGCAGCTGAATCCCTCAAGTATCGTCATCAACACTTCCTTCGTGGTGCGTTCGATGGCGGGAGCGCTGCCCTTTTTATCAAGGCCCTGGATGAACACGAAGCTTGGTCCAGAGAGCTCGGCAGAGTTGGTACCCATGAATGCAGAACGGCTCCGCCTCCGCTTTGGGTTGAACACCAGGCACCGGTCGACCGCGGTGGGAAGAACACGGATGGTGCCAGCCACACGCCCGTTCTTCGGGCGCACGCGCATTGCCTGTCTACCACCTGACAGCAGGCCCAGTTGTTTGTGGATTGCTGGCCGGAGATGAAGCCTTTTTCGAATGCCTCGTTCAGATCGTCGACGATGTCATGAAGTTGCAACTCACGTCTTCTGGACTTCAAGCTGCAGAGGTGCTCTTTCAATCCATCCATCAATCAATCAGTTTATTATCATGTCATAAAAGGATGTTACAAGGAGTAAAATATACAGAAGAGGGTCCCAAAGTACAAGACTGCAACGGGACCCTCGGTACAAGACTGCAACGGGACCCAAAGTACAAGACTGCAACGGGACCCTTGAAAGTTGATCCACAACTTTCAAGTTGTGGATCACCTTGAAAGGCTCCAGAAGAAGAAATAAGCTTGCGATACAAGACCCGTTCTTCTTCAGCTTCTTCTCCTTCGCAAGGGCTTGGCACGTTCGCACGGGACACACCTGCCAAATGCCATATAGATGATGATAAAGAGCATTTATTTTATGGTGCGAGCTGCTTATAAGACGGATAGAGTAAAACTACCTTTTACAGCATCCACTGTTTAGAGCTACCGAACACGGACAGCAATTGTCCTTCTGGATTGACAGTACGTCCCATAGTCGTTGTTGGACAGGCGAAATTATGTGTAAATCCGCAGAGACAACTAGACGTTGCGAGAGAATATAGATTAGAATAATGACTTTCGTCAATATCACCGCATAGCTGAATAAGTATCTGACCAAAATTTTCAAGCTTTCATGTATTAAACGATTCTCAGAAGTAACTTGCTTTAACATAACCGTTCGAAAACATACGAACTAGCTCCAGTTGAGAACGTGCCATTCTGTGCTGAACTTCAACAGTTTTAGGCCAAAAGATCAAGCAACGCTTTGCGCAAGCCTTGACGCATGAGCTTTTAATCATTTCAATATAAGTAATTGATTTGATTGACATGTGGGGTTTAACGTCCCAAAACCACTATATGATTATGAGAGACGCCGTAGTGGAGGGCTCCGGAAATTTAGACCACCTGGGGTTCTTTAACGTGCACCCAAATCTGAGCACACGGGCCTACAACATTTCCGCCTCCATCGGAAATGCAGCCGCCGCAGCCGGGATTCGAACCCGCGCCCTGCAGGTCAGCAGCCATTTCAATATAAGTAGTACGTAATTAGGTTGTTGCACTAACTATTCCTAGGGTATACGAGTAGTCTTGCGAAGAACCACTATAAAATTCACCTAACACTTGGCCAATCCCCTGCATTGCGTGAGAACTATGAGAAGTAGTGAAGAAGAAGAAGAGTGTCGACACAATTTTTGCGCGAGCTTTTCTTCCACCGGCGCGCCTAGACACTTTTAACGCGTAGGTGCGTGCATACGGGTGCCAGTGGTTCGTCTTTTAGCGCCTGCTGGTTCGCATCTACACGTGGTTCCAGATAGTGGACTTTTTTTTAATATAAAATTTTAGATGTCACCGATTTCAGCTTTCTTGGATGTAACCGGCTTGCTTTTGCATTATATATGTTTTCGATAAAGAAATCACAATTGTCGTGAGACCATCATATTCGAAAAGAAGCAAAACAAAAGCGCAAGACCCTTCCTGCGAAATTCGTGGTAGTGAAATCATTGTATAATTTGGCCCTTTCACATAACCGCGCTTACGTTTCACAGTTACGCATTTCTTATGTCGTTCGCCTTCTGAGCCCACTTCTAACTCGCAAGCGAAGCTCGTCCGCCGTCCAGGCGGTGCTTATACTTTACGATTGCCTGCAGCATCGAGTGGCCGCTCCTGTAGATATGTCAAAAGGCTAATGAGTATACAAAGCTTGCTGTAACATAAAAACTAGATGCATATTTATTGTTGCGGGGTTGGTTTTTTCGACTATATTCGCAAATAATGGCTACGGTGGCAGCGCCATACGCCAACGGGCGAAAGCCATGATGCCGTGACATGGCCTCTGAGATTACGGGCGTTCCACGCCACGCGCCCGCTGTCTCGGAAACCATGGCCGTGATATAAAACAAAGACTTGCCTGGCTACAATGTACCAGCTGTGCCTCGTCGTCTTCTGTCGCACATTTTTTTGCACGTGCGAGAACTGAATTACGATTGATGTTGTTGGATGCAACGTTGTCTAAACTTTCATCTTTCATAATGGGCAAATATTATAAAAGCAATCGTGCGCACGGTGGCCTGCAATACACAAACCACACCGTGAAAGATGTCATAAATGTGCTTGGTTTTTTATTCGGCGGGCGACGGAAAAAGCCTTGGGCTATCAAACTGCAGATTTGAACTTGTCGCAATAAAAACGTGGTTACCAGCGTGCACTTGCAATCGGCTGACTTCTTGGACGTAACTGAAGCGCTTATATTTTATTTACAAAAACCACGACATTGTAGCAAAACATCAGGGTTGTTTAGGCTAGGCACATCTGAAGACCATCGGGGCGAGAAAGCACGGGAACATTTCCGCACAGGCAAGCGATGACAAGTCGACACGATGATTTCAGACAGCACTCATAGGGGGTTCATTAATCAAACACAACTTAAATTTACAGAATGCATTAAGTCACAAATACAAAGCAAGGAAAATGATGGCATACCCCCTCGGCTTGCATGACTGGTCTTTGGTGGTGCGATGCGCTGTTGACACCGAGTCCGCTCACCCCAAAAAGGACCCGAGTCGCTGCTAAAATAGGCTTTTCCTGCTTCCACGGGTGCGCAGACCAATCAGGCAAGCCGAGGATGACCAACCCCATGAGTTTTCATGGTCGCGTGAAGCCTGCCTTGCAACAAAGCTGTAGCAGCTTTTTGAAAGGGGCACATTCTCTATAACGGCCTTTACGCGCAAAATAATGTTCAAATGTCGCTTCCCTGATTGCCTCGGAAGACGCCAGCGGCGGCTCGCTCGTTTGGGGTGGTGGTGGTAGTGGTAAGAAGAGGAGAGAGGCACCTAATTTCCGCCGCCCAGTCAGGAAAACGGCGCTGTGCCTGGTTTGGCGCGAAGCGCAGAGAGACCGGCCGGATGCAGCTTTTTCTGTTCAGACTCTCATTCTTCGTCAAGGCACCCTCCTCGAGACAAGTCGTTAAATAGCGCCCCTAACTAGAGCATTTGTCAAATAACGAACTCCAGCTGTATCTGAAAAAGAAAGCTTTCCGCTACACATTGCCTTCGCGACAATATGATGAGCGATGATATGCTGTAGGTACTTCGTGATTAATTTCAACTGCTTGACGTTCTTTGAAGTGTTCTTGAAGTTGATCGCGTTGTTTTTCTATCGCATTCAGCCCTATCAAATTTCCAGCACCATGGCTGGGAATCGAGCCCGTGCCACCAAACTCAGCAGCACTGAACTTCGCGTGACGTGCTATGTAGCATGGTAGGTAATCCTGAGAAAACAGCAGAGTGCCTTCTTTTTTTAGGGAGGTTGGGGCGAGAGGGGTTCATTAACACATTAAATACCAATACATGCTTTAGGGAGAGAAAACACTTGACATCTCAGCGCAACTGGCACATGCGAAATGCATGTGTCCGCTGCGCAGCATATAGGGCAGACGCCGCCGCCATCCGCGATCGAGCGCAAGCCTGTCTAGGGCACTCAAATTTCAGCAACGTGATTAATATTAGATGCGAAGCAGCTCTTAGACTAGCCTGTGTAACGTTATTCCTTCGTCCATACCACTTTGGTCACCGCTGGTGCCAAAGCAGTGTCAAGTATTTACGCCCTCCTAGCAGTGCGTTGTGACGTTTCTCTCCCTCGCCCGCCGCGTGCTTCTGCGTGTCTGCTCTCGCTCGCTTCACCTTCTCCACCAATCGAAACGCTCGAGCCCACTGTTTGCGTGGGCATCGTCTCGCCGTGCCACTTCTCTCCATCTGTCGGCGAGAAGCCACGCTCGAATATCTCGCGGCGCCGACTATGTGGACAGTGCACCCCTGCTTTCCGCGCGGTCGCGCCGACGGGCGAGATGCCGTCGTGGCATGTTTCCCGCTAGTGCGCGGTACCTTTTCCGGCTGTAGCAAAGAATTGCGAAGGCTATCGAAGCCAATTTGAATTCGCGAATGGCGATGGCAACACCGATGAGGCAACAACGATGGCAACACCGATGGCAACAACGAAATTGTCGGCGGTGCAAGACATGCGAAATCGACGAGTTTTGACTCAAGAACACCGTTTGCGTTAAAGAATACAGACGGAGCGCGGGTAACCCCGACGAGACGCGAGCCAAAGATGCCGAGCACAGGCGTCTTCAACGTGTCTCACCTCCTGTGTCTTCGCGTTTCAAACGTTTACTCGAGCAAATGCTATAGCGAATTTCGTTTCAAATTGTTCTTCCAGCACCCGCGTCAACACCCGTTTCAACTAGGTCTACGCCGTGCGCACCGCTACTGTTTCGCATCTCATCCGGATTCCCTTCGGGGAGATGGTCCATAGTTTTTCCATCCAATGCGGAACGCACAATGCCGCATCTGGAATCGCCCCTCGATAAAAAATAAGTACACAAAAAAGAAAAATTAAGTGAAAGAGAAGCGAGTTTATTAGAACTGTCAATCTGATTGGCCAAGCCCACTGTACGTCGAGAAATCGCTCAACATGCTAGCAAAGCACAGTATCACTGTGTACAGTATGTCCATATTTGGTGGCTTAAATCTGTAAATACAAATTACGTAATATGGCAACGGCCCACTGCTCTCTCATTGTTGAGGACGAAGGTACACTCGAAATCGTTAAACACATTTTCTAAACACTTTTGTACCCTTGCCTGCATACTACTAGCCACGAATATTTTGAATACTGAGTGAATAATAATAAATTGAACAGGACTTAAGTCTGGTGAAACACTTAAGGAGACAGTGTAAAATAGAAAAGTCATGATAATACACTACCTTTGGATTCTGGTTAGTGTGTGCGGGAGGTGTTATTTAAATGACAATTTGTAGTATACAGACCAAAAAATGCAATGTTATATGATTGATCAGTGAGGCATCTAAGAATTGTAAATCTTGATTTGCAAGTGATTAAGCACGTTGTCCTAATCTATATTCCTCATAAGAATGAATGAGGTTCCATGACGATATGCATCGCGATATGACGATATGCATCTTACTATTGTAAGGCGCAGAACAATGGGACAACTTTTTTTCAGTATAATAAAATTGAATCGATGTAATATGAAACAAAGATGTACGTCATTGCTGATAGACACTCACAGGACATAAATAATGCAGATACGAAAATTCGGTGAATATAAATATTTTGCAATGTCCCCTGTTTTGCGTGTATGGTAACATTAGATTTTTTCTGTGTGGTGAACCCATTAAACCTGTTTTCTAGCTCAAGATTATTCATTCGCACGAGGATATATGAACTACATAATTACCATGACCACAAGGACGGAAACTGCTGCAGCATCATTCACTTTTTAGTTGTGAATTACTCACGTCGCTTATAATTTAGAACGCTCAGGAAATATCAAGTGGCGAAGTTGCATGCGTAGCGATTAATGCTATTTTTGGAAACAATCTCTGCTACCCCGACTACACCTTCAGATGGGGTGCATGGGGCACAAACTTTCTTTGAGGATTTCGGATCTCAGTTATTTATTTATTTATTTATTTATTTATTTATTATATGTTGGGTCTAACGTCCCAAAACCAACATTTGATTATAAGAGACGCCGTACTAGGACCCCCGGAAATTTCGACCAGTTGGGGTTATTTAGGTGCACCCAATTCTGAACACACGGTCTGGCTGCATTTTCGCCTCCGTCGAAAATACAGCCGCAGCAGCCGAGATTTGATTCCGCGACCTGCGGTTCAGCAGCCGAGTACCTTTGCCACTAAACAACCACGACGGGGCATAGGCATACCCGAGATTAGCTTGGATTTACAACGGAATATATGATTTCCTGTTGCCCCGCCGCGGTGGTCTAGTGGCTAAGGTACTTTGCTGCTGACCCGCAGTTCGCGGGATCAAATCCCAGCTGCGGTGGCTGCATTTCTGATGGAGGCGGGAATGTTGTAGGCTTGCGTGCTCAGATTTGGGTGCACGTTAAAGAACTCCAGGTGGTCGAAATCTCCGGAGCCATCCATTACGGCGTCTCTCATAAACATATGGTGGTTTTGGGACGTTAAACCTCACATATCAATCAAAAGTTTCCTGTTGTTTTACTGAAGAGAGATATCCGGAACTGACTCCGTGGTGAGAGCGTATAATTTCAACTTTAAATATGAATACACTTGAAGGACACTTGGGCTTCGCCTTGAAGAGTAGAGAAGGAAATCCTGATCGGCGCTCATGCCCATAGCCTTCCCAAATGCGATCCTCGCTTCGGTTTACAATGTACGACTCAGCTGTGCCGTATAAGGAGACTAACGACAGTGACCGTAACATTGGCCGTTTCAAAGCAACCTAGAATGCCTACTACAAACAGTTAAGGGCACACTATATACGAAGTAATTATTCCTTTTGCGAATCAGTGAACGGCCCACTATGCATCCATAAGGCAACACGCGAACCTACACAGCTGTTCACGTTTTTCACGCTTTCGTCGGCGCAGGTGATTTTATATGTCTGAGCGTTTTTCAATCAATTGATCGACATTTAAAACACCCACTCGTTGCCCAATGCACATGTTTTGACTCCCTGCGCCATGCTACGCTTCTGTCACGCCACATGCATTAAGGACACTGCACCACTGCGTGACATTCGGCTAGCTTTTTTTTTGTCAAAACAGTTTCAATAGGAAATGATGCTCCGTCGTAAAACATTACCTTGCTACGCAGTCGGCTTAGGTTGGATTCTCACTTGGACGCGAACACTTTTCTTTTATTGTTTATTTGTTTATTTTATATGCACCTTTTTTGTTTTTTCGGTGACCAACGAGATCGTGATTTTTCGTTCACATCTAACAACGCCGTCACGGTCGCCGACACGCGAAATTCGGCAAAACGAGCTGTCTCACGCAATCACGTCAAAAAACACAGAGGTGGTGACAGTTTAGTCGGAAAACCATACACATACCGGATACAGACATCCCTTGAAGGCCAAGAATACCTGTGCTCGATAGTTTCAGTGCATCTTTTTTTTTGTTTCTGACATGAACGGATTGCACCGCAAGAAAAAAAGAGAAACAATATTTAATGTATTCAGTCGGATAAGTCATAGTAATGCATCGAAATAACAGTAGTTTGGGTTATTTTGTCCACCGATGTTTTTTTATAGTAATTTAAAGTGTTCATTTGACGTATGGTGTCCAATTCATACCGGCCCTAAACGTTTTCAAACGAGATCTTCTAGAACGAACGCGACAGATACGCAAAATGTATATTCATTTATCGCAAAGTGTTATCCGGTATCTTCTTGACGCAGAAAAAACACACTCAAACACACACACACAGAGCGATATAACTGCACGCACAGCTGGTATGTTCTCGCCTGTTCCGTTTAAGCTCATGCCCTAATTCATTGTAATCGGCACAATACAATTATTTCATAAAATACCATCTGACCCTCGATCCGTAACGGATGCTGGGAGCGCTGAAGAAAGCGTGCGGCAAGCATTTATTTAGATCTTTCCAGACTGTGCCATCACTGTGACCGCGACAGCAGCCGCCTCCCACCAAACTTGCCTCAACAAAAACGAAAAAAACACACAAACGATCAGCGTCACTGTGCAGAGATCACGAGCAGTGGCGACGTCGGTGCACATTATTGACGCCACTGCTTTAGTTCACTGCAGCATAGCTACGCACTAGCGACATGCAAGGCCCGTATGTCCTATCCCTCTACTCCCACTGCTCCCTTACACGCGGTTGAATCGCATGCGAAACTTTGCTTTACACTATGGGATAGAGAGGTGGCGCTGCTCGGCCTACAAGTGACGCTCTAAGGGTTACAACTGTTGTGGCGGCGTGCTTGAACATGGAGCCTGTGTGAACAATCATCAACTTACACGAAGAGAAACGGCGCTAAAATGAAAAGGCGCACTGTATTCACGCCGAGCAAGAGAAGACACGAGCGATGACATATCGTCAGAAAACTGGTTACCTGCTTCTGCGAACGAAATAAAGCAGAACCCACACTCTAAGGCAAAATTACCCGGTAAAGGAGTAACGTAACCCAATAGGCGCGCGATTAACGAATAGACCATTGGGGAGCAACCACAGAGGGAAGCGTGCCGCGTGAAACCAAGGGATGAACCACCCGGGAATCGCAGGCAGCGCGAAAAGCGTCGCCAAGGTGACCAGCTCTCCATCTCCCCCTCTGCTGGCTCAGTCTTTCCCCGTATTTTGCCGGCGACGGTTCGCGTAGCTATGGTGGCTAGAATTGGGAGGTGACGCCAACGGGAGCTCGGAGCCGCTCCTTCGTTTCGAGCAGCGCGGCGGTGGCGCTGTCGGCGGAATGGTGATGCTAGTTACGCGCGCGCGCCTTGAGCGCGCGGACCTTTCAAAGATGCTGTTGCTGAAGCATGATTCAGATAAATTGGCGATTCAGATAACTCACTGTGACGATGGCTGATAGAACGCCATTTCAAGCATTAAAAGAAATTGGCTGCCGCTGCAAGACTTCTGTGACGTTGAATCTGCGCAAATTAAAGCTTTCGTTCGCATATCCCTGCAGTGTTTTGGAGTGCAAGGCGACGGCGTTTTTTAAAAAAAAAATATTACCAAAGTTCTGGGCGAGGAAAATAAAACAAATATTTATTGCACATCATATTATTAGGAAGATCTATTGCACATCATGGACAGGGTAAAATAAAATAAAATCTATTGCACAGGGTAAAATAAAATAAAATGAAAAAATACGCACATTTACATACGCTCGGGAGTAGTTAAAAACATTGAAACATTGCACACAGACAGCGCATCGCTTGGCACTAAGTAATAAGAGGCATACAATCACTTTCCACTCGGCAAAAAAAAAAATCAATAGAGCTTAAAGTTACAATATCAAACTCAGAGCACGCGTCTAAGCTTCAGCAATTTCATTCTTTCCTGCTTAGCGTTTCGTTTGCTGTTCTGGGCTTTGACATGAAAGTGGAGCCTAGTAAGAACATAAAACTTGATAATTTTGTTTGTGAGGGACATACTGTGGTCAGGGCAGCCAACAAGTGTAAGCTTTCTTAACTGCAAGAAGGAAACCAAGTCCATGATGCTGTCAGGTTTGACTTCTGTAACACTGAAGCAGTGGGTAAAAGTGTTCTCGAGAGTGGTCACGAGTTCATTGAGCTTGACTGATGGGTACAGCAGGCCTCCTCGGTCAACAGCAGCCGTGAGGGATGCTGCAGCTGGAGATGGATCGTTCTCGCCTTGTAGGAGCTGCTGGCTGCACTCTGCACATTTGGTGCTTGCAACGCTTTTTCTTGCCACATATCCAGCCATGTAGAATATGAGTCTGGCATCGCTGCTTTGCACGACCATGTCTGCATGATCGGTGCCGTGGCCGTATTCATTGAGCACTTCATGTGCTTCGGCAAGGTTTCCTACGTCAAGAAGCTCGTCTAATTTCCTCCGAGGAGTGAGGTCCTTTCCGTTGTCAGCTCCCAGCAGACTTCTCAGCAGTCCTGAGGACACATTGCTTCCTTTCGGTGGTTTTGCCAAATTCTGGAAGCTCAAAGTGTTGACCGAGATTAGGAACTGGGAGGCAGTCGGATGATCATTGCATCCAGACATTTGTCGGACGATTCCAAACAGCCTCTCCAGGGGGTCCTGACTCAAGCGGCATGTCATCATATAGCTGAAGTTCAACTTCATCGTCAGGTAGCGGAGAAGGTGTAGCGTGCTTGATAAGGTAACACGAAGCCCCTCGGCTGTACTGCGGCTTAGGAAACCTCCGGAGCCAGCAGCTGTTTCCCAATCGTCCAGGTAAGTCAAGAAGTTTTGAATGCACTTCTCGTGCATCCCTCCAGGCTTAAGTGCACCCGAACTGCACCTTGAAGTCATGGCCTCAATGAGCCTTCTCATTCTTTCCACAAAGCTGACTGTCGCCGCTGTGCTCCCATGCTTTTCTTCGATGGTTGCATTGTACAAGAAAAGGCCTCTGAGGACTTCATCACTGTAAAGCCGCACTGCATAATTTACCCTCATTTTCTCAAAGCCATTGGGATGCACAACCGATTTGCTAATATGAGGCATGACTTTGAGAGTCGTGTCAAGCTGTTCATCAAGCTTCCGGGCACAGTCAATAGGGTCAACACTGGCATGGCCTTCTGGCAGTTTCACGCCCGTTCGAACAAAGGTGTTCCTCACACATTTAAGAAGGTGTGGGAAGTCCGAGATGAAGTGCAGAAAACGTTCTGGGTCTGTAGGGTGCTGCCTTCTACATACTGTGTTTTCTTTCCTGCCGTGTATGCCGAATGAGTGCCACATGCTTCTGTTCCACGCAGCTCCATCAGTGGTGATAAAGTCTACGTGCAGACCGGCGTTTTCGCTCATGACTACTGCTTCGAGGATTATTTTGCCTAACGTCTCGGACTTCACATTGCTGCGTGATGCGAACACAACAATAATCTGGTGCCACGTGCCTGTAAAAGGCACGAACAATACTACAAGGCCATGGTCACATGCTACGGAGCACTCACTCTCTGGTGTGAACTTCCCAAGGTCCACAAAACCTTCGATGGTGCCATCGGTTCCCACGCTCAAGTGTTCAGATAGCTTAATCTCATCAATTAACAGCCCACCATGGCGCTGGAACAAGTCCATAGATTTTGTTTTTTCCGCCACAGCAGCAAACACTTTTTCGCTCAGGCCGAATCCACTCCTGTAACGCTTGAGATATCGACGTAGTGATGTTCGAGAAGGCAACGCCATGATGTTGTTTTTGCGTATATGCTCATAGAGGCGTGGGCTTTTCATGGACATAATAAGGCACTCTAGAGCCCATTCACTTTCATACTTCATCCCTTTCGTGGATTTTCTTTTAGCCGCAGCAAAGCACGCCTTGACTTGTTGCTGCTGCTTAATGGGTAGGGCCTTCACCGCTTCTTCAAATGCTGTAGAATCATTCCGTGCATTCTTTTCTTTCATTTGTTTGATGAGTGATTTAGCCTGCAGGACACTCAGGCGACTCCTTTTCGCTTGCGCTGTTCGCAGCTTAAGCCTGTATGAAAGCTTTTGGGACTGGGCCACATTTTTGCCTTTTCTTCGCCTGTAGGACTCACGATTCAGGAGTAGTCTTCTGAGGTGCTTGCATTGTGGGCAGGCTTTTTCTGGCGTTGGAGCAACCCCACGGCAAGATGGGCTGAAGGTTCTGCCATCAAAAGTCTTCTCCTTGTACTTTAAATTCACTCCAAATTCACCAGTTTTACCAAACCCTCTGCATGGTATCATGTAGTCGACGTCGCGAAGCAACTCTTCTGCCATTTCGATGTCGGTAATGTCAAGGGTCTTTATTTTTGTGGCTTGCACAAAAGCTGTCGCTTGAAGTTTGTTTTCATCTGATGTCATTAGCACATACTTGTCAATAGTCAACTTGTCACCATCTAGTGCGCAAACTGTAAACACCGTGGCGTTGTCGGCTCCAGCAATTAGATGTCGAGCCCAGTAAGCGCTGGGAAGACCACACTTGCGGACGTCGGGAATTGCGGGCACATTCGGAACAGGTATTTGGTTACTGTCGCTTTCTGTGCTGTACGAGCCAGCTGTCTCCTCGCAAGCAGACGTGCTTGGTTCCTGACGCCGAATTTTCGATGGTAGGCCGCAAGTGGATGTTCTTGACGTCCTTTTCTTCGGCACTTTCTTTGAAAGATACGCAGGAACATTTGGGAATATGGCTGGCACCGCGTCAGATTTCAGCACCGGTTTCCCTCGGGGAATCTGAACAGTTTCGCCGTTTATCACATGCGTGTAAAAACGCTCAATAAACTGCTCGTCGAAATGAAGCTCACATAGCGCCGACTTCACGTCCAACGACTTGTCGGCCCGGGGTACGGCTCGTTGCCAGGCTTCGAAGAGGGCAGGGTCTTTGGGAACAGAGAAAAGAGAAGCACGCTGACCTTGCTCCCTCGATGACACATAGCCGCTCGTGCAGCCAGGAGCAAAGCAGTGGCGTTGCCTCGCTTTCGTAGTGCTGGAGTTCATCCTAAGGTCGGCACTCACACTGTCATGTCAGCAACTAAATACATTTTGCCATAAGCGAGACATCAACGCGGAAAACTGCACACATTCAGACACGCTTCCAGAGGCGAACCAGCGAACCCAGCGGCGAGTCGACGAGAGAGCGCGGAGCGCGCGCTTCGCCCGCATCACTATGCCGACAGGAGCGCCGTGGTGGCCGTCGCGGCGGCGCTTGAAAACGAGGATCGCGCGCGCTCGGCGAATATGCGGGCGCTGGCGTCACCTCTCAATTCTAGCCACCATAGCGTAGCGTCGCGCTCAGAGTGCTCGACCACGGCCGTCTGGATTCGACGATCCAAGAATTACGACGTGGTGCTTGTGTGTACGCTTGTATGAGCGTGGGCTGCTGCTGTTGCGTTTCGCTGTACCCATGAAGTCTGGAGCATGTCTCGACACGTCACCACGCCGCGCTGTATATCTCTGGCTTCAAGATAGTCACGACCAACAGACGACAGCAACAGTTGGGAAGGCCAATATGGCGGCCGAGAAGACAACATGCCTATCGGATATATACTTCAGTCCGACTCAGGGCAGCGAACAGCGCTGGATTCTAACGCAAGTAAGTTATTTTTCTTTATTCTACTCTACTTGTCGCGTGTGCGATATGGATCGCGCTTGCCTGCAACGGGCTCGGTCGTGTTGTATATCTCACGCACGAAATGCATCGCGAAGGTCAGCTTCGGCGTCGACAGTTCGCCTGCGTTTTTCGACTGCCTGGAAATTGGCCGCCATCGCCGTCAGCCTTCATCGCTCGTCGAGTGCTCGCCTGTCTTCGCTGCCGCGATGAGCTCCGGGCTGACGACATTGGGCTGAGACCTTGTCGCTGGGTTGGGGGTCATCGAAAACACGTTGCGGGTTCTCGTAAAGAGCTTGGCTGTAGTATGTCGCGCACTGTAAGTGCACCAGCATGGACTGGGGGGGTTTTCGCTAGCGTCAGAACTCACTGAAAATTGGTTGCCATTATAGTTGGCTTTCCCACCAGTCGATCGCAAGCAGCTCGGCGTCATCCATTGGCCGCGGCGGCGGATTCGCGTTTGCACGCTGCACTCGCTCGGGTTAGTGGAGAAGGGCCGCATTACCGTCGATTTCTTCGGCGTTAGCCCCAAACAAGCTCGGCACTGTTCATGGCGGCGGCCAAGCGTACGCTCGTTCTCCCGTTCGAAGTTCGCTGGCGGCAGACACTCCGCGTGCAGTGCCGTTCGCTTGCTCGAGCTGAACGACGACGCTCGCTTTAGACTCGCCGACTTGTTAGCGGCATGGTGGTACCCGGAGTTGGGGTTGCGGCCGCCGCTTCTGAGCTGTCGCGCTACGGGGATCGAAATGAGCCTTTGACGATGTGAGGCATCACGGTAAAATTATTAGCATGCCATATCTCACGTATGTTTTCATTTCACCTTGCACGTATTTTTCATATGCATTTGCATTCATTCTCTATCATGTGTGGCTCACTATTTTACACACTTATTGTGCAGCCGTGGGCACACAACGTGCTAAAGACTGTGTCGCTGGCGTCTGCGATGCCTGTCATCCATCTCTTTCGTCAGAGCAGCTTCAGAAGGACTGTGCGAGATGTGAAGGTAAAGTTATTTGTGTGTCATATTTTAACGCTTGTTTTTACATTAGCGTGCACGTACTTGTCATATGCGTGCATCTTCATCTTCTGTCACGTGTGTCTAACTATTTTTACTATATAAGTGTACGTGCAGCCGTGGGAACACAAAGAAAGAAGGCTGCATGCGCTGGCGTCTGCAATGCCTGTCATCTATCGCTTCCGTCGGAGGAGCTCTCCAAGGAGTGAACAAAATTTGACAACGAGACTGGACTTGTACACTTCACCATGAATTCACTTAAAAGAATGGAGAAACTTCATGTGTATGTAGAAAAATAAAAGATTTCGATGTCTCACTTTTGTGTTTTGTGGTTCCGTGAGTGTGAAAGCAGTTACACATAGGTGGCTAACTACTTTTTAGCGTGTTTTTTTTTTCTACGCAATTTGTTGCTCACTGCGCAGAAAAACAGGCGAAAAAAGTATTAGGCCTGGCAGAAGATAAACGAAAAACAATGTTTGAACTGGGGACAAAAGTCCCTTCGATTGGAGTATTTGAGTGGATCAACCGTTTTTCCGGCAAGGTGCAAATATGAGGACTAACGGTTGCCCGGTAAGGCGTAAATTTGAGGATTAACAGTTGCTCTGTAAGAAGCGAATGGGGCTCCTCGATTTCTCACTTCTGGCTACCCGCGGGCTGCCAGAGCCAGCCAGAGCGCGCTCGTTTTTGTCGGGCTGCTCCATCCCCACCGCAGTGCACTTCCGGTTGGCGTTCGTTTTTCTCGCGTTTGACGTTCTGGCGACCCGTGGGGAGCCCGAGGGTCGCCAGACGCTTCCAGGACAGTTTAGTCGTGGAAGGTTTCTGGGAGGCTTTGGGCAGGTTTCGGGCCAGCAGACGCCGAAAATGTATACGATGCGCGCTTGGTGCCATCTTTGTGAGGACTCGATGGATTGTAATGTTGGTGCTTGAGGACTGCGCCTTCGCTTGTCATTACGCGTGGCGTTATCTTCTAAAGCCTGTTCCGCCTTGCGAGATGAGGCGATTACGAGTGGCGGCGAGTGTTTGAAGCTACTGTTCATCTCTTTTGTTATGTTTCCCGTGAAGCTTCCTCCTGTGAACAACGCGGTGAACTGTTGACTGCGTCGTGCACATGCCTTAAAAGTTATGCACGTAGTACACGTTCGTACGCATGCATGTAGACATTTTTTTTCGTAGTAGTATTTTGTGAAGCTGTGCCTGCTTTCTGTGCACTTACCGACGACGATTGTGATCGAACTGGCTCGCTCCGTCGCATGTTCGCGTACGTGAACCTCTTAGAACCTCTGTCCTGACTACTCGATTGATCTTCGATTGTGATAGAAGGCCCTAAATCACGACTATTGGTGATGCTCGCTGGACGCGAATGGCGTGTGAACCCATTTCCAACTATGAGCCAGCATATGTGGTATGATATTATACGATACGGCGCGAGAAAAAAAAACGGAGAATGGATTCAGAAGTGTATACATTGTTTCGTGGCCAATTTTCATCGTTGGCTGTGTCTTTTTTCACATCTTCGTAATAATTCCGCGCAGTACGTACTATGACCTAGTAGGACATTCGTTATGTGCCACTTAGGACTAATATACATGCCAAGGCAAGTTCTAAAAATGGGTCGAGAACGTGTCATGCAAATGTTTATTTTATATACGACGCGCATTCGTGGTACCGATACCTGCGCTTATCATAAACTTTAGACAAACACGTAAGTAGTTCAACATGAGTTTGCGACGTATGATACGCGATAGATGAGCAGGTATTTATATTGAAGCTGTTTTGGGGACATGATCACTTTCGTGTGACTTAATTCGAACCGTGTTTTGCAGTGACTGATGCATGTACTAAAGGAGAGGTGAGCTTATCAAGCCGTCACCGTCGCGGCAGCTCACCTTGCATCGTTCTCAAGGCAGCCTGCGCCAGCTGGCTATTTCGTTAGCGGACGCGGCGAGTGATCGTGCGAGCTTACGAAGTCGTACCCCAAATGAGTACGCTCGAGGATAATATTACAGCTTTTTGGCGAGCTTAGCTCCGTATTTCCAAGCGGACAATGCAGAAAAAAAACCAATGTACACGCGGCGCATTGTTTTGTTTGCTGCCATGACGTTAGAGTTTGTTTACGTTTACACAGGCTGTCTTTCGTTCGATTTAGTGACCTTCGGGCTGTCGCCGGGCGGGCGCGTAGCCAGCCTACGTCATTTCCTCTCAAAACCTGATGCAGCGGTAGCTTTCGAAAAGCCCGCGGGCTGCCCGCGGGTCTTCAGAACCAACCCAGGAATCCGAAAATCGATAAGCCCCAATGTGAGGGCTAAATGTTAGTCTTTTGGGGTGAATTGTGGGACTAACGGTTAATCACTAAGGTGTAAATGTGAGGACTAAATGTTAGTCCCTTGAGTTTGTCTGTGGGAACTAACTGTTAAACCCGGTGCCGTTAGTCCATAAAGAAATTGATGGCTCTGGCAGCCCCATTAGTCCCCAAAAGGACAAACCACAAACCCTTTTAACACCCTTTTGCCTTAGAGTGCACAGAACCAACTCCTGACGTTCAACCTGATGACGTATACTGTCGCAGTGTTGGCCTGTTTTTTTTCAGCGCATGCAAGTGCAAACTGACTTGCGCATCTTCGGTTCGTGCACTCAAAGTGACAACTCAACGCGAACAGAGCCATTCATTTGTGTGCGCCGGATTTCGTTGCGGCGCAATTCTACGAGAACGGCAAGTTCTCACATTAGACGTGCTTTATTGCAGGTGTAACGAGCCTTAGACGTTTAAATTCCATTGAAAGATTGGGTTTGAGGCTTGGAATAACTTGAGAAAAGGTGACCAGTCTTTTTAAAGGGAAAGATGCCTCATAAAAGGTCAAAACTCACCGGTGTTTCAAGTCTGCAGCAACACGAGTGATATCAAAATCATTGTCACATGATCACGTCATTGTAACGTCACAAACATCCGAAATTTGGGACGTCATATAATACAATGACGTGTGGTTCTTTTTGATGAAACGCAGGCCAATATCGGAGGCCGTGCAAAACCAGCCTCTGTGTCTCCTCCCATAAAGGCAGTGTGAAAGACACGTTATGCAGGTGCAGTGTCAGAGGGGTGCAAGGAATGATCAATATATCCACTTAGAAAAAAATGGCGGCCTCTGTCCTTGAGTCGTCCTTGGTGAATGCGTAAAGGACGCTGTGAGATTATTGTAATGACATCATCATCATCCGGCCTACAACCTCCACTGCAGGGCAAAAGCCCCTCCCACGATCCACCAATCAACCCTGTCATTAGTCGTTCTAAGGGCATCAAAAGGTTCTGCATAGGTTTCTGATTCCAGCCGCCACAGAACAGCGTAAGGAAGATGGCGGATGGGGCCAACGTTGCCATGTAACTACGTAAAGAAAGAGAGCGATGAAAAAAAGGCAGGAAAGGATACTTGAGGGGGAAAAAAGGCGAATTTGACGATGCCCTGCATGCTTTTTGGCATTCAATGTGCATTTTCTTTTTGTGCACTTTTTTTGCTTGCGCAACCACTATACCGAAGATGACATACCCACAACAAGTTAGCACTATGACCAACATCAGTAAACCCGTCTCCAACTTACGGCTATTCGCAGACGTGTCATTCGGAATCTATTGACTTCTTTTTTCGCGCTTACTACAGCACTTCTTATAACGGCTGGCAGATCGCACAACTTTGCTTGGAGTTCAATCTGGTCATTTTTAAACATTTTCGGCGTAGATGATATTGTTGCAATGTAACTGATAGCGGAGATATAGTTTGTGCCCTCACACGCCGCTGAATCGAGTGAGCTGCTAGCATGTTGATATTGTCACAGGGTCGTGACATGACGAAGGAAGCATACTGCAGGACAAATAATAAACTGTTCATCTGGGCCGGACTCATGGCCACGTAAAAGGAAAGTCAGATTACAGCGAGACACCGGCACTGATACCGGCGAATGGAGCGTCGGCTGTCGAACAACTGGCTAGCGGTGAATCGCGTCGATAATTATACACGGACCGCTGAATATTCTAGCGTTATCGCTACAGCTGCCACGGAGGTGCCAGAATAATCTCCGATTATATGTGGGGTTTAACGTCCAAAAACCACCATATGATTTTGAGAGACGCCAATTTGGAAGACTCCGGAAATTTCGACCACCTGGGGTTCTTTAATGTGCACCAAAATCTGAGCACACGTGCTTACAGCGATTTCGCCTCCATATCAGAATAATCTGTTATGTTCGTCAAGTGCACGTAACCTCAAAAACACGATCTACTACAGTCTCGAAGCTTCTCGAACACCGTATCTATACGCGCAGCTTGCGCTGAGTATACTGTAACCAGGCGATAACAAAACTCGAGGAAACGAACATGGTTATATTAGGCTCATGACTGCTGTTGCGAAGCGCACCTCCGACGACGTTACGAAGGGCGCTACGAATCCCACCGTTGCCACCACTGTTGCGAAAGACGGCGACGCCAGCACGGTCCCGAAGGCGCCACTGCTTCGAACTCCGCAGGGAGGGTCACCAGCTGTTTGGTAGCGTAGGTTTCTCAGCTCGCGACTGCTTCTGCGCAGAGCTGATAGACGAGCGGACGAGATGACGGTGAGTAAAACAAGGTTTATGTACAGCATATATACAGAGGCGTTACAAATTCGGCACTGGGGCCGACAGAGACTCGAAGAGTCGAGCTCTCCTCTCTAACACAAAGGTCTGCTCTCAAACGGGGTCCGCTGCGACACACATGTCGGCTCTCCAACAGGTCTCCCTTCACCTAGGACCGCCGATCGTGACGCGACGCAGGGCTTCTTTTATATGCACCGGGTCCAACCAAAATGTCCAATCAGAAGCGCCGCTGGTCATCAGGGCAGACTCCTCCAATGGGGTCGCCGCTGGGCCGCGTCATTCTTTCTCAACAAATCTGGAGAGGCTGCGCTGCAGGTGGCTGCACCCAAGGACGAGTGACGTCGCCGCGCATTGCGTCAGACCCCCACACAGGAAGACGCCGGTTGTTTACTCGACGGGCTCGCTTGCACGTGCGCTGACTCACTGCACGTGGGCGCCAGAAAGGCCAGAAAAACTCAACGGCGTGTTTACGCCGTTGAGTTGTTCGCGTCAGGCGGACTGCGGGCTGGCCTTGACACAGATTGCCTTTTGCAGAGGCACGGACGTTCGCTGTCGACTCGCAGGCGTAACAGCACCCCCGCCGCCAGACAATGCGCCGAAAAGACGAGCTGCTTCCACGGAGCTCGGATGACAGGCGCGCTCGTTCGCCAGGTCCCTCCAGGTTCGCCTCCAGGGCTATGGGGAGAATGCAGCTCCAGACTCTGTTCCAGGAACACGTCCCATTCTTGAGGACGGATCCCCCAGCTCCACTGGCTTTTCACCACAACTTGTCGACCAGCTTCACTCGTCTCTTCTCACCATCTTCGGTTTCAGCACTTGTCGATGGTTTTGCATCTTGTCAAGAACAGATCGACAACAGACAACACACGACACAAGCAAGTGCCCTCGGTCATCCGACAGAACACCAGACAAAGTACAGTTCAACATATACCTAGCTACCTGTATATCTGAATTTCGTTCCCTCTACATCAAGAGGCACATGTGAGACACAAGACTCTTAAAATGACAACTCAAATTTTTTCCCACGTACAACAACGTAACGAATTAGAATACAACATAAAGTTGCCTCTTGAGATCACTCTGAACGAGAGCGCTCAGCCCAGGTCGTAATGAGGTCAAAATTTTGCCCCGAATCGCCAGCGAGAAACCGAAAGGTTGAGAAGGTACTAGCTAGAACGCACTGCTCAACGCACCTGCATTAGCGCTAGGCTTTCCCCCTTTTTTTTAGCGAACGTCAAAGTGGTGCAATTGGAGCATCATGCTCCACCTCAGTACCCGGCCACTTTAAGACGACGATACCTATGCGGTACCAAGAGCGGCTCACACTTGCGACGTTGCACAGGGGAACAACGATACGGCTTGCTAGGGATTGGCTCCTCAGAAGTTAGCTTGACATCGTGTTCGATCACCGTCGTGTTTCCGGGACGGTCCGAACACACGTCTCCAATCTCGGAAACAATCTTTCTCGGGTCCTCCTTTTGGACTTCACTTAACCTAGGCTCTAGGTTCAACTTCTCCAAGATCACCTCCGATCCCCTTTCGATTACATCACTAGAACTCAAAATTTCTTCTCTCTCTTCCTCTGGAGCATTCAACAGCAAATTTACGACCGCTTGACGTTGAACGTATGGTTTCATCAAGTTACTGTGGTAAATTATGTTCGGTCGCCTTCCTAATTTCACTTCATAATTTGTATCGGGGAGCTTCGATATTACATTGGCAGGCTCTTCCCAATCAACCTCAAGCTTGTTCCTTTTGGACGGCTGCAGCAGCATTACCTGACTTCCTACTTCAAAAGCACGCTTCTTCGCCGATTTGTCGTAGTACTCCTTCGACGACATTTGTGAAGCTTTCATGTGGCTTTCCACTGGCGCTTTAATCGAGAGGTCCTCGCGCTGCTCTTGAATGGGCGTCTCTCGATCATCCCTCGACAGCTCGCTCCAACTTTCCGCTACAGGCGAGAGCGTTGCAACCCTCTCGCTCTGACTCATTGGCGCCATGTCGTCTCCCCCTACGCATACCGCGCCGGTCGCTCCGGCGACGGGCCGCTCGCGTGGCTGCTCACATGACTCACGCGAAAAATTTCCTTTCTCGGGTTCCGTCGACCCGCCGACAAGGTCACTTCAGAGTTCACCGCATTGAACAAGGTCAAGCTTCCGCGAAAGCTTCCGCGCTTGCGATCGCGTGAGGGCCATGCACGCTAAGTTGGGGAAGAACGATTTGCCCTGCTCTTTGATAAGCTGCTCTGAGTTGTTGGAGAAAAGATAAGGAAAACGATCGTTTAGCGTGGCAGACACAACCGCTTCGGTGCGAAGCTTACCGAACAGGCCTTCATTGACAACCGTGGCGATTAGTAAGCGAACACTCTGCTCCTCGGCGACTTGCCTGATCCACGGGCATTCTCCTGTAAAGTCGTCCGGAGACACCAATGAAGGATGGACAACATCCATGGTTGCCGCCGAGTCTCCAAGTGCTCGGCACGTTTTCCCATTCACCCTAATTTCTTGGAGATACGGCTCCAACAACCGCATGTTTTTTTCTGATTCTCGGATTGTTGCGAAGGCAAACTTTTCCTGACAGTTTATCGTGATGTGCCCTTCCTTTTTGCAGTTGTAGCAGATTAGTGGCTTCTGTTCGTTTTCCGATTCTCAGATAGTCGCAAACCTTTACTTACAGTTTATCGCGATGTGCCCTTTCTTTCTGCAGTTGTGGCAGATTCGCGGCTTCCATTGATGAAGTTTCATTGAAAAGCCCTTTTTTCTTTCACCCTTTTCAACGCGCACTGCCCTGTTATGAAACTTTCGGCGAGTATAATACTCCTCAGCTAACGCTGCTGCCTTGTTTAGCTGTACTTCACCAAGTTTGTCCTGCAGCCAAAGTTTGACATCCTCCTCGATGCAGCGGTAGAATTGCTCCAATGCAACGCATTCCACCACTTTATCGCGGTCGTCATAAACACCTTCGCCCTTGAGTCATTCAATTAAATCGGCTTTAGGACGAAACGCGAAGTCAACGTGTGACTTATTCCCCTTTTTAGCATACCGGAACCTTTGCCTGAAAGCCTCGGGTGACAACTTATAACGTCTCAAGAGCACTTCCTTAACCTCGTCATAGCTCTGAAACGCTTCCCTCGACAAGCAAGTCATCGCGTCGGACACTTCGCCGGGAAGAAGAGCTAACAGGTTCTGCGCCCAAAGAGACCGCTCCAAAGCATTTCGCTCACAGACGTGTTCAAACTTGACGAGATACTTCGCCATGTCCTCACCTACTACGAACGGTGGCAATTGGTCCCGAATTCTAAAACCACTGACCTGAATCGTCAGAGAAGCTACGCTAGGCGCCTGCGAACACTGTAGGATTGCCAATTCTATTAGTTTCAACTCGAGGCGCTCCTGTCTCTCGGCCTCCTCGCGCTCGCGGCGTTCGCGCCTTTCAGCTTCTTCACGTTCGCGAACTTCTCGCCTCTCAGCTTCATCACGTTCGCAAGCTTCTACTTCTTGCCTTTCAGCCTCCTCACGGCGTGCTTTGATATCCACCCAGGCCTCATCGACATCCTCAGCCGACACTCCCTCATCCTTCATGATCTCAAGGATCGCTTGCTTTCGTTTCGCACGGCCCAAAGTAATGCCGAGTTCCTCACAATTTTCGATGAGTTCCTTCACTTTAAGGTTCTCCATCGTTCACACTAGCCTCATGCTGTTTGCCCCTGTTAACAATTTACTTGCCGTACCCACTATAAGTCAACTAGCAAGACGCGCAAGCAATTTTTTACACTCCCGTGTTTACCCCCTTCGCATTAACTTTGGTTTCAAAGCACTTCGACTTTGCTTGAAACGATCAAGGCTCACTTCAATGCTTCACACAGCCCTTCTCTAAACTACTACAACCTGAGCCAGAGTAGTCTGGTGAACTGAGGGGAAAACACCAGGCACTCACCGCATCGATGTCGCTGACGCCGGCCGATCCCGCAGCTGCATGCCAACCACTGTTGCGAACGGCGGCATCCCACCGCTGCCACCACTGTTGCGACGACGGCCTCCGACGACGTTACGAAGGGCGCTACGAATCCCACCGCTGCCACCACTGTTGCGAAAGACGGCGACGCCAACACGGTCCCGAAGGCGCCACTGCTTCGAACTCCGCAGGGAGGGTCACCAGCTGTTTGGTAGCGTAGGTTTCTCAGCTCGCGACTGCTTCTGCGCAGAGCTGATAGACGAGCGGACGAAACGACGGTGAGTTAAACAAGGTTTATGTACAGCATATATACAGAGGCGTTACAAATTCGGCACTGGGGCCGACAGAGACTCGAAGAGCCGAGCTCTCCTCTCTAACACAAAGGTCTGCTCTCAAACGGGCTCCGCTGCGACACACGTCGGCTCTCCAACAGGTCTCCCTTCACCTAGGACCACCGATCGCGACGCGCCGCAGGGCTTCTTTTATATGCACCGGATCCAACCAAAATGTCCAATCAGAAGCGCCGCTGGTCGTCAGGGCAGACTCCTCCAATGGGGTCGCCGCTGGGCCGCGTCATTCTTTCTCAAGGAATCTGGAGAGGCTGCGCTGCAGGTGGCTGCACCCAAGGACGAGTGACGTCGCCGCGCATTGTGTCAGACCCCCAGACAAGAAGACGCTGGTTGTTTACTCGACGGGCTCGCTTGCACGTGCGCTGACTCACTGCACGTGGGCGCCAGAAAGGCGCCGCGCGTGTTTACGCCGTCGAGTTGTTCGCGTCAGGCGGACTGCGGGCTGGCCTTGACACAGATTGCCTTTTGCAGAGGCACGGACGTTCGCTGTCGACTCGCAGGCATAACACTGCTAAATAAAAACAAGTGTGAATAGCTCCGAGAATTGGACGAATGTTTCACGGGAAGCCGCTTGGTATAATGTTATGAAGTTCTGCAGATTATGGGGAAACAACTTTTGACGACTCCGATTGGCAATGGAGAAGGTATTATTATCGCTCAGCATTCCGAGTGTTTTTATCGCCCTTAAATTCTTGTGAGTATGTAAAAATTAAGCAGTCCTGGGCGCTTTGCTTATGCGATACTTCTTACGGCGATTCTGTATTCTCAATTCTCGTTTGGCGCACTTCCCATAGTGGAATTTGCAGTGCGTGCCCCAGGCAGAGTGCAAACAGTCAAAAGACACACTGGGCTACGATGTAACGGTGGGGCACTTTTATTAGGAGTTGTATAAGTGTACTCCGTCCCTCTGCACATTACGCGTGCTGAGAGTGCAGATCAAAAGAGAAAAACACCCCTAAAGTGCTCCCGCATCACGAATTGCAAAAAAATATATATAGTGTGGTCATTGCGGAAATGCGTCTGATCTTCAACAATTCTTCGGTCAATTTCCGACGAGCTCAACTTGCGCAACAATGCATTTTGCCAGCAGAGTATCATGACTGGCACCCTTAACTAACGAAGCTCAGAGAAATAACGTGGAGAGCGAGATTCCCGGCCTTCATTTCAAAATTTACAGACGAATTTAACTAACGGTGGAGGTTTCCAGTGCAAATTGTGCTGATTCTTTCTTCCTTTTTTTTCTTGAAGTGACGCTTTTGAGAGACTTAATAAATCGCCTTCGCATTCCATCCTTTGTATTCTGGTATCTGATCAGCAATGTAAAAAGGCAAAGGTTGTGAAATGTTTTATGATACTTTCGTGCACAAAAACAGCTTTAAAAAGAAAAAGAAGAATAAAAGACAAGTTTTAGCCAAACACGTATATAGGATCTTCCACGGTTACTGATACGCTCAAGCTTTGTAAAGTTGGTATGAATGCTTCAACATTAAACTTCAATAAAAGAGTGTGTGTGCTGCGTGTCCTTATCCACGCAGCGGAGGTGAAGTACTTCTCGTGAAAACGCTGATAAGTGATTTCACCGAAGCTTGGAGAACCTTGCAGGAAATGCTTCAATTCGTAATGTCACCCAAGCACCAATTTGGCTCTGAAAAACAAGCCACCACCCTATCGTATTATGCGGAACTGAGGTATATTCATAATTTGCATACACGCACGAAGCACTGAGAAGAGCACTTGAACTTGGTGCTTTGTTAAAAATTATACTATCTTTTCGTTATATGTCGACACTGGGTAAGGCTGTCTGCAGAGTTATCGCAGTTAACCACGCCATACACTGAATGATTTGGTGGTTCATTCGAAGAGAGAGAGCGAATAAACACGTTTATTTTCATGATTTAGACTAGTAGAAGACACGTCCTTTGTGCAGAATGCCTTAAGCTCGGGCAATGTGCTGGGCCCTCGTGACCAGCCTTAGCTGGAATGCAGCATTTAGTATAGCGTCCGCTAGTTCACGTGATCATAGAGGTAATGGCGCGCTTTCAGCTGGGACGACTGGGCGGGGCCAACGCGCCGTGACGTCCATCAATGCCTATCATGCTTAAACATGGAATAGCTCTATAGCGATCTAGCTCAGGCTTTCCTCTCGACCTCCTAATTAATAATCTCTCCCTTTCTCCCTAATAAAAGAACCTATTGCCTCAAGAATGGACCAACCATGAAAGTACTTAGAATCCGTCCATTACGAGCGGAGTAACAAATTGACCTCGAAGCTAAGAGGAATGCGGATGTAACGGGAGAAGAAGGTAAGTCCCGCGCGACGCTTCACCTTGAGCACTTTGTCTTTTTTTTTTCTTCAAACGAGCGGATTTTCAGGGCGATCACGCGTGCACGGAATGACAGGTCGTGGCCTCCTGGGGCGGCCTCAGTAAATCCCCAGCTCACCACGCTTGAACCAACCAATCGCGTGATGCTGGCCTGTGACGCAATGTTTTTGTAGTGTAAAAGAGTGTAACATTAGGGCTGCTTTTCTTTGTTAGACACAACACTATTGAAAATGAACAGACAATGATGTGATGAAAAGAAGGGGGGACGCCTTTAGAAATAATTGTAAGGATAATGTAAAGAAGGAAACGTGGATGAAAAGATAACCTGCCACCCGCAGGATTCGAGCTTGCGATCTTCGAGTGATGAGTCCGATGGTCCACCACTGAGTACAGTGGCGGTCATCATCCCGTTCACTTTATCCATCCTGTTTCACCTTTCTATTTTTTTGCTCGCATGTAAATCAATCGTAACCTGTCATTAAAGAAGTCTTTCATGAAAACTATCGGTTTCTTGGTCAATCCGCCAGCGTAGGTACGCGCCACATCTTCAAGGAACTTGACTTGACTTGACATTTGTGCGTTTAAGTGGGCGAGCTTCAGGCGGCTCCACCTGCTGCCACTACGGTGGGCGTGGAACAATTTTTGGCCTGTTTCGCGTCACGTAGTCCAGGATACTATTACGAAATTGCAGTTCAACTATAAAAACTGGCGAACGAACAAAACAATCCCTGAAATTCACTCGTTCCTACTTTCATAGAGATGGCCTTGTTGTGGCACACTGGCTGCCTCGAGGTGGTATATGCGAGAAATTACTTGCCAACTGCAATCTCGTAATTATAATACTCACTATGGGTCGCCAACCAGGGCCTCCGTAATTGCGGGCACGTGGTGCGTTTCTCTCCGGCCATCCGAATTTCCACGCTCAACAACATAATTATGGTGACAAGACCATAGCAAAACCAACGGGTATCGCCTCGCGCGCATGGCTACCGCGAGAAGGCACATTGAGCGAAGGTTCCGCCGGCAGCTGCGAGGATAGCATACAGCTGAGCACACGGGATTCCATCGTACGCACCGTTTTTTTTTTTTTGCCCACGACAAAGAATCACCGCCATGATCTCGTTGAAATGAAAGGAAAAACTTGTTTCTGTTAGCGCATTTTTTTTGGTCCGATTTACGAGAAAAGCATGGTAACTGCTTCATTTTTCTGATAGGTTATTGAAAGGAGGTATCAATTTGTCTGTGGTAGTATTACTTTTTTTTCATTACGGTCCGTTTTGTATCGGTGCCACATACCCAAATTTGTGAAATAAAGAGACATTCTAGAATTCCTCCTTTCCTCTGGAAACTTGTATGGGAGAAAACTGGACTATTTATCGTCGTTGAATCGTATTGCTCGGCAAACCTGACTCATCATAACTTTATTAATATATCACGTACGGATATTTCGAGGAGCTCAACCGAAGCGCACTTTCTATCTAGATAACTGGCTGCCCTGGTCATGTTACCGAAATAACGTATGAGGGAAGTAAATTTGACGGAATATTGTATAATCTAGGGTTCGATTAGCGGAACTACATTCACTGCACTCGTCTCTCACGGACAAGGTGCCTGCGCGGTCATCGTCTCCTTTTTCGTCATATGAATTTTGGTTATGTTCCGTTAGCGCAATTGCAATATCAGTGTCGTGTTCACTTACTGTCGTCTCGACTGCGTCCAATTGAAGGGCCGCACATGTAGCATAACGATGTCTTTCCAATCAGTACTAGGCATTCGTCGACACTCTGAACGCGTGTTGCGCACTGGTAGAACACGAAATACATCAATGTTCGTTCTTATATTGCTTAACGTATCTACTGAACATCTTAAAATCCACAGTGCGAATGGGTGACCATAAGTGACCAAAACTAGCCTATGACCAGCCCGTGGTCGTCACAGACAGAACGTTCAGTCTAGACATAGCCAAGATGCATGGCGACTGCCTGCACCCCCCTCCCTGTATCCCGCTTCTGCGCCTCGACATGACAATTGTTGAAGCTGCGCTACAAAGAAAAACAGCGCTAGTTCCATGAAAGCAAAGAAAAAGAAACCACTTTATTCGAGTGTAACCTGTGAGCGTAGAACGCGGCCATCTTTTGATTCCTTTTGTTGATCGGGTTGTCATTTTCTTTCTTCGTCAGTCCCATCTATAATATGAATTGCTAATTTGGAAGTAAAGTAAATTACCAGCACATGTGGATCGTTTGCGAAGGCATCGCAAATATAAGGGCTCCAATATGAGCGGCGCAAACGTGTAGAAAAAAAAACAGACCATTTGAGAATATATACGCCCAAGCATTCACTTTTCCTCTCGTACACCATGTACCAATATTTCCAAATGAGTGCGACGTAAAATAAAAGCGCAAAAACATTTTCTTCTCTCCACATGCAAGCCCCGCCAACAACGCGGCAGCCTTTTCCGCCATACGAATCAGCGCCGCAGTGCGAAAAAAAGAGCGGCCCTTGAGCAGCTCCGGAAGCACGCTCTCTCAGTGCGATTGGACGGCCGGAGCGAAACGCGCTGCGCGTCTATCGTCTCGGAGGCCATGCTCCAAACTAGCAAAATAAGAATTTGACATTCACTTTAATGGCAAAAGATGGCGCTGAGTAAAGCTTCCCCCATATGTGATGACTGTATACAGCGTTTGAGAAAAATATGCCGAGAAAATACAGTTTGAATTGAATAGGAAAGAATAAGTAGCAAGGACAGCGTTGAATTTGCAAGGGGCAAATACAGGGATGTCTTTTGTCCTTGCTGTTATTCATACTGTACATGGTGAGGATGGAAAAATCGCTAGAAGGTTGCATCATTAGGTTTAACTTGTCACACAAACAGGTTGGGGCACTGGTTGAGCAGATGGTTCCAGGCACATTTTATGCAGACGATATTATCCTATTTTCTGACACTCAACATGATATACAACGGCTGGCAGATATATGCAGGAAAGAAGGCGAGGGTCCAGGACTAGGATTTAATGAAGTAAAATGTGGATTGATGGCGTTCGATGATCACAAAGAGCAGGCGGTCTCAATACTGGGCCAAGAAATACAGAGGGTAAGGGAGGACATGTAACTTGAAGTGTAGTTAAAAGAGGGAGATAGATATATGCAGGTACCTGAAAAAACGTCGGCAGCAAAGGGGCAGAGGAATGCTGCGATAATGAAGCACAGAGCGCCTAGGGGATACAATATATGTACGAAGTAGTTCGAGGTATGTGGGAAGGCGCAATGGTTCCAGGGCTCACATTTGGGAACTCAGTGGTGTGCATGAAGTCAGAGGTGCAATCAGGAATGGATGTAAATAAACGGACTGCGGGACGGCTCGCATTCAGCACTCACAGGAAGACGACGAATGAGGCTGTAAAGGAGTATATGGGATGGCCAGGCTTTTAAGTAAGGAAGCTCAGAAAATATTGATAATTGTTGGATAAGCTTAGGAAAATGAAAAAGAGTAGACGGGCCAGGAAAGTGTCAAGAAATTTGTCCCGGATGAGCGTAAAAACGAAGGGGAGAAAAAAAATCTAGAAGGCTCTCCAGTAGGTATACGGCTTGCAACGTGGGTGACATGGCAACAAGGAGCATAAGGCGAAACGTCAGAGAGGCGGAGAGGATTTATTGAATGACAGCAATGCAAAAGAAGCCGGCTTTCAGTTAGTAACAAATGGGTAGGAACGATATAAGGCGGGAAACGTTTTGTGATAACTCAAAGGCAAGCGCTTTACTGTCGGTGAGATATCCGGTTGCTTTAGAACGCGCAGTGATAAAGCGAAATTCAATAAAGAGGAAGAACAATGTACATGCGGTGGGAAAACGATGGACCATGTTCTGATTGAATGTGGCGCTATCCACCCTGCTATACTTGTGGGTATAGACTTGGCGTTTTAGGGACAAACAAGGAAAGCTGAACATGTCCGTGATAGAAAGAAGTAAGTGACGGCTTGAATTTTGATGGCAAAAATGTAGGGATAAAGGACAAGAATAGTGGACAAAAGAGGTCATCCTGTCCGAAAAGGCAGAGAGATGGAATATAAAGTACGTGATTCTTTGCTATAATGAGATGGATTCAATTGAAGTAGATGAAGCATAAGGTTAACATATAAAGAAAGTTTTCTTTCCAATTTTTTTTTGCGAGCCTGGTGACACCCGTGCCACCGCCCCGTTATAAAGAAGACGCTCAAAGGATCCATCCGCACATCAACGTAGAGTTACTGTATATGCTACCCTTTCGGAAGCTCAGTGTGAACGCTGTTTCCCGGGCGCAACCCAATCGGCCTTTGGAGAGTTCAGCAATGCTATTGGTGCAGCGTCATCACGTGGTCATAGGTGGTTCATTTGCCCTGCGGTAAAGGCAACACTGCGCAGACAACGCCGACAACATTGATGCTCCTCCGATTCCAGGCAGTTCAAGCGCGGTTGACGTCGGCTGTTGTTATTCTGGCCACGTATCTCAGCAGTTAGAAATTACAACCACCAGATTACGATGCAGAATTTTGTACCTGAATCATTATACCTACATAAAGCTGGACTCACAGCATCTCCGTTATGTCTCTTTTGCAAGATATCAGAATCAATAGATCATTTCTTTTATCATGTCAACGATATTCTTAACAAAGGAAAAGATACGTGGTCGAACCAATTGACAAGCTAGGTTTAAAAGTAAACGAGGCAATCATTTTATTCTTCGGAGAGATTAAATTACGTTATAGCCACAGGGAGGTTTGCTCTACTCTGTGTTCGTACATAATGGCAACGAAAAGATTACCTTGTTAGTCTATTGTTATATTATTTCATGCTATGAGGCTACCTGATAGCCTGACTCATAACTAACTCACTTGATGATCCTGCCACCCGGTTCTTGGCCGATCCCCCTTTGTGGGCGAGTGCCAGCAAAGCTAAAGGCTCATCATCATTCACATCATCAGGGTTTCCTGTTGGTCGTGATAAATGTGATAGCGATTCCATTCTGTGTTGAATTGTACTATGTACAGCCCATGTGAGCAGACGCAGGTGCAGAGGGTGTTTCTATAGAAATATTAGCGTTCGGTGTGGAAGAAATAAACGCTTGGCTTCCTTTTATCTATCACCTGCAGGTTGCGGGTTCCAATCCCGGCTGCAGTGGCTGATTTTCCGATGGAGGCGGAATTGTTGTAGGCCCGTGTGCTCAGATTTCGGTGCACGTCAGAGGACCCCTGGTGGTCGAAATTTCCGAAGCCCTCCACTATGGCGTCTCTCATAATCATATGGTGGTTTTAGGACGTTAAACCCCTTATTCAATCAATCAATTTTTTTATTTATCCAGGCACTGAAAAACTTGCGTTATTTGTATAGCGCAAAAGTGCAGTGAATAAGTTACACATGCGGAGTTGGTCAGAATGTGCCGGTTACATGCGTCAGAATCAGTCTGACGGGTAAAACGCTGAAATTGAGAATAATCGAATCACCAACGTGTTGCAGCTAGAGCTAATTTAGGACAGCTTTCAAACCTCAAGCGAAAGAAATGTAGGACTTGACAAGGCTGTCGAACAACGCTTCACATGAGCTGTCGTGAGCCGTGATTGTAATACGAGCGTAATACATCAGGCGCCCATAACACGGGCGTCGCACGGTGTTACGAAGGCGCGCCACCAACGCGGTTACGAAGAGTGCCGCGAAACCCTCCGCTTACAAGAACACTGGCCGCGTCGATAGAGTGGTGACTCGAAGCAACGAGATGTCTTCTTTCGCACGCATACATCGGCTTTTTTCTGACGCATAGCTCAACTGCTGCCGATGCGCCACTTGGCTTTTTTTATAGGCACCGGGTGGATCTTTTGCGTCACCAACGTCCAACCAGAAGCGCCGCTGGCCGTCATGTCAGAATCCTAAAATGGGGACCCGCCGCTGCGCGTGGTTGCTCCCAAGGACAAGGGATGTTGCCACGCATTGCGTAAGACTCGCAAGACTGGAAGGCGCCGATTGCTTCATCGGGCTCATGGGCTGAGGGAGCTCGCTGTGCGTAGCGTAAGACATACTGGTGCCGCCGCTTGATGACGTCGCTGAGTTGATCTCATCAGGCGGGCTCTATCGCTGGCCTTGACACAGATTGTCTTTGAAGAGGCACTGATGTTCGGTGTGGACTCCCAGGCGTAATAACGGCCATTCTCGGTCAATATCCCCTGCTCGATTCAGTTGAAAACTCTAAAACTACAGCTGGTCTCCTCACTCATGTAATGAATGAGCCCAATGCGACGAAAGAAAAAATTCCGTCACTAATTGGCTTGCGATGAAAAGTGCAAAAAATTTTATCTCTGCAAATAGGAAAAGCCGCGGAAAAGATGACGAATTAAGTGTGCGGCCAACATGAGCCTACTGGTTCAGCGAGCTGCCACATTTTTTTTATTATTACTTCCCAAGAACGTAAGCATAAAATCAAGGCTTGTAGGCTTGACCGGAGCAAACAAGGTTTGCTCATTTCTTCATAATAAAGAAGAAAGAAAGCAACACTAGTACTCTAAACCGCGAGCGCTGCTCCTACGCGTGTGGTGAAAGGCTTTCCCGCAAGGTTTTTGAACACAAAATGATGTGCCTTGGCACAACTCTTTTGCCTGATAGTAGGATACACAGTAACTCTACTCCAACGCTTAAAACATATATACCCTATAAAGTGGACGGGGGGATGGCCACCACGAAAGCTGAGTGGTGTAGCGCGTCGGACACGTCATGCGAAGCACGCAGGCTTGGATCCTGATTTTGGCAATATACATTTTCGTCCATTTTTCTCTATTTGCATTCAGATTACAACTACTTTGATTAACATCCCCTATGTACTTTCCCCGGCATGTTTGTCTGTTGGTTTTCATAGATTTTTGATAATGAAGCATCATTTGCATAGAGGAGAGATAGTAATCTTTAGCTGACTGAGAACTTATGGTAAATTTCAGGCCACTAGATGCTCAGTAATAATTGGCTCCTGTGTTTTCTACCTTTGACTACCGTTCCGCAGTGTTTTTTGAACATGCCCCAAAGTGTTGAAGGGTTCTTTTAGAGCGCACCGTTCGCGCCATCTCGCCGGTGACTGAGAGAGCACGTTCAAATGCCTCACAACTCTGCCTGGTGCCTGTTATTACTGTGTATATAAATAGTTCGCCATTAAAAGGCTGAAGAACGTCGTTTTGTGGCTGAATGATTAAGCTTCGCGCGCTGCGGCTCAATGGGTCGTGGGTGCGATTTCATACAACCAATCAATCAGTCAATCAGTCAGTCAACTAAATAATCAATCAATCAACCTGCCTGCCTGCCTGCCTGCCTTTCTGTCTGTCTGTCTGTCTGTCTGTCTGTCTGTCTGTCTGTCTGTCTGTCTGTCTGTCTGTCTGTCTGTCTGTCTTGTAGCATACGTCTGGGTGCTCTCGTGATCACCCCCTTAACTCGGGGCAAACCAAAACTACTATTACTAGGGTAAGATGATTTGACGAATATGACTCGCTGGACATCAAATGAATAATGTCACAATTCTATCGCGTGCGTCCTCAGACCCTTTCAACCAAACGTGTGGCGCACACCTGCGGGCGCGTATCTGCCACAGGTGATTGACTATTTATATCTACCCAGGAATGGCGAGAACAGACACGGGCAATTTTAACGCGTGGCATCAGCAGCGTTGAACCGACGATCGCAAAGAAAAATGTGAGGGTCTCAGCAGAAATCAAAACCCAGCATTCGGCGTTGAAATGAAGTACCACAGAGTCCCGCCAGCTACTGCAACTTTTTTTTTTTTAAACAGACCCTAATTATCGTGAAACGTCCATTCTGGATGGAGTGCTGGCTATCCAATTCTATAAACATTACAAATTTACTTGTATATTATTTATACAGCCATCAAGTTGGGTTACTGTGAAATGTATTTAGGCGCCATCTGCTAAAGTTGATTTAAGTTGCAGTGTGCAGGACTACCAAACTAACGAGCACCAGCGCTTCATATGAGCTTACCGCTTCTGGGGTTGCTCATGCCTATGTCCCTGTTGGCATCGTTACGCAGCTGTAAACAAGTGATTATGCAGAACACATTCGGCGCTTTAACCTATGTCTGTGCATGCGTGCATTCACACATATCTTTAGCGCCACATTTTAATGTCTCGCTAAATAAAAAATTACAACATGGTCGATTTTCAACCGCAGGGTTTGCACAACATTGATTTCCATGACACGTGGGATCTGGTGAATTTTTTTTTCTTGGTCATCTGTTCGCTTACATTCCACTACGCCTTTTACGTGGCGGAAATACAGCAGTGGAATATCGGAGGACTCCAACATAAAACATTTTCGTGTTGAAAAAAAGGGGGTTGAAACTGGGAATACTGAACGAAGATGGAGAAGAGCAATTGCATACGCGTTGACCTACAAATCGGTCACGGATTACAACAATGCACGGCATATCACCATATAAAGCGGTTGACTACAGGCTACTTATGCCAGTACAAAATCCACCCCGTGTAATTTAGTCTTATAGGCGTTCTGCTGCTGCATATAAGAATCAATAATGGGGTGCGGTGACTTTGAAGTTAATGAAAAAGGAAGAAGGTCAAGCTTCTTAGAATTAGGCTCTTTTTATGGAACCTCAGGTAGTTCAAACTGATCTTTAGCATCCCATCTTGAGTTCTTTGTCCCCAATAATCAAATTACGGCTGCCTCTGAGGTTCCCAAAGAATTCCACAAAAGTAACACTACCATGCTGCCATTCGGTTTCGTTTTAAGAATGAACAAATGAGCGTTTAAATCGCTGAAAACTCGAATTAGGCTTTAGTCCTCGATCACCTAGTTGACAAAGATGGTGTCAGGCCAGATCCCCGCAAAATCGAAGCAGTCAGCACATTTAAACCACCCCAGACACTGAAGGAACTTCGCAGCTTCTTGGGTCTATGTTCCTACTTTCGCCGCTTTGTGCCCCGATTCGCGGACGTAGTACACCCACTGACGAGCTTGTTGCGAAAAGACAGCCCATTCGAATGGACACCTGATTGTGATGCCGCCTTTTCTGAACTGAAATTTCTACTAACATATGAGCCTATTCTTCGCCATTTCGATCCTTCTGCTCCTACAGAAGTGCACAGTGATGCAAGTGGAATTGGCATGGGAGGTGTGCTTATTCAGCGCCATAAAAATGCAGAGCATGTTGTTGCTTATACGAGTCGATCTCTAAGCAAGGCTCAAAATGAATTATACGGTGACAGAGCAAGAATGTTTAGCGGCTTTATTCGCCATTCAGAAGTTTCGATGTTACCTCTACGGTCGTCGACTCACTATTGTGACAGACCATCATTCATTATGTTGGCTTGTTGCCCTCCGAGACTATTCTGGCCACCTTGCTCGATGGGCTTTACGCCTTCAAGAATTTGACTTCAGCATTTTGTACAGAAGTGGACGACGTCATTCGGACGCAGATTGCCTTTCTCGCCTACATATGACCACGACGGAGGACAGTGCAGATACCCTTGACATCTGTTTTGCTGCGGTCTCTCACACGTTTCCTGACGCCAATATCTTCAAACGAGAACAATTGAATGATTTATCTTTAGACCCATTGTTTGTTGACGCTCGGAATCTCAAAGGCAGTGGTCGCTTTCGCATTCGTGATGGACTGTTGTGCAAAACGAATTACTCATGCAACCGGCGCACGTTATTTACTGGTTGTACCTCAAAGTCTTCGATGCGACGTTCTCCGTACGATGCACGATGATCCAACGTCAGGACGCCTTGGGTTCATTCGCACCCTGCATCGAGTGCAGCAGCGTTTTTACTGGCCCCGAATGCGAGATTTTACAAAACAATACGTCTCGAGCTGCGAGAACTGCCAGCGCTACAAACGACCTACCAGTGCACCGCACGGCCTTCTTCATCCCGTAGAACCGCCTACTACGCCTTTCGAGCAAGTGGGCATCGACCTATTGGGCCCGTTTCCGCGATCTTCAAACAACAACTGCTGGATAATAGTGTGCGTCGACCACCTTACCAGATACGCTGAAACCGCTGCGATACCATCTTCTACAGCTGATGGCGTCGCTGCCTTTTTGTTACGCTCCGTTGTTCTTCGCCATGGTCCACCTCAAGTAATCATTAGTGACCGTGGTCGTCAATTCATCGCGGACGCTGTGGAAGAATTGCTTCGCCTCTGCACTTCACAGTTCAGACATTCGACACCATACCATCCCCAGACGAATGGTCTTGTAGAACGTACCAATGGAACTCTTACTAACATGCTCGCAATGTACGTCGCGTCCAATCACAAAAACTGGGATGAGATCTTACTATTTATTACTTATGCATACAATACACCGAAGCACGAGACCACGGACTTCACGCCCTTCTACCTGCTCTACGCTCGATTACCACGCAGCTCCCTTGATACAATCTTCCCCTTTAAGCTCCATACCGATGAGTCCGTGGCCGAAACATTGTGCCGGGCTGAAGAAGCCCGCCTAATTGCTCGCTTGCGAACACTGGCATCACAAGATCGCTCCAAGCAACGATACGATCAACGCCATGATGCCATTTCATTCCGAAAAGGTGAATTCGTGTGGTTTTGGACCCCCCAACGAAAACCTGGTTTATGTCAGAGGTTTTTACCGCAGTACACAGGCCCCTACGTCATTGTAGATCGCTTGACTGACTGACGTACGTTGTGGCACGCTTGACGACACCTTCTCGTCGGTCAAATCGAACGCACTTGGTGCACGTGGCTCGCCTCAAGAAGTTTCATCCTTCCAGTGACATAAACTCGCTCAGCGGGCTTCGTGTGTGAACGGGGGATTGCTACGGTATGAGCCGGGCTGTATTAAGTGCCGGGGAGGTAGAAGAGAAAGACGACGTTGTCTGGTGCGGCCTGAGGACTCCATCTTTACCGCGACTGCCGAACATCATCCTCACCCTGTAAATAAATCCACCTATCCTTTAATTCAACCGTAACAATATTATTACAATCCATTCCCGTTCATAAAAATGTTCCTCTTTACGTCTTCGCCGATGATATTGCTTTTTTCTCCTCATCTCGAGATATCAATAGTTTGTATCAAATCTTAGAGTCATATTTGAGTGAGCTTGAGGTATTGCTTGGCGGGCTGTCTTTTTCATTTAATGTTAGCAAATGTGCTCTGCTTGTATTCCCTCTATCTGTTCCCGTATTTCTTTCACTGCATTATCAAAATGATCCGATTCCACAAGTAACAGCGCTAAAATATCTTGGCATTGTTTACGTGGACAATTTAAATTGGCAGCAACAAATAGAAACAAACACCCGTAAAGCAGAAAGCGCCCTAGGATTGCTACGCCAGTTTTGCAATAAGAATTCAGGGATGCGCAGGGATACGTTACTTATGATCTACAAACTTTACGTACGCCCAATTCTGAAGTTTGGTTGTGGTCTGTTTTCCGGAAGTGCTGAGTACAAATTAAGACCTCTTATAATGCTAGAAAGGCAAGCTCTGTGGCTGTGTCTTGGGCTACCTAGGTGTGTCACGAATAGCGCGCTTTATTTGGAAGCTAGAATCATTCCACTTGATGCTAGACTTCGACAGCTTACTGTGCAAACATTCTTAAAACTTTACGATGCGCCCCTCTTCTGTTCACAGACAGTTTTCATGAAACATCCAGTTTCTGTCTTTCAGCACCCGTGGTTTCGTTATCAAAGACCCCAAGTCATTTTCGTCGAGTCTCTGTTATCAAATCTTCACGTTTCCCTCCAGCATTTAACTCCCCAAACCCAATGCTCGGTGCTAGTTGACTTAAATTTTGATGATATTTTTCCGAAAAATGCCAAGTTACTTCCAAAGCATGTTGTGGAGGGCCTCCTTCAAGACCATCTCAGTCATTTTTCTAAATACGTAGTAATTTCGACGGATGCAATGCAAAATCTTCAGAAAGCTGGAGTAGGTATTTTTTCTCATCAGTTTAAATGGTCTTTTGCGCTCCGATTGCCTGACTTCACACCAATTTATCTCGCAGAATTCCTGGCTATTACATTGGCTCTTTGAAAACTAAATTATCAGCAATCAAAAGCTATTATTGTTTCGAATTCTTTGTCTGTATGTACACATCTAACGTCCGCAAAGCAGTCTACTTTTCTCAGGATATTTTGGTCTCTCCTATCGCATAGCCTATCAGAAGTTCGGTTTATTTGGGTCCCCGGGCATGCTGGAATTGTACTAAATGAAATTGCTGATTTGCTTGCTTCGGCATCTTTAAATTTCCCGGTGGTGCTAGTAGCCCCACAGTTTCCTTTTATTACTGCCGAACGATTCAAACGCCTGTTAATCCTAACAATCAACGAAACGTCACTCCTACAATTAGAAGAATTTCGGCACTTGCAATTCACATGGAACACCGCAAAATGCCTTTCCCGTCAATGTGAGGTGACCCTCACAAGCTTTCGCTGTAGAGACCCTCGGTTAAATTTTTTCTCAACAAATCAGGATTTTCATTAACTAACCTATGTGGAGTTTGCAATGAACCGGAAACAATACATCACTTTCTTCTCACATGCCCCCGCTTCGCCTCACTGCGACGAATTATTCTTGAAAGACCGATTAGTATGCTCGGATTGCCAGTCAATACATCCACCCTATTATCATTTGGAGCCAGTCAGTTGGGTGTGGGCCGCAGTGCTATTCTGTCAGCGCTACATAAATCCATTCAGGCAACCGGAAGGATACGCTGCTAGTGGTACTGCCAGATATATCCAATTCTTTGTCCCCCTTCCTCATTCTCGTTAATTTTTTTATATATTCTTGTTTATCACTTTCTTCTGCACTTTTTTCACGTTTTTTAAAGGAACACTATTATTGTTCCTATCTAATTTCTCTTTCTTTTTTTAGCAAGCATAGTAAAAAAATTATCTATTATGAGGTACAGTGTGGCCAATCCCCCATGTGGGTATGAGCCAAGATAACAAGACAAGCACCATCGCCAACGCCCGTGCTTAGGTTCGTTGCTGTGCCGATCGCTGGACGGTTCCTCACGCTGTCTCGTCGCTGTCTTTAACGGCTATAAACCGCTTCATATTTGGTGGAAGGTGCTGTTAATCCCCGTCGCTACACCCTGGAGCTGCGAAGCCGCACGCTACCACCTGTCATGACTAACAACGCCACTACATCGGTGCCTTCGTCCCAGTTCAACTGCCCTGGCCATCCTAGGCTACGGACCCGAAAGTCTTCAGCGGTGCGGATGGAACCGACGTCGAAGACTGGCTCGAGCACTACGAACTGGTGAGCGCCAACAATAAGTGAGATTTAGCCGACAAGCTGGGCCATGTCATATTTTATCTCACTGGCGTCGCCGAATTGTGTTTTAACGACCACAAACACAACATCCCCACATGGAGCGTCTTCAAGACGTCATGTGCTGAAGTGTTCGGTCCGCCAGCTTTCCGCAAGCAGCGGGCAGAACAGCGCTTGCGCGTTCACTCTCAGCAGACTGGCGAAAACTTTACCAGCCATATTGAAGACGTCGTCGACGTGCAAATGACACCATGCCCGAATCTGACAAGGTCAAACGCATCCTGAAGGGCATCGACGACGGTGCATTTCAAATGCTCTTGGCAAGAAATCCGAGCACAGTTTCCGAAGTCGTCAGCTTGTGTCAGAGCTACGACGAGTTGAAGAAGCAATGCACTCTGACTCGGCAGCCTCTGCATGGTGGTGAGTCACTGTCCAGTTTCGACACCCTGCCTGACAATTCACCGTTGCTTCAGCAAGTTCGAGCCTTCGTCCGTGAGGAAGTTGCCCGCCAACTTTCTCTAGTGCCCTTCACTCACGAGACCACCACCCATCTACCTGCCCCGCGGCTACTATGTCGCAACCCGGCAGCCAACCCTTCGCGCAATACGGGCCGGTCTCGTCACCTCGCTATGCTTCTCCCAACGACCCCGACTTCGTGACGCCGCGCGCACCCTCTCCTCGTCGGCGATCGCCCTCCCCCATGCGTCGCCGGCCCAGACCTTCTGACCAGGAAAACTAAGCACCGCAGTTCAAGAGGCAAGAACTGCGCCATTTTCGAACTGTCTAAGCCCTCGCCCCTCTCCTGCTAACGTAATCGCAGTAACTGTTGAAGGTTATTGTACTTTCGCCCTTGTGGACACTGGCACCGCCGTTTCTGTTATTGCCGCTAATGTCTGCCGTGTATTATGTAAAGTCACGACGCCGCTTTCGAGACTGTCACTCCACGCCGCAAGTGCACAGCATGTAACGCCTCTCTCAGCCTGCACTGCAAGAGTGTCCATCAAAGGCATTGCTTACATTGTGGAGTTTATTGTCCTCGCTGTCTCTTCGCATGACGTCATCCTCGGATGGGACTTCCTATCCCCCCATAATGCCGTCATGGACTGCGCACGCGCTGAAGTTGAGTTTTCACCCTTTTGTGATGTCCCATTACTTGACGCTCTTCATCAGCCGCCGAAGTTGTTCGTGCATGAAGATACCGATATTCCACCTGAAAATTTCGCACTTCTTCCAGTTTCATGCGACGCCTACACTGACGCTACAGTCTTTTTTATGTCTTCCGATATCTTCACGAGTCGTCGAGCTCTGCCGCTGCCTTTCGCAACGATTGACCTTGCCGCCGGAAGAAGCAATATGTTCATACTCTACCCGCTTTCCACACCTGTCACTTTGCTTGCGGTGGAATGTCTCAGCCGCGTGCAAAATCTCGACCCTTCGTCTTTGTTTGAAGTTCCAGATGACTACTGCGACCACCCAGCCCTCGAGGAGTTGTCCAAGGATACGTTTTCCAGCGCCATCGCCGACACCTTCACTCCTACCGAACATGTCGACCTGTTTGTTCTTCTGCATGAGTTCCGGAATTCTTTCAATGTGTCCCAACCTCAACTAGGCCGCACGTCGCAAGTCAAGCATCATATTGTAGTGCATGATCATCATCATCATTTCTTCAATCACCGCGCCGCGCCTCTCGCGCAGCTGAGGCGAGCTCGAGCTGCGCGAGGATTAGAACGAGCTTCTGGCCTGGCGGTTTAAACGTGGACAGCCACCGCGGCTCCGCTTCAGGCGTGGAATAAAGTGGCGAGAGAAGACACGACCACGCTGGCCGCCGTCTCGTCTTCCTCTCTCGCGACATTGGTGACCCGGAGAACACACCCTTCGCCAAGCGGCCCGCCGCCACCTTCCCGCAACTCTGCCCGCCAGTGCCGCCGTTCCAATCGATCTACCCCAAGGTATGGTTCATGCAGCTCGATGCCGTTCTTGCTTTGAATGGCGTCACGGACTAGCCGCTGATGCACGCCATTCTTCATGACGCCCTTCCGGTAGAGTTGCGTCATCTCGCTGCCACTTCAAGCACCAGCCCGCAGCCTTACGATGCCCTCTGCACTGCGGTGCTCACCCGCAACGGCCTCACGTACCGACCGTTTCCAGGGACCCGCGACTTTGGGGCCGTCACTGCGTCGCAACGTGTGCTACCAACCGTGGCCCCACCAGACTCCACGACGACCACCTTGCCGCCTGCCTCGGAGCCTGGCACAGGTGACTTTTCGCCCGTTATTGACTTCCCGACCTCGAAGCTTTCGCCTTCAACAACGTCCGATAAACGAGACTTAATCTCTCGTCTGGCCACTAGCGACGCGTGTCCTACGCCCGACTGCCCATCCGCCAAGGTTCTCGACATTTGGGCTGAATGCAACCAGTCAGCCACGAGGTTTCTGTTTTCATCGTCCTCGGCCGATGACACTGCAGGCATGCTTACCACCGGCTCGTCTCAGCCGACCTCCATGGCTCACAACACGGCTGACACGTCAGGTTCTACGACGGCAACATCACCGAACGGCCTGGTGTCTACCACGACTACGGACATCGTCACGCCTGCTATTCACCCCCCGGTCACGAAGGCTTCAGTGTCGACAATGTCCAAAAGTGCCTTTTCACTCACCTCAATGATCTGCGTGTCCTGCCAGCAGCAACCATACTCGCCCTCGCAGTCTCTCGCAGGCGAAGTTGAAGCCACAAGCTGTCAACCACGACCAAACTTCCGAGATGTTGCGACTATGACCGACGCTCCTGAGGACGACGTGCCTGGTCTGCCTATGTCACAGCAGACCGCACATCTCACGCCGGGCATACAAGCACCCATCTTCCATACCGACCTGCGCACGAACCGACGTACGCCGACTACTGAAGGTGTTTCCCCAAGTCAAGGTACGCCCACTGAGCCTCCTCCAGAGTCCATATCTGCTGGATCCCATGACACGCCTCCTACTGAGTTCTTGACGGAAACCGTAGGCGAGCTGGCGTGTAACTGGACTGTAGGCACACCCTTTTACAAGCCGCATACGTCATTCACCTCTACCCAACGTGTACAATCCTACTTACTCACTGCCAACATAAGTGGTAAAGTCCACTCATATTCAAATACCACTCACGTCACGACACCTGCATACCGACATCGGCACCAGTGTTGTGCACGCCCGCGAAAGCACCGTCAAAGCCGTTGCTTGTCGACGGGTGGTCTGCAAGACTTCACTACGCCACTTCTAATTTCTTCGCGCGCAGGGGCCCAATCAGCTTTTGTGCACCCGTCGTCACCTCACCCTGATCGCCTCTCTACCTGCAATGCTCACTCGCGACACCCTGTGCGCTCACAGCTAGCCCCAGCTGGTCATCCTGTCACCCACTTGTGTGCAAACACAGTTTCCGAACGCTTACTTCTTCGTCCTCTGTGCAACTCCCAGTGTCGCCCACCAGAGACACACTGGTTCCCGATGGTCACTACACGTTGACAAACTGGACTTCCTAAACGGACACCTTGCGGATTGTCGTTCATGTATATAGTCTCTTTCTCTTTCTTTGTTATATACACTTCAAATCGCGCAAAGCGCTAGGGGGGGGGGGAGCCCTGTAGTGCATGATCATCATCATCATTTCTTCAATCACCGCGCCGCGCCTCTCGCGCAGCTGAGGCGAGCTCGAGCTGCGCGAGGATTAGAACGAGCTTCTGGCCTGGTGGTTTGGACGTGGACAGCCACCACGGCTCCGCTTCAGGCGTGGAATAAAGTGGCGAGAGAAGACACGACCACGTTGGCCGCCGTCTCGTCTTCCTCTCTCGCGACAATATCAACACCGGCCTACACCAGCCACTGCGTCAAAGACCATACCGTGTCTCCACTGAAGAGCGCTGCGTCATTAACGATCAAGTCGAAGATATGCTTCGTACAAACGTCATTCGACGATATCACAGTCCCTGGGCGTCTCCTGTCATCCTGGTGCGTAAGAAAGACGGATCTATCCGATTTTGCGTGGGATATCGTCGTTTGAATAAGATAACCCGCAAGAACGTATATCCTTTGCCGCGCATTGATGACGCCATCGACACCCTTCACGGAGCCGAATTCTTCTCGTCACTAGATTTGCGGTCTGGCTACTGTCAAGTTCCAATGGCTGAAGCCGATCGCCAAAAAAGTGCATTTATTAGACCCGACGGACTATACGAGTTTAACATCATGCCCTTTGGGCTTTGTAACGCGCCCGCCACGTTTGAACAACTCATGGATAATATGCTATGTGGCCTCAAATGGAATATGTGCCTCTGCTACCTCGACGATGTCGTGGTTTTCTTGCACGACTTTCCTACGCACCTCCTTCGCCTCAGGCACGTTTTGACTTGTCTGACCAACGCTGGCCTGCAGCTTAACCTGAAAAATTACCGCTTTGCTGCACGCGAGCTCGTCGTCCTAGGCCACATCGTGTCTAAGCACGGCGTATTACCTGACCCAGCAAAACTTCACGGTGACGTGAACCTTTACTCCTGGTCCCCTGCATGTGTCGTGGCCTTCACTACTCTGCGCCGTCTGCTCACCTCCCCACCTATTCTTCGCCACTTCGACCCGACTGCTCCTACTGAAGTGCACACCGACGCCAGCGGCGTCGGGCTAGGCGCTGTCCTCGCTCAACAAAAGCCCGGCTATTCAAAATACGTTTTAACCTACGCTAGCCACACTCTGACGAAAGCGGAAACTAATTACAGCGTGACAGAAAAAGAGTGTTTGGCTCTGGTGTGGGCGCTTGGAAAGTTCCGGCCGTACTTATACGGCCACCCGTTCGATCTAGTAACTGATCACCACGTGCTTTGCTGGCTCTCCACGCTGAAAGACCCTTCTGGCCGCCTGGCACGATGGGCACTTTGCATACAGGAGTACGACATTCGCGTCGTATACCGCTGCCGACGCAAACAAGCTGACGCCCTGTCCCGCTCACCTTTGCCACCAGATCCGACGTGCGAAAACACGTGCCTCCAGACCTTGCCATCGTTAAATCTTGACTCAATTGCCACCGAACAATGTCGTGACCCACGGATCGCATCTCTTCTTGTATATCTATCCGGTACGCCCAACCTTCCGGTATCTCGATCCCTCCGACGTCAAATTTTCCATTTTGCCATCCGCGATCAACTTCTTCATCGATGCAACTACTCTCCTGATGGCCGCCGGTGGCTACTGGTCATTCCATGCACTTTACGATCGCAGGTGTGCGCCTCTCTTCACGACGATCGACAATGTGGCCACGCCGAGGTGTTCAAAGCACATGAACGCCTTCGCCATCGCTATTACTGGCGCGGCATGTACAATTTTGTACGCAAAGTTGTACAGTGCTGTCCTGACTGCCAGCGACGCAAATCAACACCGCTACGTGCGACTGGCGAATTGCAGCCACTTCCGTGCCCTGCCAAGCCATTTGATCGCGTTGGCGCTGACCTCTACGGCCCCCTTTCATTGACACCAGATGGCAATCGGTGGATTATAGTGGCGGTCGACCATCTAACACGCTACGCCGAAACAGCCGCTTTACCGAGCGCTACCGCTCAGAATGTCGCCTCTTTCATTTTACGTCGCTTTATCCTTCGACATGGCGAAACCTCGAGAGCTCCTTAGTGACAGAGGCTGCGCCTTCCTCTCCGAGGTCGTCAAAGTTCTGCTTTCGGAATGCCACGTCATTCATCGGAAAACAACAGCATACCACCCGCAGACTAATGGGCTAACGGAACGGTTTAACCGCACGCTGGGTGATATGCTCTCAATGTACGTGGCATCTAATCATAGCAACTGGGACCGTGTTCTCCCATACGTCATTCGCATATAATACTGCAATACGAACAACCACGGGATTTTCACCTTTCTTTCTTCTTTATGGACGTGACCCTTCCTATACAATTGATACTCTACTTTCCTACTGTCCCAATGATATCGAATGTCCACCTATCTCCGATGCTGCTCGACAAGCCGAAGAGTGCCGCCAGCTCGCCCGTGCGTTCAGCTCGGACGAGCAGCAACGCCGGAAAGAAAACCGTTGCACCTCTCATCAGGATCCCAGCTATGCCCCAGGGTCTCTCGTGTGGCTTTCCATCCCATACCAAACTCCGGGACTCTCATCGAAACTTGTCCCCCGGTACGAGGGGCCTTACACCGTTTTAGAGAAAACCTCTCCGGTTAATTACCTAATTGAGCCAGTTTCCCGACCGGATGAGATGCGCCGGCGTGCACGTGACATCGTCCATGTTTCCCGCCTAAAACCGTATAATAAGCCTCTCCCTGAAACTTTTTGGCTTGCCAGGATGGCTCCTTTTTCATCGGGGGCGATTGTGAAGAAGAATATGTGCCTGCAGCAAGCAGCATCGCCAACGCCCGGCTCTCTTTAACGGCTAATAAACCTCTTCACAGGCCCTATAAAAATTGGTTATTGGTCTTTAAAAAAAACATTAAGCACTTCGTTGCTTCATAATTTATTCAGATGGTCATGTATGTTCACTGGAATGTGGAGTTTCCGTCGAAGTTTCTGTCTATGTATGATGTATTTGGGGCAGTCAAGCAACAAATGATGCAGATCCTGGTCATCGTGGCCACACAAACATGTTGACAATGGCACACAATGAAATAACTCTGGATAAGCAGTTCCATGATTTATGTAGATATGAATGTGTGAACAAAAAACAAACTTTTTATTATCAAAAACATGAACAGCTCATTCAGTGGCTTCCGAAGTCTCAGACTTGCAGATTTCAGGCTTGAGCATTGCAAAATTAACAACCTGTAAAAAATGAAATCTGGGAATGTAAAATAAAGCCATTACAAATGCTTAAGATGCATTCTGTATGTCACTGCTATATATCCTGAACAAAGCTGTTTCACAATTAGTAGGCTACGAAAGACTCTTTCTTTAGTTGCCTACTGAAACAGCCTATAAAAAAAGCACAACAAAATTCAGGTTTCTTAGTATCATTAATTTGGGCCACAAATTAATGATAATGGCCGTTGAATGTTCTAAATTCTTAGAAAGATCAAGAACAGGTCCATTTGCTGGCTGTATTTTAGCACAGCATTTGAAAATGCACTCTCCCACTGCTTTAACAGGGTCCAGAAGCAAGCACAGTGTATACAGGATTCCACTGTTAGAGAACATCGAAAGCCACTTGGTCCCACCACCGGCCAGCTGTAGCAATACGTTGTGACACAAGTGCACCATAAATGGTGCACTTGCCATGTCCACTACTGTTCGCTCACTTGATAAAAAAGCACCGCACATGGTGCTCACTGTGCCTGCGCAAAACTATTCGCAGCCGCCAGCAGGTGGTGGTGCCGAGCAGCTGCCACCCACTCCGATGTTCTCTTTAATAGTGCACCGCTGTATACATCACTTATCACGATTCTAGGACCCCTCCTTGTGTACTATAAGCATTTGAACAAGCAGAAAGCACAATTCACATGATTTCATGGCATGAAAATGAACCATGTTAGCCAAGACATTAGGAAATAAACACATCCTTCAAACGCTATCTATATTCCACCTCTTAGCACCAAAGCAAGCATTCAACCATACACTGCAATCTTATTCTTTCTTTACCTAGGCATCAAAATTGGGCCAAGGAAACCAAAAGAAATCTTTCCCCTATTTATTACTGCAATAGCAATTATATGGGCAGTCTCGGCTGGTTTTTCGCCGCCGCCATCATTCACATGTGTGTTTGTGTATACACAAAATCGCGGATGCACTCATTCTGCGAAGTGAACATCGCCTTTCTGGTCGAGGTCGACAGCGCAAGCTTATCTCGTGAGCGAACAAAAAAAGCTTATGGTTGCCGCGCTATCGCGGCAATGATCAACGCGTCTTGTGCCCCAACAGCAGGTGGGAGCTTCTATAGGCTGCGCTCTTAACATGAAAAAATGGTGCGAAGAGTGTACCTGAAGCGGCAGTGTTCTCTTACACCAGCGTTTTGTAGAGTTACGCGAGATCGCCTCACTTCATATAACATTGCAATTCGTCACTATCACATTCATTGCTTCAACTTTTCAGTGAAACTGATTTTGTGCAATCACCCCTGCCAAAGTCACGAACTGCACTTGACAACATGCACAGGAGTATACACAGCGGCCAAGAAAGCTTCTTGAGACAAAGGTGTCCAGCGGCTATGCATAATTTGCAGGGTCTGTATCATTTCTCATGAGTTATTTGCGTCCATCTGTACCTGTGATTACGTTTCGTATGTCATTTGTGCATGAGAAACGCGGGGCACGTTTAGATATGCTTGCCACTCTTCGTGTGACGTTCCGATTTGTTGATATTGTGTTCATTGCTTCGCCTTTTTTGCGGCAAAGCTTCGACTTTTTTTTTTCACCCGCCAAATGCGCAGCACCAAGAGACCTCAAAGCTTGGCTTGGCTTTATGCCTCATAAATACTTCTTTTTGGTGAGTTGGTTCATTGCACAGCGAAGGAGTAACAGCGTAAACACCCACCCACAAAAAAGTAGTGCGTCCGTGTCAGTATATCTGTGAGTGTACGTTTGTGCTATTCATGGATGTCAGTAGGAGGAATGCAAAAGGTGCACTTGCCCCCCTCAAGTTTCACCAGCACTTGCCCTCACCAAAGCTACACCAGTGCTTTCCTCCACCCTCGATGAAAGACTGGTTTGCAGCTCCCAAGAGAAAATCCTGTCGACAACCATGGTATTGTTACTCCTTTGCTGCCTCGTAGAAAGAAAGCCCCGTAAAAGTTCTTTGCATTCCTTGGCTTACAAAATTTCACTGAAAAACTTGAAGCCGGCAGTTGATAACACCAAGTACTCTGGCTTGAAGCCAAGTACTGGAACTGGAATGAAGTGAACTGGAATGAAGCCGAGTTAAACATTTTGAAGAGATGAAGCTTCAAGAAAATCCTTGAAGCTTTAACTCTTGAAAATGAAATGACATTAAGCAGGCATCAGCAACGTCCTATAATTTGCAGCTACAAGCATGTGGAAGATCGTCCAATCAAGTTTCCAACAAACAAGTAATGCCCTTTGTACTGCCAGAACTGTCAAAATGTGTACCTAATTTCCCATAAATTTCCTAAAATATGGACTTATAACAATTGACTCATCATCAATGTTGGTACAAATTACAGTGACAACCATACACTTGCTACTAATAGAAAAAGGATTAGGTACTGCCAAGCTATTCTCCTTTTCTGTACTCTTTCAATAATTCCAGACGCTTCAGGTGTGTGGTGGCACGTGGCATCTTCTCAGCATCTGGCTTCAAGTCGACGTCAGACCCTCTGCTTTCTGTGAATGCTGTTAAGACACGTGAGCATGTATTGGCAGTAAAAGCAAAAATTCAGGAAGCAGAAAGTGCACAAATTGATCTTGATTTGTGGGGTTTAACGTCCAAAAACCACCATATGATTATGAGAGACGCCGTAGTGGAGGGCTCCGGAAATTTAGACCACCTGGGGTTCTTTAACGTGCACCCAAATCTGAGCACACGGGCCTACAACATTTCCGCCTCCATCGGAAATGCAGCCGCCGCAGCCGGGATTCGAACCCGCGACCTGCGGGTCAGCAGCCGAGTACCTTAGCCACTAGACCACCGCGGCGGGGCGCACAAATTGATCTGCTTTACTGATAAATGAGCAAACAGCTGCACACATTAAAGATGGCAGCTACTTAGAAAAAGTCGCAGAGGCACATAGAGGCGGCTTTTAGAAATACTATTTTACGATTAGCCTAATGTGGATATTCTGTGTATGTCTAAATGTCCATAGACAATCAAAAGAAGTCTCAACACGGCAAACTTGCAACATGAAGATGAAGATGTAGCAACAAAAAGTATGCCCACGCACACTGCTCTTAAATATGAAAGGCCACAAGCCAGTACCTAGCCTTCCTTTACTGCAATATCAGACTTAATGGTTTTCAGATGGCTATTCAAATATGCAAAAATAATCAACTGAGTAAACACAAAATACCAATACGCTTTTACCCTACCCTAACCTTTGGCACTTCTAGCAGTAAAAATATGAATGGTCAGCGGTGCCCAGTCACGTGATCGTTGATTGATTGGTGTATGTGGTCTATCTTTTTGTTAGTTTTGAAATATTGTTTGTTTCCTTATAATAAAACATATTGCTCTATAAAAAATGTTTATATGCTTGCACTAGTAGTATGCATTAAAGTGGTGCTGCCTCCACTTGATGTAATGATACCATGCTCGTCAGCACGTCCACGACACAGGTGCAGGCAACCTTAGGCGTAGGTGCACACAACACTGTATGAATACAGGAAAGGTGTATAAAGCCACATAGTCTCATTGTAAAAGCTTGATGTTTTCAAGAAAGGTTGAATAGCTGAAAAAAAAAAGGTGTTTAAGCATAGTTAACTTTCGCGAAAGCAGAACGACAGCTTTCACAAATCTCGAGAAGGGATAGCGTCATCACTATCAATTTTTAGCATTCTTAGAGGAAGTGCTCATACATGTTTCGATCTTTTCAGATCGAAAAATACTGTTCATAAAATAGCTATGTGTTTTTAGGATTAACCACTGTAGGCACCAATACTAGGAATCGTGAGGTTTCTGTTGTGCTGTAAAAAAACTGGGTTCAGAAAAATTGGTTGTCAGGCCGTTTAAAACATTTTAACGCAAAAACGTAAAAAAGTTTGTTTTGCAGGAACTCCGGTGCTGGCGTCATTGCTTGTGAGTGAAAAATCATCTTGTACATGACTAAAAAATAAGAAAAAGCAAATACTAAAATAATGGAAAATTTTGGTTCCGAGTGAGGATCGAGCAAGGAAATGCAAGGAAACGCAGAAAATGTTTGCAAGGAAATGCAGAGAAAAGAACTTCCTAAAAGTAACTGAAAGTAACTTTGATGTTTTACAAGACGCAAGTCCTATACGCATGGTTCACAATACAAAATATAATATCACAGTAATAATGCATGGTACAAGTGTACATTGCCAACCGGCGTGAGAACATGTGATTATCATAATGACTTCTTTGTATAAAGCCGGCCATCTACTACAAGAGGCACACAGGTTACTGCGCCTATTCCCTTAAGGCCAAGTTTTGCTGGGGGCACAGCAAGTTCTAAAAAGTTATACACGAATTATCACTCGTGGTTTAAAGTATGCTACTCATTACACAGAATGTAACTATTTGCAAAAAAGCCACCTTTAACATAATTGATCACATTGTAGCAATACACAATTTAATCATCAGGAGAAACATCATACAATAAAAAGTATGCATTCAGTGGTTGAAGTATGCACCAGGGACAGGATATCGCTATCGCATTAAACTCGAAGGTGAAGCTTAAGTGTCTTCCAATGTTTGTCCTTGTTTTCATAACAATTGTTTCATCTCTTTCTGTTCCCTTCAATATTACTGTCCACACTAACTCTTCAGCTCTCACCTTCGGACGAATGGTTACCAAAACTGTCAAACACTGTGACAGGTGCCCAAGCATATATGAATGAATGAATGCATTTTTATGTAAAAGAAAAAAAAACTGGCATGTTTATATTGGGGAGTTATATGTTCAGGTTAGATTGTGGCGAATACATTTGCAAGTGCACGAATTGAAGATCCCCATCTGCTGGTCTCACACTAAACTGCCCCCAATGAGCTAGATCCACATGTGTTTCTTAGCCTAAATGGAGTTCCCAGGATTCTCAAATATTATATACTTCATGAAAAGTGACATTGAACACTAAATTAAGCATACACACACCTGCTTTGCATGGGAATCTGCAATGTTTTGTAGCAGCTCACTTGTACGACCACAGCCGATAAGGTCCTGTAAGAGTGCAGAGATTTAATGAGCAAGTAATTAAAAAAACAGAATTATAACGAATGCTGACACACATGTTAGTACAAGCAGAGTCCTTCAATACTTTTAATGGTCATGAAGCTTTGGCGAAAGTTTGATATAGAAACAGGAGCCACCGCTAGGGGCGTCCACGGCGGGGCATCAGAGCGGCCGTGGCGCTGCAATTGTACAGGACGCACCGGTGCTCTGAAACGTTTATTAAATGTAGCCGTAAAGATTGTATAAGTCTTCAGAGTGATGTTAGCTTCAAGAAAATTCGGGAAAGCTCTAACACTGTAAAATATAGAGTCGATTGAGGCCTTGAAGCTAGAAAATCGACAGCATGCCGATTCCACTGTAAGATATGCTACCGCTATAAATGCATGCTTATTTTTGTTCTTTCCTTAAGCATCTAGTGAACATTTGTGTACAATCTAGAGTTCTTCTACGACTCTGGTGGTTAACGCGTCGCAGAAGTGCAGTGGCTGCAACTTTTGACCGCATATCCAACCTTCCAGGCTATATATACATTCGGTGTTTCTATATACGAAGATATATTATTTTCTTGTTCTCTTAAAATTGCCTCGCACTTATTAAACCTATGGCCACTTTGAATAAATCAGTGCTTTTAATTTAGCAAGAGATGAGGATCAGGCAATACTTTATATGACATTTGCCTCGTTTTCGTGTTTCTGTTTTGTGTTAATTCATCACCATGGTGCTGTAGCACGTTCTAAGTTCGGTTGGCCATACAATGTAGTTTCTCGGTCATTTGCTTTGCTGTGTATCTTACTCATGCTGTGTTTTCTCTGTCCTTTTTTATTGTTTGTACAGTAAAGACGAACGCCTAACATGCCTCCTTAAACGTGAAAATTGACTGACTGCGTCCCGCACCGGAGGCGTCAACATGTGATGCAAAAAAGTTATCTTCTCGTGGTCATGATGCATTGATATCTAAAATTAACTTTTTACGCTTTTACAGCTTGAGCAAGTTTTGCACAGTATTTTGGTGCAACTTCTCTTGCCCCGTCACTCAAGCAAACTTAAATTGGTAGCGTTGAAGTCACTGTTGCATGAAAGAGATGTGTGCTTCGATTTTTTCAAGCTGTGAGGAGCTGCATGTAGCTCCACCTGTTCAGGATATCACCTGAACACTTTTGGTCACCTCAGCGCCTGTATAAATGAAAACTGAGAGCATTTCACCCATCGGGCTCCCGTATTACCAACTGGCATGGAACAACGAAGAGGTGGCCTGTATGCTCACCTTCATTACATGCGTCATAATCCATTGCAGCTATGTCAGGAGGGCTCATGCACAGTCAAATGCAGCCTCAACAGTATCCAGCTCGCTGACACTTCTCATCGACACTTGCAGGCGGGCAAGCTCTGCCTCTTTTTGCACTATAGAAATACACCGTGAGGCTGTGAAAAATCCTCAGCACAGCATCGGCAAAAGTTTCGGAATGTTGCATGGTAACTTTGGAACACCTCCGATTAGCCACTTGTCTACGTGAACGATGTCACTCTCATCAAAGTGCTTTTCACACACGTGCCCATTTGGGGAAACAAATGTGAAACCACCAGTTTCTTGTCACAGTGTTGCGCTCTTACACTTTTCTCGCCAATCACTGTAGGCAGTGAGAACTCGGAGACTTTTTCGTCATTTTTTTTTAACCGGGTCAACAACCAGGTGCCCAGCAGGTATACGGTTTCCTTCCCGATCTTGAGGCACAGCACACTAGGCACCATAGTAATCATACGGTGAAAAACTATGCGATGGCACGCCACAATATTATGTATTGACCCCATAGCGGCATCAGCAGCCAGCTTCCCTTTGGTCTGCCCAATGCCCCCGCGGTGATGCAACGCCACCCCTTCACCTCTGCTCGCAGCACACAAAGCTCTCCCATAGAGTTACAGTGAAGCTTCACGACCAGTAAATGTGTTGAAGGACTTTGGTACAAGTAGTACAAGCTCATGCAAATAAACAGCAGTAACCGACCAACAAAACAAAAAAAATGACAACCCAGATGCCTGATACAGTGCATGCACTGTGCTAATCACTTCCATGCATCTACATCAAAGAGCGAAAAACATTTAGGAGGCGGAACTCATGTTAGTACAGTGCAAACGAGTGAAAAGGTAATATCACAAAAATAGCATGCGCTGAAGAAGGTGCGTCAACTGGCGACGTGGAGCGACAGCCACAGAATGGCAAAACAAAAACCAACCACGAGAATGGCCAGCAAAGCATGTCCACACTCTCTCTTTGACAGCATTTTTGACAAGACGACAAAGGCATTCGTTTCAGTGGGCACGTTATAATTTATTTTCTGTGCGCTAAGACAAGTATGGGCATCAAACCAAAAATACATGCGGCCAAATGCGACTTGTGTTCACACTAAGGGTCTTCAGCTGAAGGGAGCAACACACATACGGTTCTTTTGACAACTGAAACGATAACGATTTACTTGACAGTCGCCAGTTGCCACTAGCATGACATAGCACCTAATGCCCTTTGATCTAAGAAAGCAGCGACAATCTCCTCCTTGCACACAGTCCTCTCAATTCTCCTCAGATTGGGCTGCACGCAGCTGGGCTGAAGGGACGATGTGTGTGCTCCTATTTGAGCATGCATCACGTCTCCCTTCTAGTTTGGCCGTAGTAGTGGCAGCAAGACTAACAGCTGAGGCATTCACAGAAACCGAAAAAAGAAGCATCATGAAAGAAGTTTCACGACATTTTCTCGACATCGGGGTCACCTGGCGGGGTGCTTTCGCATGCCACGGCCAATCAACGTCGTGCAGGCAGGGGTGCAGAAAAAGAGAGGAGGTCGATGGCAAGCAAGAGTGAGGATATTATGACACAGATCAAAGCATTTCACTGCTTTCCTACACCAAGGTACTTAAGCCGCATTGTGGGAGCGTGACATTAATTGATTGCTGCAGATAGTATAGTTTCAACTCTTCAATAATCTTTGCTCTGTGGCCAAGATACCTCACATAGAGTGACGTTTGAATGCTCAGCACCTCACATTATTGGCATGCACAGCAACACCACGTAAACTCCACTGCCATGATTAGCTATGACTGTGACTATTGTATGCGTAGCATGCGCTCATCAGGACATTTCATGAGAAGGTTGCCAAGCTTAAGTTGCTGTGAAAATGTGGAGCACACTGGGCCATCTTATAGCATGCTAATATCAATAAAACGACTTTTATCACTATTGATGGTTTAACAATCACAAATGTTGAAAGCATCGAAATTGTTAATGATAGTCTTATGATTCACTGACAACTCCACATGCTGCCCTTGAGTGAAAATTTTGATGGAAGAGATGCAGGAGGTGGAGAAGGATGATAAGGGACACTTGCGAAGTGGTATGCACAGCACAACAAATAGATCCAAATAAACTGTATGCATTAAAAAGTACAAGATGTAGCCAGAACATACAAATTTACTTTAGTTAAAACAAAAAGCACATCTACTTAAAAGATGAGCAAATCACATGTCACAAACATTCAGACCACAGATGTTTTTGCAGCGGCCCGTGCCGCACATGACTTTTTTCGTCCCATAATTTTGTACAATTTTGAGACAATTTTTCTGGCATTGTTAAATGGCACTCGCATCATTAGCTCGCCTACTGAGATAAATAACACTTTATTGAGTATGCCAATCTGACGCGACTGATCTCAACCCTTTTTTTCCTCACGAGGCACCTCACGCGGCCGAACAAAAACTCTATATTAAAAAATTCGCATCAAGATTTAAGCCATTCTGCAAATCATTATCGATAACTTGTTGTTCAAGTCTTTTGATGCCGATTCCTCTTGAGAAATAACTAGGCTTGTGCAAATATTTAAATTCTTTGAATATTTGAATGAATACGAAGTACTTAAACTTGCTTTGCAAATTAAATGATTGAAAATTTCGAAGTATTCGAGATAAAAAAATGAGTATATCAATCAAAGTGTAATCCCCTGTAAAGGTGGTGACACTACCGTAAAGAGATGCTAAGCTAAGCAAACTTTTTAAAATTTATATTACTTTGCAGGTAACCCTTGTTATGGTTGTTTCACTGCAGCAAAGGAGTGCTAAGACGTGAAAACACCGATCCAAAAGAAATACGCACTGCCGCGAAGCCCCACTAGAAGGTTAAATCCGCGTTTAATTAGTGCGCACAATCAACCATGTTGTTAAATCAACACCATACCCTCACATTGATTCATAACTTTTACAGCTTAAAAGCTTGCTATGCTGGCTTATATCATAAGCCGGTGTTATGCTGGCTTTAATATGTATTACAGGTTATCGCTTAAAATCTACCAGAGAAGGCAAATCTTGCAACAATTCAAAGGCCGTTTTTCAAAAAAAAAAATACTGTGTAGGTAGTTAGGTCACGAACAAATATGCCCATTTTTCTTTATAACATACGATACATACTATTCGAATTATATTAGAAATTATTTTAACCAAATCCCTATTCGTTACAATTTCGCTTTCAACCTGAAATTGACTACTCGTACAAGCCTAGAAATTACCAATATATGGGTAGCTGATTATCTGTTCCATAACCTCCCTTCCCCTGCTGCTCTAACCTTCTTTGCTGTCCTGGCCCTTCTTGAGAGATTAATTTCCGTGACCACGGCCCACTGGCTGAGGCGAGTTTGAGACCCCTGATAAAATGAAGGTTAACAGTTGTGTCTAACCCCACAGACCACAGCAAATAGAGTCCATCTTATTCCATTCCCCAGCCACTGCAACAGGATCATTTTGTAGCACTTAATGTGTGAATACCAGTTCAGAATGCCAAACGTACTGTAGAATCATCAGATACACTCACCTTAGCAAAGGTACTACAAATAGCAAAAAGCTTCTTGCCACAAGCCTTGTAAAGGAAGCTGCGTTGAGACACACCATTCTTTTCCAGAGCATTCGCCACAGCGACACGCAGTTTCTGAGAAATAAAAAGTAAAAAAGTCCATATAAATTCCTTGTATGTTTGTAGCGATCTTTACAAACAGCACAATAACTCACCATCCGGAGTTTCTCAGATGCTGCACGATTTGCATCAACTCTCTCTTTCCTGTAATGAGAATGCATATAATCACTTCACTCTTACATTATATGAACGCAAGAGGACTTCCTCATTGCATGCAAACACTATATGAAACTCCAGCCACTTGAGCCACACAAGCCAAAGAGTGACAGCATAGAGATGAAGAAGAGCACTAATCTGCCTCAAGGATTATCTAGTGGTACTGATTATAGACCAACAGTAGCAAGGAGGCTGATCGAGCAAGTTGGTACATTGTAACTAACAGCATGAAGGTTAAAGCAGCCCTCTTAACACTGAGCATGGTCAGACAACACTGGTAGTCGAGGCTCTCGAGCCAAACATTATAGCGCAGCCCGTGGCCTTGAATTGACCATTAATTCTGAAAGCTAAAAATCTATCCCCCTTCTTTCTAAATATGGGATTTACTCAAATGATCACGCCATATACCCGAATTCACGACAATTTGCTGATTTGAGCACCATGGGGTGCACAGTTACTGCACCCACCACAGAAGGTCGCCATGTGCCTGCACGTGCACTCGCACTGAAATGAAACCAAACGTTCAAAGAGAGGAGAAGAAAAATAAGGTGTTCAAGGTCATGACGCAAGCATGAAGAAGAGCCATCCTTCCTTGCTTAGCTTCCAGCACTTTCGTCGGGATGAGAGAAGAGAGAAAGCTAGATCTCTGCAACTCCATTCGTAGTTGACGGATTCTTAACATTTTTCCAGCAGTAAATTCGTGAGGCAATAAACTTCTCTAGTGAAGCCACTGGGTGGTTACTTGGAAAAGTGTTGCAGGACCCTTTCAAATGTGGATACTTAACCATCACACTAGTGCAGCCTCAATTGAGCTGTCGTTGAAACCACCTTACTTACACCTGTATTTACCCTTCACATTGTACACTTACGATAAAAGTAGCAGATGCAAAAATCTGTCATTTTCCTTAAAGGGGCCCTGCAACACTTTTTGAGCATGGTCAGAAAACGCTGCCGATCAGTAGTAGAGGCTCTTGAGAACACACAAGCCAGAAGTTATGGCATAGCATGTGGCCTGGAATTTACAATTAATTATGAAAGTCAGCTAAAAATTTCTTTCTCTTCCCTCGACAAATGACGAAAAACGCTCCAAAATCACACATAGATTACCCATCTTATCAGCCATTGGCTGATTTGAACATAGCGTGCTCAGTTGTTACAGAGATGGCCGCGAGAGGCCATCACTTGTTCAGACGTGCGCGTGCAATCGCACTGAAAAAGCCGAGTATTCAAAGAAAAAAAGTGCTCAAGGTCACTAGGCGGGTGTGACGCTTTTTGTTTGCCCCTCCCATTTCCCTCTGCTTAGCTTCCAGCGCTTTCGTTGGGACGAGAGAAGATAATGCGATTGCAGCGTGTGACAAATCTTTGTAACTCGGCTTGTACTGGACGGATTCTTAAAATTTTTGCGGCATTGAATTTGTGAGTCAATACACTTTCCCAGTGAATTATTTCCATGGTTACTCGAAAAAGTATTTCAGGGTCCCTTTAATATAGAATACTTTATATGGCATATCGCCACAAGCATCATCCACTAACACATGCCCATTTTTGTCCACTCTGTCTGCACATGCACATTCACTTGCACAGAACAAGGAAATGTGAAGAGGGGAGATCATACGCCAAAGAGGCTGTAGAGAAAGCAGTCTGCTCAACTGAGCTAATATTAAAAAAAAAGGGGGGGGGGGCATTCAAAGGTACTTTTTTTTCTCACCACCTGTTAGAAAATAACTAGTTCTGATAACTTATTTAAAGAAACTTTTTTTTTTCACTTTTTTTTCACCACAGGCATTCTTCATCAATATCTAACTATCTTCAGCTTACGCCATCAATATACACCAGCTTGACCCATTCTGTAACTTCACTGCAGAAGTCGAATGGGCTACCCATGTCTGTTTACTGATGACTCTTTCTGTCTCTTGACATTACACCTATCATTTTTCACTAGTCCTTTCAATGGAGTCAACTTGCTTCCTCTCAGGCTTATCTGTTAACGAGAGTGGCACTGTATATGGACTTGAATCTTAATGGCATTTCGCTGCAAAGCAGTCTATCTGTGAATATAAGCTGCAAACCAAGAATTTCAGAAGACGAAACCACGCATACGACGTCCTGCAGGCATGTGTTTGAAAACAAGGATTTTCCTACATTTTTTTAAGAAACGTAACACGCAGTTTCGTGGATCGTGATGTTATAAAGGTGCTCTGTCATTGTTTTCATTCAACACCATGTGCTCATATCTTTTTGAAATTATGTAAGAAAAAAAAGACTGCACACCTTGGATCATCACATTCGTGCTGTTTGGTATTTTTACGTGGGCTCTTTCGCAGAAAGGAAGAAGCAGCAGCTTGTGGGCTATTCTAGGCTAGAGGGACTGTTTTTTTGTGACATGATCTCCTTTTGTGGGCTCTTCTGAAGAGATGTTGATGCAACAGGATCATTCCGTGTTGATGAGAAAGAATGCTTCTGTTGGTGGCCTTGCAGCGTGGTGCGGTCCTTGTTCACAGGAACAGAAGCCGTGCTTGAAGGTTTCTTGGATTTGGATTGGAGATGCACTGAACTTTCCAGATTAGATGTGCAAGTAGCAGCTGTTTCATTAACTAAGTATTGCTATTTCATTGCACTGCAGGAGTTCTCCAATACGTCATGGTCTGTGTTGTAACTGGATTGAGAAATCGGAAGTTGTACAATGAACAACTCGCTGAAAAAAATTATCACACGAGACCACTGAATATGGTTTACTGATCATGTTTTCACTTTTCTAGCATTATAAGCAGGCTTAATTGTGCTACAGTCAGATTACAGTAACTACTACATTTCATTTTAATAAAATTATATAGTGCCAAGTTTAGTGTACAAAATAAAAACAATGGGTGAAATGGCTTGCAAGATCCACTTCACAGTGCAAAACTCGATAAACTTTTTTCCTTGGTTCTGATATTTGTGATTAAATATTTGCATCAGGTAGAACATTACATACTGGTTCTTAGCATAACTATTGTTTCAACTTTTTCCTATTGTTTACTATTGTTTCAACCTTAACTATTGTTTCAACCATAACTATTGTTTCAACCAATGAAAGACTGTGCCACTACTAATATGCAGAACCAATACATAATAGACAAAGTCGGTCGGAATAATAATTATTGCAGATGAAAGTCAAAAGTCATGAAACTTGAGCGAGAACACTGTTCTACAGAGGAGCTGTTACATTCTAAACTATAGTATAGGCTCTTCCCACAAACTACGATGAACTTGTCAGTACTACAGTCAAGAGTCCAACGAAATCCCGTCTGGTCGGGGACAAACGTAGTGTAAAATAACAAAAACAAAACGCTCACCAAGGTGAAATACACAAAACTTAAAAAGACGTTTCGGCTCCCCACACGGGAGCCTTGTTCACAGTGACCGCAAATGGCATAGTGCGCTCTTCTTATGCATGTTTCATCACGTGTTGCAGACATCGCGTGTACACAGGGGGAGTGTCCCAATATTTCTTTCCAACGTATGCGCAGTAGTTTGAATGGCCAGAGATTCCATGTGCAATCGTGGTAACAACTTTCTTTCCGTGGCAATGATGCAGGCTTTATCCCAGTCGATAGCGTGCCCAGTAGACATAGCGTGCCCAGTCACAACTATATGGAGACTTTGGGAGTTTTTCAAGTAGAAGGCTCAGATATTTACCATGATCAGAATACATGAACACACAGAATAGATGTATGTTCACAAAAGACAAACTAGACTTTGTGCACATTCACGGAGAACAGGCAACAGCCATGACATTCCTTTGTGTAGCAACGACACAGCTAGCACAAATATAATGCCTGTTCTGCACAAGGAGAATGGAACCTGAACGTTGGAGAAAGAAGGAGCTGGTTACTACACCCACCACTTTTGATGGCTAGTTGGGCTTAAGCTCCTCCTGCCCCAGGGCTGCTATTTTATGTAGCGATGCCTTTTTAAAGGCAAGAAGACTTTTTCACACTAATCACATTTTTTCAATGGTTGAAAGCAATGGTCTACCCCTGTTATTAATAATATCAGGCAAAATAGCACCCCAGATGTCAGTACTATATAAGAGACTCGTGTCAATATATAAAAGAGTCGTGCAAGCTAGTTTTCTTTCTAACCGTAAGCACTTTTTCTGTGCTAATGTACTAGATACCACGCATATCTGAGACTAAAAGTTCCTTTCTATAATATGACCTTTGAATGAGCGGTGATACCAGAATTTCGGATGAAATTTGCCAGTTCTTGGCTTGAAACCAGCAACACAAACATGCGTCAGCATGACGACACTCGACTATCTGAAACACGCGTAAACTGCTTGACGTCACTGAGATAAGCAAATGTGGTAGGTAAAAGGTCTTTCGAAGTTCTCTCTCCGTGGGACTGTTATGGCTGTAGATGGAGCATACATTTATTATTAGGTCGTAATTATCCATAATTTCCAGTGGATCACTGCATGTAGAGACTGAAAATTTCTAACCACCTAGAGAACAGGTGTAGTTTGAAGAAATAAAGCAGAAACACTTACACCCTGTATGGAGAAAATAATGCATTAGAAAAAAACATGCTGCGAATAAAATATTAAAATCAGTTTTCTTGGCAGGGTTTGGAGCCGGAAAACCACATGCTCCCAAAGCTTGTGTCTCAACACTAGGCCAAACACATAAAGTGATTATATTCAAACTATATGGATGTGTTCTACATGTCATGCAAAACAAATGTAAATAGAAAACACCTATGAAAGCTAGTTGTGTTGAAATAAATGCCCTCTGCAGGACAACATAACATCAGGCGAATTGCTCTTTTGGGAATATTTCATGCCAGAGATGCATTTTTCCATGCACTGTTTAAGTTAAGAAGATGCCGAAACGGTGTTCTGGGGAATACCAAAACTTCCACTGCAACTTTGTGACTATGCATACCTTAAACAACTCCCAAAAAGGATCTTGCAGCCACCAGTTCCACTGATCACCAACCTCCCCAAAATGAAATGGCACTGAGTTACCTATTTAGGTCCTCAATATTTTTTGAGAAAATGAGTAAAATAAAGGCTTCAATTGAGTAGTCTGTCTGAACACTTTAGTGCTGATATAAAATGAATACTGTTATTGCATCAATACATGGGCTACTAATATACTTGTGTACAACTTTTTGTGGCTAACATGTAGTGACACAAGGTAGAGTTTTTTCACAACTATATGGAGACTTTGGGAGTTTTTCAAGTAGAAGGCTCAGATATTTACCATGATCAGAATACATGAACACACAGAATAGATGTATGTTCACAAAAGATAAACTAGACTTTGTGCACATTCACAGAGAACAGGCAACAGTCATGACATTCCTTTGTGCAGCAACGACACAGCTAGCACAAATATCCTGCCTGTTCTGTACAAGGAGAATGGAACCTGAACGTGAAAGGAGGAGCTGGTTACTATACCCACCACTTTTGATGGCTAGTTGGGCTTAAGCTCCTCCTGCCCCAGGGCTGCTATTTTATGTAGCGATGCCTTTTTAAAGACAAGAAAACTTTTTCACACTAATCTCATTTTGTCAATGGTTGAAAGCAACGGTCTACCCCTATTATTAATATTATCAGGCAAAATAGCACTCCAGATCATTTTTCTAGCTTCATGAAAGCAAACAGATTATGCAAAAAGCAGGCATATTGTCTATGAATGCTGCAGTACTCAAGAGCCATATTTGAAGTTCATAAAATAAAACAAAGCCAGTTTGCCTGAAATTAACAATCTGTGGGTGTGTGACTGCCACAATGGGCAAGTAGAATTTTTTCTTGAGAGTTCTTCGGCTCCATTGCTTCCTCAGCATTCTTCGTTGTATCTATAGGCGGGTACAAATTAAGAAGACCCTAAAAGGCCCCACCCAGAAGACTAAAGCATGGCAGTCGATTGCCTCCACAGCTAAAGAGATAGTCCTGCTCATGCACTCAGCAATGTTCTTTGAAAGCGGGTTCACTGGCCGCTTAGCTGATTGGGGTGGTCTGGGATGCACGCTCATTGGTGCAGTTTGCGTGCATCCGCCTTTGGGAAGGAAAAGGTGCAGACTTCTAAAGTTTCAGCTGACTATAGTTAAAGCAGTTTCTAACAATTGCGCATGGAAGGCTATGTTGCTGGTACAGTGACACTAAATCTTAACATTTTTTTAAGCACTGATTATTGAGATACCAAACTCTAACTAGATGATTTCATGTGTTGTATTCGCCAGTATCTCAATGATGACATTATTTCACAAATTGTGAGTCACTAATAGGCCATGAGACAATAAACTTTGTTATAATAATTTGAGATATCTTTAAACTATTTTCCATCAATCAAAATATGCTTTTAGAAGCACAGTATCCTACATCAAAATTTTAAAAATAATAAATAAATAAATAAACATTTCAAGAGAGAAAATCTTGCAAAAAATGAAATGGTTAAGACATATAGGTGCTTACTACCAAGCACAACGGCAGTCATTGCACGGTTGAACAGTTAATTATTACATACTTACTAAACATCATGGTACTTGCACTGAAGATAATCAGGCCATTGCGTGCTTTCCAGCTGATCCCATGAGACTGATGGCTTGGTGCTTTGCCCCTAAAAATACAATTGTTGCTGCAGTTTTTTCTAATTATTAGTAAAAATGCATTGCTTATTGAGTCACTGTGACAATACACTCAAAACAGAGGGAACATATGACAACACTATTGGATATGGTCCAGTTAATCAGACATGAAGCTTCTTATGCAGCTTGAAGACTAATTTTCATTTTCAAATAACTAACACAACATGCCCCATTATTTGTTTAAAGCAAAAAATCTGGAAAACTAAACTACTAATTACTAAAGGTGTGCAAATACTTAAAATTAAAAAAAAATTACTGCTGGAACTATTCGAATTTCCTGTAGACATATACAGTGAATGTCTAACTAAAACTGACTCCTTCAAATTTTCAATATGCTTCACCTCAGCATATTCCCATTTGCGGCAAAGCTGCCTTTCAAGATACCCTACGATCGCAAATGTATCGGCTCGCGAAAATGCTGGCTCCAACATGAAGATGAGTGATTTGGCAGAGGTGGGGGCTCAATTAATGTTGTTTTGCACCTAAAGTTTGGGCAGGAAGTCTAAAAATTTTTAGCATTCAAAATTTCAGATGTTCTTATAGATTGACCTCTATGAGCCAGATTTGAAACTTTGGACTCAAAAGGGTGCACACCCTCTGTTGGGCTTCCACATAAGTTGAGAGAGGAAAAGAGGCTGAGGCAATAGTATCTTAGTCTTTCACATGTATAGTGTTGCTGGCAACACTTTTGACCACACCAAATCATGTACATAAATACCATTCAGCTTCTGCATTGCCTCATCCTTGATAAGACAACTATGAAACACCACCCCGCCTGCACATCATCAGTCTAACAAAACTGAACACTTTCATGTTGCTATCTCGTAAGGCCATGTTTAAGAATCCTCTCGAACGTTTTTTTTGGGGCAATTTCGCTTAGAAGTAATAAAAAATTGTCTAGAAATGTGCGAGAAATATTAAAAATATTCTATCTGATTCGAACTAGCACTTCAAATTCAAATTTGCTTCGCACCCAAAATGTTCATATTCACCCAGCTCTACTAATAGGTTAATCTTCACTGCAACATAAACAGAAATGAATCGCACATACAGATTAAGGAATTTTTCCATAAATTCCATGAAGTGATATATTAATAGCAGATAATTGGGCAAGATAGTGTCCTGCATATATCGAGTGTTTCCTGAAGACTGCCTGAAAACTTTTATTTCCTGTCACAGTTACCACACTTCCAGTCCTTGAGAATAATTATTTGATTGATTGATTGATTGATATGTGGGGTTTAACGTCCCAAAACCACTATATGATTATGAGAGATGCCGTAGTGGAGGGCTCCGGAAATTTAGACCACCTGGGGTTCTTTAACGTGCACCCAAATCTGAGCACACGGGCCTACAATATTTCCGCCTCCATCGGAAATGCAGCCGCCGCAGCCGGGATTCGAACCCGCGCCCTGCGGATCAGCAGCCGAGTACCTTAGCCACTAGACCACCGCGGCGGGGCAGAGAATAATTATTTGAGGATACAACCTTAATTACAAGACAAAAATGATGCATTAAAATTGAAACTAATCGTGCATTTAGCTGATTACGAGGTGTGCGCAGGACTGTTGTGCCTGCGAGTCCACACCGATCCTCAATGCCTCTGAAAAAGGCAATCTTCGTCAAGGCCGGCAATCGAGCTCGCCTGACGCGATCAGCTCAACGACGTCAGCAAGCGGCGCCGCCGGTCTGTCACGCAACACACCGCGAGCTCCCTCAGCCTGCGAGCCCGTTGAAGCAATTGGCACCTTCCAGTCTGGCGAGTCTTATGCAATGCTTGGCAACATCCCTCGTTCTTGGCGCAATCACGCGCAGCGGCGGACCCCATTGAAGGATTCGGGCATCACGGCCAGCGGCGCTTCTGGTTGGACAAACTTCCCACCAGAACTGAAACTTCCAATCCAACCAACCAGAAACTTCCAATCCAACTGGTGTCTATAAAAAGAAAAGCCCTGCGACGCGTCACCAGCAGCTGAACTAAGTGTCAGAAGAGCCTCTCATCGGTTCAAGCCCCTTCGCATTCGGCGAGCCAGGTGTGCTTGGCAGCCACGAGTTTCGTGGCGCCCATCGTAACCTCGTCGGCGGTGCGCCTTGTAACAGCATGCGTGAGAAGACATATCGGCTCTTCGAGTCCCTAAACTGTCGGCCCCAGTGCCGAATCTGTAACGCCTCTGTTCCTATGCTGTACATAAACCTTGCCTTAACTTACCGTCATCTCGTCCGCTCGTCTACCAGCTCTGCGCAGAAGTAGTCGCGAACTGAGAAACCTACGCTACCAAATGGCTGGTGACAGTGTCGGCGGAGTTCGAAGCAGTGGCGCCTTTGGGACCGTGTTGGCGTCCCGTCTTCGTAACAGTGGTTGGCAGCTGCGGGATCGGCCGGCGTCCGGTAGCTAAGAAGGGGAATGAGTTTCGGTATGCTAAGAAGGGGAATGAGTCACACGACTTTGCGTTTCGTCTTAAAGCTGATTCATTTGAATGGCTCAAGGGCAAAGGTGTTTTTGACGATCGCGATAAAGTGGTAGAATGCATTGCGTTGGAGCGATTCTACTGCTGCATTGAGGAGGATGTCAAGCTTTGGCTGCAGGACAAACTTGGTGGTACAGCTAAACAAGACGGCAGAGTTAGCTGAGGAGTATTATACTTGCCAAAAGTTGCATAGCAGGGCAGTGCGCGATGAAAAGATGAAAGGAAAGAGGGCTTTTTAAAGAAACCTGATCAACGAAAACCCGCTCTGCACCGTAATTCCAAGAAGGACCCTTCTCTTACAAAGGACACTGTAGGGGAAGGGCAAACGGAAGCGAAGAAATCGAGTATGGTTCCTGAACAACGCACTGATACCACATGGGCGTTTGAATCATGGAAGCCGCTAAACTGCTACAACTGCAAAAAGGAAGGGCACATCACGATAAACTGTAAGCAAAAGTTTGCTTTCGCAACGATCCGAGAATCGGAAAAGAACATGCGGTTGTTGGAGCTGTATCTCCGAAAAATTAGTGTGAATGCAAAAACGTGTTGAGCTCTTCGAGATTCAGCAACAACTATGGACCTTGTCCATCCTTCGATGGTGTCTCCAGATGACTTTACAGGAGAATGCGCGTGGATCAGGCAACTTGCCAAGGAGCAGAGTGCTTGCTTACCAATCACTATGATTGGCATTGAAGGCCCGCTCGGTAAGCTTCGCACCGAAGCGGCTGTGTCTGCCGCGCTTCCCGATCGTTTTTCTTATCTATTTCCTAATAACTCAGAGCAGCTTCTTGAAGAGCAGGGTAAATCGTTCTTCTCTAACTTAGCGTACATGGCCCTCACGCGATTGCAAGCGCGGAAGCTTTCGCAGGAACTTGATCTTGTTCAATCTGGCGAAGCACCAAGTGCAAAAGCTGCTGGTCTGTGTGGCCTTGGCGGCGAGTCAATGGAACCTCAGACAAGAAATCCTCCGTGCGAGTGGTTTGAGCAGTCACTCGAGCGGCCCGTAGCCGAAGCGACTGGCGCGGTCTGTGTCGGCGGAGGAGACGACATGACGCCATTGAGTCAGAGCGAGAGGGTTGCAACACTCTCGCCTGTAGCGGAGCTTTCGAGGGTTGACCGAAAAATGCTCATTGAAGAGCAGCGTGAAGACCTCTCGACTAAAGCGCTAATGGAAAGCGTAAACTTGCGAAAAAAGAAAAAGGATGTTTCCTTTTTCGAGAAAGCAGGGCTCCTGTATCAGAGCTACGCAAATGCGCAAGGTCGCAAGTATGAGCAGCTCTTGGTGCCACAAAAGTATCGTCACTAATTATTGGAACTGGCGCATAAAAACGCGTGGGCAGGGCATCTCGGCATAAAAAAGACCAAGGCTAGAGTTTCCCTTGAGTTTTATTGGCCGAAATGCTGGATGGATATCGAAGACTTTGTACGCTCATGCGACACTTGTCAGTGAGCGGGGAAATCCACAAACAAGTGGAAGACACCCATGAAGCTTGTGCCAATTATCACAGAACCTTTTCGGCGCCTAGTAACTGATATCGTCGGGCCATTGCCAGAATCAAGGCAAGGTTGTTGGTACATCTTGACGGCCCTTTGTGTAGCCACAAAATTTCCGGAAGCGATACCACTTAAGGAGCTTAATTCCCCTCAGGTCGTGGACGCACTGCTATCTATATTTGCACGCGTCGAATTTCCTTCTGAAATCCAATGCGACAATGGTAGTGTATTCACCAGCTGCCTTACCTCTACCTTTTTTATTAAATGTGGAATAAAAGTAGTGCACACCTCGATTCATCACCCGCAATCAAATCCGGTAGAGCGTATGCATTTCGTTCTGAAACGGACACTGAGAGCTCTTTGCTATGAGCACAAATGCGCCTGGGAAGAGTGTATTTCTCCCGCTATGTTCGCTTTGACATCAGCTCCTCATGAGAGCACTGCCTTTAGCCCTGCAGAGCTAGTGTATGGCAGGAGTTTGAGAACACCATTGCTACGCGAGTCCTGGGAGGGATTCGATGAGGACCCTAATGTAGTTGCGCGTACATTCTAGACCTCCTTAGACCTCTTTCTCAGGCTTGGCAAAACGAAAGATCTTGTGGAAAGCCACATGAAGGCTGCACAAGTGTTGTCGAAAGAGTACTACAACAAATCGGCGAAGAAGTGCGCTTTTGAAGTAGGTAGTCAGGTAATGCTGCTGCGGTCGTCCAAAAAGAACAAGCTCGAGGTTCATTGGGAAGGGCCCGCCAAAGTATTTTCAAAGCTTTCTGATACCAATTATGAAGTGAAATTAGAAAGGCGGCTGAACAAAATTTACCAGAGTAACTTGATGAAACCATACATTCAAAGTCAAGCGGTCACAAGTGTGCTGTTGGATGCTTCAGAGGAAGAGGCAGCAGAAATATTGAGTTCTAGTGATGTAATTGAAAGGGGATCGGAAGTAATCTTGGAGCAGTTGAACCTAGAGCCTAGGTTAAGTGAAGTCCAGAAGGAGGACTTGGGAAGGATTGCTTCCGAGCTTAAAGACGTGTTTTCGGACCGTCGTGTTTCCAGGGACAGTCCGAAAACACGTGATTGAACACGATATCGAGCTAACTTGTGAGGAGCCAATCCGTAGCAAGCCGCATCGTTGTTCTCCTGCGCAAAAGCTAGCCTGTTATGTCTCCGGTTCGAGTTTTGTGGTCGAAACGAACCACTGGCCTCTAACCTGGTTAATAACATGTCGCCTAAAAGTGGCCGGTTACTGAGGTGGAGCATGATACTCCAACAGCACAAATTTTACGTTCGCTACAAAAAAGGAAAGCTAAACGCTAATGCAGATGCATTGAGCCATGCGTTTTAGTTAGTACCTTCTCCACCTTTCGGTCCTTCGCTGGCCAGTCGGGGCAAAATTTTGTCTTCATCACGGCCTTAGCTGAGCGCTCTCATCCAGAGTGATCTCAATGGGCCAACTTTATGTTTTATTCTATTTCGTTACGTTATTGTACGTGTAAAAACTTGAGTTCTCATTTTAAGAGTCTTGTGTTCCACATGTGCCTCTTGATATAGAGGAAACGAAATTCCGATAGACACGTAGCTAGGTATATGTTGTACTATACTTTGTCTGGTGTTCTGTCGGGTGACCGAGGGCACTTGCTTGTGTCGTGTGTTGTCTGTTGTTGAACCGTTCTTGACAAGTTGAAGAACCAACGACAAGTGCCGAGACCAAATATCGTCAAAAGAGACGAGCGAAGCTGGCCGGCAAGTTGTGGCGGCAAGCCAGTGGAGCTGAGATCCGTCCTCAAGAATGGGATGTGTTCACGGAATGGAGTCTGGAGCTGCATTCTCCCCATGACCCTGGAGGCGAACCTGGAGGAACCTGGCAGAAGAGCGTGCCCGACATCCGAGCCACGTGGAAGCAGCTCGTCTTTCCGGCGCATTGTCTGGCGGCCAGAATGCTGTTACGCCTGCGTGTCCACACCGAACGTCAATGCCTCTGAAAAAGGCAATCTGAGTCAAGGCCAGCAATCGAGCTCGCCTGATGCGATCAACTCAACGACGTCATCAAGAGGCAGTGGCGGTCTGTCATGCAACGCACTGCGAGCTCCCTCAGCCCGTTGAAGCAACCAGCGCCTTCCATTCTGGCGAGTCTTACGCAATGTGTGGTAACATCCCTCGTCCTTGGTGCAACCATGCGCAGCGGCGGGCCCCATTGGAGGATTCTGACATCACGGCCAGCGGCTCTTCTGGTTGGACATTTGGTTAGGCAAAAGATCCACCCGGTGCCTATAAAAAAAAAGCCCTGCGGGGCGTCGTCAGCAGCTGACTTAAGTGTCTGAGAAGCCTCTCGTCGGCTGGAGCCCCTTCGCAGTCGGCGCGCGCGATGTCCTTGGCAGCGGCGAGTTTCGTGGCGCCCATCGTAACCTCGTCGGCGGTCGCCTCGTAATAGAGTGCGAGAGAAGATATCTCGGCTCTTCGAGTCCCTAAACTGTCAGCCCCAGTGCCGAATTTGTAACGCCTCTATTTCTATGCTATACATAAACCTTGCCTTAACTCACCGTCGTCTCGTCCGCTCATCTAGCAGCTCTGCACAGAAGCAGTCGCGAGCCGAAAAACCTACGCTACCAAACGGCTGATGACAATGTCGGCGGAGTTCAGAGCAGTGGTGCTTTCGGGACCGTGTTGGCGTCGCGTCTTCGTAACAGTACTTCAGAATGTGGCACTGATTTGATGTACTGCAAGCATATCTCAGATAAAAATAAAAAAACACGTTTGTCAGTTTCCAGGAACTAGTACTTTTGCAAGTGTTCTATTTCTAAAATTACCCAGCAAAGCAGCCCTCAGCAGAAAAAGAAATTCAATACAGCTTTGCAAACAAGCACACACTATAATCAAGTGCTTCACAGAGATGTTGGCAATAGAATCATCAAGAAGAGGCTCCAATGTGTTTCATGTTATGTGGCTGCTTGTTGGACTACCTCTCAATGACATCCAATACATCCTAATCGAATGGCATTAAATCTAAAAAACAAGTTAGCTACAGTTTCAAGGTAATGTGGTAGTAGAAGTTTTCGGCCAGCCATTCATGGGCAACGAGGGTGATATGTGGGTGAGAGTGAAATAATGTTGAGGTACATAAGGGCACACTAACAATAATAATTTTCGGTTTTTATGTCACTAAATGATGATACTGTTATGAAGGCCACTGTAGTAGAGGGCTCTTGAAATTTTGGCGAACTGTGGCGATTTCCGAGTCTCTCGGGTCGGAGACAAAGACAACTAGCACTGAATGATGGTCTATTTCCTGCATAAATCCACATGCTGTCATCACCTAAAAATCACCTAATATATGTGGCAATATATTCAAAGCTACATGCCTACATAAATCTAGCAATACTGCTAGCATTCGTGCTGACACCGAATAGTGTGATCAAATAGTGCACACACACAGTGTAATGTAGGCACATATTGCAATTCACTACATGTATTTGGTGACATCGTGTGGAATATTTGACTAAATATTGAATCCTGAGCACAAGTTACAACAAATGCGTCCCCGAATTCGCAGCAGGTATACACTGCCTCTACTTTTTAACAATATGATATTTCAAGCACTGAAGTCCAAAAATAATCAACTCTTTCGTTACCATGCCTATTCAAATCAATCACCTGTGATCGACGATTCGGATTGTAGATTTTAACATGTTAAATTTGTTTCTCGTGCACCCAGCATAGTAGTTAGTCCAGCCACTCAACTTTCAGAATCAATTTGAACTTGCCCGTTTGGGCAACATAGTGATTTCTGACGGACCTTTGCATGAACCAATGTGCGTGTATTGTTGGAAAACTGCACTAGGCTGGCGAACTTGACAAAAGCGCATGCCCCTCGTGATTATACAGCAGTAACATCGAAGTTCAATAATGAAAGAAACCCTTGCACGCCAAAAATCGAATTCAAGTGTCAGCTTTGCAATTTGATATTGTTTAACAATAGTAAATGCCTGCAATTTATGCCAGCTATTCAATAGACAGCTGTTGCTATGAGTCAGGAAAAATTTATTCTACAAAAAATACTTCCGATGGTCTGCCGCATGTTTAAACTGTCGAGATGGCCTTCTCAGCCAGTTTCCAGCAGCTTTGGTTTTGCTTGTATCGTTACATCTGATACAAGGTTGCATATAGTGTCACTAGTCGCTCCTATGGCGTAGTTCGTCACGCGCGCATGGGTGCGCACTGCAAAAGACATGCACTACTTGAAACTGGTTTGCAACCCCACCCGAATTGAGTGAGGACGAGCTTCGAGTTCGAGGATGACAGCACCTCAGCTTCAAATTTTATGGAGACGATGTTTTCCGTTAGCCTGAGACATCCACAGCCAGTCACAGGTTTTCGTTTACATCCTCAAGTTGTCTCCTCCACCGTAAGTGCGTATAGCTTCTGACCTTTGTGCACAACTTATAGCTACTCTGGTTACGTGCGTGGTCCACACTTCGCTGGGGTACAGCGTGTTTGTGCTGACTGCAGAGCTTCTGCTGAAGACAAGAAGGCCCTCGGAGCACATCTTGGCCCTGACTACAGAGCAGTGCGAGACGTTTTAGAACTGCACATGACATTGTCCTTTCTTATCACGATTTGCACGAAAATTCAAAGAAATATGCTTGGATGCATATATAGTAACGCCAACCTATGCAGAGTGAGATGGCTCATGGAAAGAGGCGACACTAGACGAAATAGTGAAGTTTATTCGACATCTTATTTATAGAGGGATTATTCACATCACGGGTATCCATCTATATTGGAACTTTATTGGGTATCCATCTATAGTTTCCAGGCGTGCTGTGATTCAACAGTGGGTCACACGTCTGTGCAGGTTTCATTCACTCTATAGAGATGGCATTATTACCTTCAAGGCTGGCATTTGGCACGTTTGTTTGAAAGATACACAGCTATTTTACTGCCTTTTTCACATAAACTGAAACTCAAAGTGGCCAGAACCAGAAAACACACACACGTTTCCTCTGTGTTGTGCTTCTGCACCCGTAAAAGGCACAATGATCCATTAGTTGCGCTAAAAATCTCTAGGAGCAGCAGGAAGAATGCACACACGTATTTGAATGAAGTGTATTTAAAAACTGCGACAAAACAGTGGCAAGCAACACAGCATAGAAATAAGCCGCCACTACCCTTTTTCAAAATAAAAGAAAATATGTGTCATTCCACATCCTATGCAGTAAAAATTTATTTTTTGGATGCACTTTCAAGCCTTAGACCGGAGCACATGACACAGAGTGCTCAAGCATGGGCAGTGCCTCCTCTATTTCTTTCAGTGCCGGGGCGAAGGAGCGAAGTACAATGGGAACAAGCCGTCGGCTTTAGTGCGGCGTTCAGCCATAATGCGCTGCTACCGGAGTAGAGTTGCTCCCGCGTTGCCGTTCGCTGAAACGCAGGTGGGATCTGCATTCCCAGCTCTTATATGGTCGAGTTTTCAATTGTATTCGCACTGATTGAAGTATAAACAAAACGTTTGTAAACAGAAACAGTGAAGCACTCATTGCACTTCACAACAAGCCCTTTTTGAAGGCATGTTCTGTTCATGGCTATTGCTGTCGAGGCGCGCGTTCGTGCGTCGTCTGCTCCACCGATATGAAAGCGTGGTCAAGTGATGCTCGTAAAATTGTTGTTTCATCATTATGCTCGCTAGTCTGATAGTGTGTTTTTAAGTGTTTATGAGTCAATTTTCCAAAGACCTGTTTGCCAGTAGCTAATACCGAAAGCTTGGGTGCTTAAGAGCACTGGTGTACGCTGACATGTATTGGCCTAGTAGACTACATGCAAGTGTGGAGTGCATGCCTTAAATAGCACGAAATAAAATGTAACACTGCTTCCATGTAGGTACATGATCTCAAGTTTCCTGGGCAAATCTTTTGTCATGTGCATTTGTTGCCACCCAGAAGCAAAAAGTGGTGCGTCAAAAAACCAGGTACTTCACCAAGCGATTGTATAGTTTCATAGACTAAAGCAGCTTTATTGTGATGACATGAAAAACAAACAAAAGCAGCTAGTTCTTCTGTGCACTTCTTGTAAGACTACCCGATATATGTGAACAAATGCTGTTGAGTTCGTCACGCTATTGACCTTGAGCAAATGTTAGACGCATGAAAAAATGCAGCCTGCCATCAGCGCTGTCACTTAATAACGTGAGGCTTTGCAAACATGCACAGAGATATCAATGCCAAATTAAAGATAAGGGGAAAGCCTTACATGCCTCATCAAATGTGGAAATATATCGTGTGTGTCGGCAACGTTCACACGAGTGATGCGAAAAATCATCATGACGCGCTGTCGTCAACGTATGACTTCACACTGCCCAAAAATTTGTGTCTTCATCAAGGTGTCCCAATTACATCACGAAGTTACGTTATATGACGACACATAATGACATCATCACTCAGCATGATCATTTTGCACTGCCATCGTCATAAGTGGGTCGATAATAGTCAATGCAACACCACGTAAGGTAAGAAAAAACGCTTTCGGAGGGCGCGGGGAGTAACAATACACTGACTAAATAAAAAATAAGTAGAACATTTCTTTTGCCTCCAATTCATTTTAGGTAAATGCATAGGGCACCCTGTGAGCTTTTGTTTTCAAGAGCAATGAGCGGCAAGTTATGGTTTACATTGATTGCACCATTTGAACGGTGAAAAATAAAATTATTGTGGAAGCAAACCCCGCATGCTATTCAAGCGCATGCGAATCTCACAGTTTCGCCTACTTAGAGCTGCCGTTTTTATTTCTATCTGTGAAGTTCTCATGCTGAAAATGGGAGCTACATACTTTTGTATAGTTCGAAGTTGTATTAGGCAACTGTCATGAGTAGGAGCCCCTCGAAGACAAAGACGACAAGGAAGTTCAAAGAAGATAGGAAAAGGCGCGAGCGCGCGCACTGTACAGTGAGGCCCAAGGCGAGTGACCCCAGCGGCGATCGGCGCGCGAGCAGCGATGAGCTGGGATTGTTGACCTGGGCTTGGGAGAAGGTCGCATCGCCAGCTAGCGTACTGGCGACGGGAGCGTCAGGACAGCCCGGGATTCCGTGACAATTGGTGAGCCTGCCAGGATCCAATTCGGCCCAGTCACTGATTATAGGTTGTTGCGGTGATGAATTGGGACAAAGTATTAACGATTGTTCAAGAGCAAAAGCTAAGTAAGGAAGAGGGTTTAAAGTTAATTGAAGAAAATGCACTCAGGAAAAGCGGAAGTTAATGAGGAAGGAGCAGCAGGCCAAACTTGAGGCAAAACACGCAGAAGTGCAAGAAATATATGCGAGAGAAAGGTAGGCGCTAGAGCGGCACTGCGATTGGCACAAGCCACAGGTAGACCGAAAGAATAAACGCACACAGAGAAGTCATCAGAAGTAATTAGTGTGTGCGGTGTTCCCTGTTATGCTTCGGTTGAGCGTAAGATTAGCGAGCAGGAGTTTATTGCCAGCGAGACAGGTCATGTGAGCGATGAGTTGCAGAGAAAGGGATTAGATGTTGCATAGAGTTGCAGTGAAGCAATGATAAGAGTAGAAGACGTGGATACTGTAGAACAGTGCACGGAGAAAGCGAACGCAACCAAGCTCGGTAGCAAAGAGACAGTGAGCAGATTTGCAGTAAGGCAATGGTCAGAGTAGAAGACGTGGATACTGTAGAACAGTGCACGGAGGAAGCTAACGCAACCAAGCTAGGTAGCAAAGAGACAGTGAGCAGATGTTCGGGGTTGGGCAGGCATATTGAAAGAAAAAGCACGACGCATTCATGAAAGATAATAATGCCGGAGGGTTCGAGAAAGAATGAGATGCTTTTTACGTGCATTGTAAAACACATAAAAGTAAGAGAAAATAAGACAGCTGTAGACGCAGAGAGAACCGGTCAGGGTTACCAGGACGCAAGTAGAGTGGTGCAAAAGTTGCAGACGCACGAGACGAAAGAAACCACTCAGAAAGCGCTAAAGCTATGCCTTGATCATCAGGCAGCAAAACTAGTGAGGAAAAGAGCCGACGCAGCGAGAGTCAGGACGCTACGAACGACAGCTGATTCAAGGAGGCATAGGAGTAAAAGGAACAGAGGCATTAGCTGTGTCGACCGTCTTGAACCATGGGGCCCGAGTAGACATAAGAAGAAACTGAAAAAGACGTGGAATGTGAAAAAGTACAGATTGAAGTGTGTTGTCTCAAACTCGTGATTGCTTTCATGGAAAATAGATGGTCTTCTCGAATGTCTTTGAAGTAGGTCAATAGATGACTTTATTTGAAGCTGAATTTTGTACACAATGAGTTAGTCAACATTGTGAACAGTGAGTGTTACACTCTTGTAGTAGCTAAATTTTCGAGTGTAGCCAATAGTGTTACGGACGATAGAATAATGGACTTGCCAAACAGTGTAGTGTTAGATGACGTGCTTGCAAAAGTGCTTTTTGATGACCACTGTGAAGTGAACGTTACTTTAAAGTGAACACTTGGCAAGCGAAGGCATCTACAAGATCAAGAAAGAGAGGAAAACAGTTTTTTGAGAAAAAAACTCTTGAAAAAGGGGGCAAATGTCATAAAAAGAAGCCCTTCAGAGACAAAGACGATGAGGAAGTTCAGAGAGGATTGTAAAAGGTGCGAGCAGGCTCACTGTACAGCGAGGCCCGAGGTGCTAACCCCAGCGGCGATCGGCGCCTGAGCAGCGACGAGCTGGGATTGTCGACGTAGGCTTGGCAGAAGGTCCCATCGCCACCAAACGCAGTGGCAACGGGAGCAGCAGAACAGTGCCTCGAAAACCTGTGACGCGGCCCTCCCGAGAAGACGGAGAAGTCGACACGTTTCAAAGGAGGCTGCTCGGGATGCAGTAGCTGCTTACAGCAAGCACCGAATATTCTGGCACAAGCCCCCTTCGAGGCCAACCGCTGAAGACAGTCCCTAAATAACCAAGTCAGCATACAGCAATAGGTATCGCCTGCGGCCACTAGGCCTAACCTAGGAGGCCTCCGCCACATCAACACCGACATCAGGCGACATTGACGACGGGCGACCAGGTCGGCAAGAGCAGCAGCGACAACGTTCGTAGAGAACGTCGAGATCTTCGACAGATACCGGAAACAACCAATCAAAACATTGACGTCAAGATGATCAGCGTTACCGATTCCGGACATTGACGAGCTGCGAATCGGCTTGGTAACTATGAGGCTAAAGATGCCTGATGTTGACTAGGACGATTTAGCGTGTAGCGTGGTGGGAATGTAAGCTTAGTGAGGCTTAGTTTGCATTTTTAGGACAGTTTAGTCTGTATGGGAGTTTGTTTGTGGGTTAATTTTAATTTAGTTTGAAGTTATTACTAGTTGTTTTGCACATTTTTTGTATATATTTTTTTCAGTGAGTGTTTATTAAGTGGGTGTTGTTAACAGAGTGATGTCTCAGTTTATCGCCCGCAGTAGCAGCCTGTAATTTGCGAAAGTGACAATTGTCCCACCTGATCGCAGAGAGCCACCTCTCCCATACATTAGCGGCAGCTGGTATTTTATGGAACGAAAGCCCATCAGTGTTGTTTTTTTTTCCTTCAATTGGCAATGCGGTACACAACAACACGACATGCCGGGGCACTTGAAGCATGTGGTTGCGCAAAATTGAAATAAAATATAAATTATAAATACCATCAAAATTAAGAGCATTATTGCATTATTCCCACCGCCATCACGGCCAGATGGACTGCATTTTGGATAAGTACCAGTTAAAATCTGCGAGAAGCGCGAATGCACTTAAATTTCGATACAAACACGAATTCAGGAGATTAGCAATAGACGCGGTTTTTAGCGCCAGCATACCGTAGCCTACTCGCACAGCGCCACCATGTGATAACGGGAAGCCGCGGCCGAGCGCGCGCTCGATGGCCAGAGGACAGCGGTCGCCCGGGCACTAAAAAATATAGAGGAGGCGCTGGCATGGGTCACCAGTCGGTCACACCGCACGCAGCATAAAAACGTTTTCAGTGAATGCACTGTTGGTTATCGGTAGATCCTGCCATCTAACACCAGAAAAGTATTCTTCTGGCCATTTTTAACTTCTAGCAACCAGAATCGTACCTCTGCGATCGAAGTGTGGTGAAGTTACTGCATCCACAAGCAGAGGCATACTCATAACATCGCAACCACACAGGAGAAGCACAAGCCATGAACCACCAATGACCCACAATGCAGTGAAGTCGTTAAGAAGGTTTCATAAGTTTTCGTAAATAACACACCATATATATCACCACAAAAACAAAACAGCTTTAAAATATGCACAACCCATGCATAACTACAGCAAAAGTTTGCCACACTTACCACAGCATGAACAGGGTGGAGTGGATTTCGTTTGGGACGTCCAGATTCATCAAATAGTTTAGCTATCTCAGCAGCCGATATGGTAAGCTCTAGAAATTATTAATACACGTGAAAGAATGACTTATTTCAATGACACTGCAAGATGACGACTTACCCTTGAGACCAGGACTACCACCTGCATTGGAGAGAGTGCAATTTTCACCGGATGCTGAGCTCTTGAGTGACTCAGAAACAAGAAACCGCCTTTCAGGCCCGTCAGAAGGATCACCAAGAGATGCTAGAACAGCAAGATATAATGTATATGTGCACAAAATAGTTAACAGAGAATAAACATTGGTGAACGAAAGATTCTAACCATATGTCATGTCGTCAGGTGAACTCAAACAAGACTCTTTAGCAGAATCAGTCGCCCGATCAGACTCCACAATCTTCAATACATCAAGAGATTTTTCAAGCTCTTCTACATCCTCGCAGAAGCTTTCATCACTAGCTGAAGGAAAAAATGTTTGCAGTGAGGTTGGTAGTAGCACAGACCAAAGAAACAGTAGGGAAAAAAGGAGAGTGAATATATGAATCTGAGCTTTACCAATAAAGTCTCCGAACGAAGCAAGGCTAAGTAAATCGTCGTCTTGCAGAGAATCAAGAATTCTGTCAGTGCAAACAAGTGGTATTTCTTGCATCAGCTCAGATGTAGCACTTCCAACTGCAGGTGGCAAGGATGCACTCTCCTGGCCAGAATGGAGGCATGTCTCTGGGAAAGCAGGCGTTTTTCCGCCAGGGAAAAAACAATGTTCATGTTGTCAGCTGTTTTTAATATAAAGTGCAAGTGGCCACTTGGTTCCTGATGGCACTGGTCGCCCACTGAAGCAGCTGCAAATTTAATACGAGTTAATCTTAACAATCAAACAGAAAAAAAAGAGAGGAAAACTCACACTTACATGGCTTTTCCATCAGTAGATTATGCTGCCATCTGTGCTAGAGGACGTTGATGGTTTTGCTTTCATGTCAACATTATCCCAGTATGGACAGACGGAGAATCAAGACAGGACTAGTCAATAAAAATGAAAAAAATGTGTGCTTGAGCAGCAGGCTTCATGTTTGGACATAGTCACTTTAAAGCAAATGTGATTGCTACTCAGAAATACTCGTTCCAGGCATATAACCAGGGATGGGGGGAGCTAGGTTTCCTTCCCCGAAATTCAGAATTGAGGAAGCTGTTTTACAAAGAATAATAAAAATAAGTCGTTTTTAAAATTTTTAACAGGTGCTGCCCCCCTCCCTCTTTTTCACCTTCGAAAAGTATCGATCAAATTTCTGGCTACGGGCCTAACCCATTCCATATGCCAAATTACATGTACCAACGTGATAAAAGAAATACCAACAGTACCTATGCACTCTGCTGTTTGCATTATTTTCAAGAGTTGTAATCTGGCAGGTAACCAAAAAGACTGTCATCCACGATAAACCAAGAACAACTCTGGCGTCTTTTAATGCTACCTAGATAAAAAGGGCAATGAAAAGCAGTGTGTAAAGTGGAGCACTAATCTACGTGCTGTCCATAACCCTCATACAAGCATATCAGTAGTCAGGCCCGTAGCCAGGATGTTTCTTCAGGTGGGGGGGGGGGAGGGGGCACTTGCCAAAGATCTTGAAAAATAAAAAAAGAAACACCTATTTTCATTACTTATTTTCGGTAAAAACACCCTTTGTCATAATTTCAAGGGGGGGGGGGGGGGGCTAAGGCTCTTGATCTGGCTATGGGCCTGTAGTAAACCACTGCATGGTGGGCAGCTACTTGGGCTCCAAATGCATCCACTACATGAGGCTAACAGTAACAAAATTTTATACCATACGAAATGCCTAGTTCCAAGTAGTATAGATATAAAAGTGCATTCATGCAAAATTTTTTTTTGAAATATGAGTGGTAGAATCACGAAAAGCATAGCAATAGCTACTAGTATTACCGAGCTAAAAAAACAACAACAAGCATTTCCGGTAAATGACTTGTGAAGAGAGCATGACCTAAAACACTTGGCTCCCTAGTAAGACCTCACACAAAAGGGGCAGTAAACATAAAACATCTGCAGGCAGCACTACTACACTAACGTAATAGTGACAACCATCACATGCTTGAATCATCTTAGATGCTCTTAAAGCTTGCTAAAAAAAGGTACGCCACAATGATCCTTGCGGCCTTGCCAAGATTTATTGGTGGTATACACTACTCACTCAATGAATTTAGTCAAGGAAAATTCTGTCCCACTTGGCTGTTAATGAGGTATGGCAAGAGAAATTGACTAAAAACAGATGTTTGTATTTCATTCCTAATATATTATACACACTCTGGAGAGCGACACCAGAGTCCTTTAAGGCCATGAAATTTTGCCACCACACTATGGAGCAGCTTCACATGCTACCCAAGGCTGTCACAACGTGATGAAACTTTGCCAAAAAGAGCATTGTTCATGTGATGAAACCCTTGTTTGGCATGACATGAGCTGATGGTTGCGGTTTCCCTGTGCACCCATTATGTTATTTCTTGAATCAGCTGAAGTGTGTGAGTGAACGACATTGCCGAACACGTTTTGTGCGATGACGAGCCGTTCCTTTACAAGAAGACAACCAAAAGGCATGTCTAGTTTCCTGAGTAACAAGGAGCAGTGTGGGATATGAATGGGGCCTAACTGCTGACTAGACCATCATGATTCCAACTTTGAAGAACGTGCATGCATATGTTCATGGAGGACATTGATGCCACCACAGACACTGTTGCTGCCTGCTATTCCATTTCAATTATCTAAATCTTGCGCAGAAGTGGCACTGCATTGGCAAAAATTTATAGCTGGCACAACAACTATGTTTAATTTTCGTGGACATTATACAAAACCATTCTACGTCAGCAGCCCAGAAAATCGAAACGCCGCCGTGATCTGGGCAACAGCCCAGATGTTTGCCTATTTTTACAAGTG